>KZ344989.1:50303-76274 GCA_002352805.1 Teladorsagia circumcincta
AATTGCTCTGCGTGGCGCTGGATCTTCCCCGATGCTAGGATTCCTTTCCGTAATCACTTCCTTTAACTAATGGTAAGATATCAAGCGAAAACTACCAGTCGTTCTGGTCATTGAATTCTAGAAATGTTAACACAAAGCAGTGATATTGAATATTTTAATCATTCATTTGATATACATTGGTATGCATGCGGCGCCAGTGTACAAAGGCAGAAGGCTTCGGCGATAAAAAGTAGAACAAAATTTGAATAAAAATAAATCAAGGAATTTAACTGAAATATTTGATTAAAATGAACAATAAAATTTCTGAGGCCAAATAAACGAGCAGAATTCGCAGCGCTTCATTGAGAAAGACAAAAATTTATAAAAAAAAAACTGGAAACAGTAAAAAAAATTGAGTGATTCAAAACCATTGGAACATTGCATGTATTGTACTCGTTCAATATAATTCGCTACGCGCATCGTCTAGGGCGAATACGCAAATTTGTAAACCAAAAGATCACCACGGCGCTCAGATTGGCAAAGACTAATAGCAGGTGATCCTGATTGGTAACCAGTGATAGCAGTTGCATGTCACCTAATTCATTGCAAACATTGCATACATGGTATTGTGTGAATTAGACGCCCATCACAGTTCGCGGCTTGAAAGCACCTGACCCAAACGGGTTGCCCTAACGGTTTATGCGTAGTCTGCCAGGAGATTTTAGGCTATTTTCGGGGTTAAACATTGAATCTTGATATCTTATAACCTCTTGACACGAGGTTAGATATAACTCGAAAAACAGTTGATCAGCGAAGAGACAAATCTAATCGCAAGATTTTAACCCACTCGCGACCGCGTGGGATTCTCAATGACTGCTCGTTCGGACCAGCACCAGCAAGACTACTGCGCAATGTAAGCCACCGGTGGCTGACATTCTCCCAAGTGAGCATCTTCGCGTCAGCCACCGGTGGCTGCCATTGTCGCGAATGTGTTAATCAAGATAAAAATCCCACTGTCATCAGCCGGCTTCCTGACAATTGCCCACTTTTTTCCTACAACTCGAAGACAATTGCGAGCGCATTTGATTGCGAGGTGGGCCACAATGGTTTGCTAACTAGCCAACATCCAACGCTTCTGTTCTGCTAGCAAGGAGTGCGAGTCACTATGCAGCTACCACCGCAGTTATACTAGGTAGAATTGTTACAAATTGCCCTGTATAGTAGATGTATTTTTCACTGCGACGGTGGAATCAGGGAGCAGAGCACCAATCAAGTCATTTGTCACCCGTCTCCAGACGTTGCAAAATCAGTCGCAGACTTTTTTCAGTATCCATAGTTTACAACAATCCTGTTTCCATTGTTACACCACGATGGATATCCATTATGGATCTCTGCTCCTTTTTGTCGACCAGAAGAACCTTGATGGCTCAGATGCCCACTGAAGAAGGTGTAGTGTGAATGGTTGCGCTCTCAGGGGCACGGGTCAGGGGTCAAAATCCGGATCGAGCTTCGCCCAGCTCTGAAGGCTTCTATCCCCAGCGTCGACAGACGGCACCACACTTGTCTAGGAGGGTTAAAAAACGTTCTTTTAAATCGTCTGGCCCGCAGGTCATTTATGAGCTGAGTCACATGCACATGCCACCTCGATTCACAACGAAAGCAAAATGTGTGGCGCAACCCTAAAAGAGTTGATTAACGCCAAGAAGCTATTCTTTACCCTATCTCCTCACTTCAACGCAATGCATTCGTAGCACTTTTATGAGCAAGACTCTACAGTAAGACATCGGGAGAAGTTTTTCTATAATCCACATAAAAAAAGAACTTGTTCCGTTTTACAACATAATTTCTTCCAAAGAAGGATTTCACTGAACTCTGGTGCTTCGCAATACAAACAACAACAATCAGAAGAACGAGACAACTGACGATCACATGAATGCACTCCTGACTAGTACTTAAAGGCAGGCTCGAGGATTAGTCCGATTACTAGAAAGGATACCGCCAGGTAAATTATAGGGTCCTTACCTACCTGGAGACTTGTAACAATTAATTTCGACTAAACCGACCACTCAGAAGAAATATGCGAAGCATCATTCCCATGCCAAATCTGGCAATACTCGTCTTCATCACCACTCCAGCTCCATAAAGTTCAACAAAGACGCAACCCTTTAACGTTTCCCATTTTTCCATACATACACTTGTTCAAGTGATGCTCGCCAGGTGGAGGTGGAAGAAGAATGACGCTAATGCCATCTGCGTGGTCGAAAATCTTGAATTGAATCCCAGAAAAACAACTCAGCCTTGCATCAAGTCGAAATGCACTGCTCAATATCCCGCTTTGACCGTAGCAAAAACAATCTCTTTGAATGGAATGGGTTGAATCATTAGCTTGAAGATCAGTTAACCTCACTGGTCATTGCCTAAGCCATATACTCAGTCAGGTAGCGCTACAACTTTGACTACAGTAAAATGTGTGACAAATTCCAAAAAGCGGTTCTTTGACGTCAAACACTTTAGCTTTAACGCATGGTGACGACCCACTCTCTTTGTCTTCAAATTATGATAGTCTCCCAATCATCAGAGTTCATTTTCCTGGGCTACTTATCAAGACGGGTTTCTTTTTTATCTCTTGAAGTATTGCACTTCTTTGACAGTGCTCGTTCAAACCGCACGTTCTCTTCAAATTCCGAAGAATTAGTAAACACCTCTAATCATCCGCTCGGTAGGCGTTACCACTTTTCGAGTTGTACCACTACTCACTACAGCGTACTCTTTTTGGAGCGTTACGCGACTGTGTAATGCTCAGAGTTGAAATCCTCCAATAATTACAGGTAAATAACACATTTACACATTTCTGCCAAGCCAATTGAAGCATGGAAATACTCACGCTGAAAATCCTCCACTAGTCGCAGCTGCTCCACCAAAGGCAGTTGAAGGTTGCGTGGGGGATCCAAACACCGGCTTTCCTCCAAACACTGGTGGACCGCCGAATTTCGGAGCCGCACCAAATACCTGGATGCTCACAACTTGACAGAAATATTTCGCCTTCGATAGTGGAAACAAGGGATGAAAAACATACAGAAGATGTCATAGGCGAAGATGACTGGGCAGCTTTTTGTGCCGCTGATGCAAATGACGATGGTTGAGCATTGGATCCAAACACCTGCATCAAGGGATTTTTCAAGACATATGCACTTGGAGAAATTAGTAAGCAATATTTCGAATTCAAAAATTACCGAGGTCTGTCCTGTCTTGGAGAAAATAGAGCTTGTCTCCTGTTTCGCTGCTGGGTTCTTCAACAAACTGCTACTTCCCAATCCAAACACATTCTTGTTTGCATTGCTACTTGCACTCGAGCCAATTCCACTAAAACACATCATCTTTCAGAGTTTTAGAAACATTTTATAACAAAGTACATGATGAAGTGAATTTAAAGGCAAACTTCGAAATTTCTGAACGAAATGAAGCTCGTGGCGAGAAATGGGGTGAAACGCAAGCGCACAGTACGTATCACTTGGTGCCGCGGCTTAACAAGGCTGATGCCTTTAAGCACAGTCTCAGCAGGGTCGAAGTGGGCGTGGCGTACAGGAACGCACCTCCTCTTGCTAGCCGCAGAGATTCGTTCACGATCACGATTTGCATCATGAATCGACTCTTGCGATCGTTTTGGGACCACAGGGACTATTTGAGGTCGATTCACGATGCAAATCGTGATCGTGAACGAATCTCCACGGCTGGCAAGAGGAGTGCGCTCCTGTACGCCACGCCCACTCCAACCCTGCTGAGACTGTTGCTTCAAGACCTAAGGCTCCACCACATCCTCCACTCATCAACACGAAAACTTCCCACAATCAATGTTATGATATGCTTCGCCGCTACCGAAGAGGGACAGTTTATCTCCAGCGTCCTAGCAGGGCCATACCCGCGCCGCGTCAGGCGCTTCTCCTCCTCCTACGAGTCTAGCGTCCAGCAGAGAGGAACATTAGCGTTGAAGAGGGCAGCACCGATGAGAGTTCCGCAATGTATAACTCAACGTGCAAGGAAGAGACTACTTCTCAGAACCTGAACAGTTTCTCATGGTTTTTCTTCAGCCCTGCATCATTGAACACGCTACTTTGATTTCTAATGGGCTGTTTCTTCATCACAAACTCCGCCTTTAGCGCCAAAAAATAAGGCGCAATAGTCCGAACACCAGCCCCAACTCTTGAAACAATCCGATACGCAGCTCTACCATGTATATTATTGTCTACTGTAGAGGGAAGGTGTCCATCGATCACCCTAAACTTAAACAGTAACCCTGATTTATTGATAGTTGGAAATACTTCGAAATTAGCACCTCATGAATCCTCCGCCAAAAATACTGCCAGCAGCTTGAGATGTACCACCAGCAACACCGTCATCATCCATGCCCTCATCTGTATCAGCAGTCGCTGCTGCTGAAGCCGCTGCAGCTGCGAAACCTGGAAAGAAGACAGAACTTTTCACCCATGAAAGCCTTTCTACTCAACACAGAACCAATCAGGTACCAAAAGGCTTTGCACCGAAGCTGAACGTAGTGCTAGTGCCAGCCGGCTGACTTTCAGTGGTAGTTTTCGGCTTGAATGAGAAAGTCACTGAGGCAGGAGGACTTGATGTAGTAACGGCTCCAGCTTTAATAGGAATTGATGATACATAGAAAATCAGGCTCAGATTAAGTTCAAAAATAAAATTGTTAGCAAAAATGGTGTCACACTTGCTCTTCAAATCTGACCTGTTCCAAGAGGTTTTCCTCCAAAAATGCTACCGAAACCGCTGGCCTGAGTGGTTGCTGGTCCTACAAGAGGAAACTATGAAATTAAAAGATTTAACGTATGTATATCGACCTTCAATGACCGTCACATGGGATTTAAAAATCAGTTGATAACTTTTTTGGGCGTATATCTCGATCCATAATCAGGTTAAGGATCCTGATTATGAGCTTCACCTACAGGGAACAGCATTCTTCCTTCTGCTATGATTACCTTTCTCAAGTTGGGCGCATGCTTACAAATATTGAAAAGCTCCGAATTTCGCCTCGAATTACAGTGATCTGAGATGAATCTCAAATATTCTCACATACTGGGTTCACAGATCGGAGTTTTTATTGAGAGGGACAACGTTTTCTTTGAAAGGGCCCACGAGTAAACACGTTCAAGCTGAGTTGGTCAAATATGCGCCTGACCTGATTGGCTGAGCGGTAGAAAAGAAAACCACTTCAACTTCTTCTACTTGAGATACAAAGGACTGGCTACTCACCTTGTTCACTTTTTGCTTCGGCTTGGCCAGCTGACGACGCAAATATGCTCCCACCACCTTAATCTCAAATCTTTAAACAACACAAGAAGAAAAAAAATGGTCTAAGGGCAAATAGGCAGCCTCAAAAACCCTACGCACTGGTTTTACTTGCATCCTGCGTGACTGCTGGTTCTGAGGACTGCGATGATTGCTCGGAATTTGAAGCTATCACTGACGACTCCTTGCCAAAGATTGACTTCGGTGTACTTTGAGCTAAAATTCCACGACTCAGATAACAAACACAAAAAAAAACCTAAGGTGAAGTTATTCCAACTAACCCAAACCTCCAAACAATGAGGTCGGTTTGTCATCGCTTTTTTCAGCAGCTGCAGAAAGAGAACTCCCTGAAGTATACGAGTGGAGTTATGTAATATTAAAAACGCAGTGATCCATGAATATTAAGGGCATTGAATCTGACCTCCAAAGACGGACGGCTGCTTTTCCTCCTTCTTTTCAGGGTTCAGTGTTGTAGTACCTCCTAAAAAATGAAAGTTAAGAAGGACGAAGACCTCATAGGAGAATGTCATTTCCCACCTCCAAACAATGAAGACGCCTTCTCCTCTTTCTTTTCCCCACTGGAACCTGAAACAATATTTTCCCGTGAATAATGAGTCATGCAAAGATGAAAGCGCAATAGCGGTTAACAATGTTTTGTAGGAGTTACCTAAGCCTCCAAATAACGATGTCGGTTTTTCGTCTTTCTTTTCATTGATGACAGTTCCTGCTGTTCCTAAAAGCCTTTTATTATGATGAGATTGTATCGAAAGTATTTGAATTACCTAAGCTACCAAAAAGAGATGACGGCTTCTCCTCCTTCTTTTCAGCACTAACAGACCCTGAAATATCAAATGAAAGAATACAAATAAAACACCCTGTCGCTTTAGCAACAAAGTGCATACCAAGGCCTCCAAATAACGACGACAGCTTTTCGTCCTTCTTTTCCGAACCAGCGGCAGCTGAAAAGTATCTTGAAGACAGAAGTGAGTTCAGCAATGAGTACACATTAATACCTACCTGTAGTACCAAACAGGGATGTTTGCTTCTCTTCCTTCTTTTCCTCGCTCACGGGAGCTGGAGCCTCTTAAGCGTAGAATTGGAAGCAAGACTTACAGATTACATAAGAAGCAACAAACCCTTGACTCCGAAAATTGACAACGGTTTTTCATCTTTCTTTTCGATGTTGGATGATCCAGCTCCACCTACAAGAACACATTCCTTGAATAATAGAGCCCATACGCTATCATGCATCAGTTCAAATTACAGTGAAAAAAACTAAAGGTTTCGTGAAGAACGCATAGTAATCTAGCATAAAATGGCTTTACTGAATGTATAGAACTCACCGAACATGCTACCAAGATTCGAAGATGGTGCAAGCGGCTTCGCGGATGCCGCTGAAGATAAGTACTACATACAAAACCAAATAAGACCAATTTCAGACTTTGCGAATCGAGCGATTCGCTAGTGAATCGCTGGATACTAGCGATGCACCAGCGAATCAAGTTGCGTACCAGCGAGTCGAACTATGGACCAGCGAATCGAATGATGCACCAGCGAGTTGCACTATGTACCAGCGGATCGAAGATGCACCAGCGACTCAATAGTGGAACGTTCGAAGGAAGTCCCGCCAATTCCAAACAGGGTTGCTGGACAGTGGAACCCCATTTGAAAGCGACGGGAATTCCCTTGATCGTTGGGCCCGACCACTACTGAATCGCTTGTACACAGTTCGATTCGCTAGCGAATCGCTCAATTCGCAAAGTCTGACATTGCCCTAAAGTAGACACAACACACATGATACTATTGAAGATTCTAAATTGACACAAATTATAAATCAAAAAGATTCGCACCAAACAATGATTTCGACGCTATTTGTGTAGTAGACGCAGTAGTAGCGGCAGCCGAAGAAGCTGAAAACATTTTTCCTACAAACAAATATCGAGAACCGACAATGCCTTACACACTCCTATCCACACCCGCATATAATACCATAACAATTTTTTCTCGGTTCCTCCACCAGAGGCGGCGACCCTTACCATCAAACAGCTAAAACGAGAGTCTTCCGACCATCACTTACACAAAGCGGAAATTGCCGAACTGCTACTGTACGCTATACTGCTCAGCATTCACGTACAGCGACCCCCTATGTTATTCAAAGAGAGTTCTCGTAGTAAAACGCCTTACTCTCTTCTCTGACGCCTCTTTTACGAACAAATATGATCCTCCGTTGCGAGACAGTGGCAGAAAGTCAACGGTTTTCATTGAAAGCGCTCATGTTGTGGAAGGGGAGGCAGTGGGGGATTAACCCACAACACTTGGGACTAAGCTTTAGAAAGGGGAAGAGACTGTGAGAAGACATGAGCAATTAGTGTTCTCCTTGACGCTTCCCCTGTCCTGGGCTTAGTCCCAGTGTCACCAATCCTCGCTCTTATTTTGAGTGTCCCTCCTGAGGATTTGAGCGCATATATGAATGAATGCAATGCGATCCACCCGACTGATAATATCTTACAAAGCTGGTACGTTAACGATATGAGGCGAAAACTTACATGAGCCACCAAAAAGCGGCTTCGTTACCAGTGGACTAGCACCAGACTTGGTGAGAGATGTATCTAAATGTATGCACAGCAGATAGACTAAGGAATTGGGAAAATGAGAAGACTTTTACCTTGGCTCTCCCTTTCTTCTTTTACATCACCTAAAGGTTGCTTTTCGGGGAATAGCGAACCCCCAGTCTTGCCTAGACCCTAAAATCAATTAAGGTTGTTAATATGCGCATTACTACACTGCACACTATATCATATGCTCCAATAACAAAGTAATATGTGGTAATCGGCAATATATGGGTGTCATGAAGTACATACCGTTGTAAATTTGAATGTAGTAGGAGTGGCTGCTGAGGAAGCTGTGTTAGTACCTGGAAAAAGTGATTATGCCATCTTTCTTTAGATGAACAATCGAGATCGACTTGCCTGTTAGTTTCTTGTCCCCAGCTAGATTAGTGGCAATTCCAACTGCAGTCGAGGCATCAGATTTTGCTTGCAAGGAAGATATGGGCACTGAAAGACAACAACGACCTCATTTTGTCAGTTACTTATCTATACTAAACAATGACACGTTATGCCAATAGACTTACAACTTGCTGCAGCAACCAATTTTGGCTGAGCTTGGGCTGGTGCATCTGCCTGAGTACTGGCATTTCTCGTTGATAACACGGGTTTCACTCTTACAGGTGATGCTATCTAAACAACGAGAATAGCTTTAGTAAAATGAAGACCAAATTTTCATCAACAGATCCTTTTACAGCATATCACGAGAGCTTTCAAGTCACACGCAACAATGGTCTTCAGCGTCTGTATTCAGATAGCCGACGCCTCAAAAGCGACTACCAAGTTCCCTAGAGGGTCAAGTACGCGCATTGCGACTCCGAAGTCCCTACAAACTACAATAAAGCGAGAGATAATAATTACCAAGATCAGTAATTAGCACTAATTAGCTTGCTTCATTCGAGATTTGGGGTTGCAAACACACAATTATAAGGACTTGGTGATCCTTCGCCGAAGAAAATAATATGCAGTAGTTTTTAAAATCAAACCCTCTCAACAAAAAAAAACAAAAGACGTAAGGTATAATGAATAAGAATTTCACCTTCTGTGTAAGGTTGTTCTCAGTATTGCTGGCATTCAGAAAAGACGAACTCAAAGTGTCGTCACTAGGAGCGCTGTCAAAGCGAAGAGCTTCCAACTTTTTGATCGTTGTTTTGACCTCTTTCTAGAAGAATAACATAATAAAAAAAGAACCACGCATCTTGAAGCACAGCCTTCATGAATTACAGTGCCAGTGCTAGTGAACTGGCTTTACCATGAACTGTCCATAAATTTCCATGTCTTTACCTTCGATCTCAAAGATTCCAGTAGTTTCGCTCTCAATTCAGCTTTTGACGCACCACGACTTAATTTTAACGGCTTCGGATAAACAGAAGTGAACACAGCAGACGGAACTTCGGCTATGGAAGTGCAATTCATGCTCTGTTTGGAAGCAGAATGTTCTCTTGAAGTATTGAGCCTAAATAGTACATTTTGCATTTTTTTCAATTACACATAAAAAATCCAGTGACCGAGTCGAGCAGTACACGAAATGAAACGCACTCTGTTTGTGACGTCAGATACAAGACCTTTCTTTCCAACTCATCAATGCGTAGCCGCACAGTAGAGGAATAACGTGATAGGTTTTTCATGCTCTCATATATGCGTCCTTCAAATTTCGGATCAAACTGAGTCACACGTCGAGGTTTACACGCCGTCTAAAAACATTCTTTCTCGAAGATTGGAGAGGCTTTCATAGACCATTCACTCACTGAAATCTTTTTTGTATCCGCAAGCAGTTTCTTTGCCTCATGAAGTTTCAAAGCAAAATCCTCGTAGTTTTGGAGAACTCGTTCTGATTGAAGTCTCTGCAACACGAACCACACGGAATTAAGTAATAATTAGTAAAGCAAGGACTGGTGAAATTTCATTCTAACTGATTAATAACGCCTGCAAAAGACCAACCTCCAATCGATCCACAGCAGGACCAAAAATTACTTGCGAACCTTTACATTCCTTAGCGAGTGCCGTTTTTTCATCAACGAGAACTTTTCTCTCTGAAATAACCTCGTTTGAACTCCGAACACCATAAGAGCACACGTTTCTCAATGGGTTTGAGAGCTGCTTTGATTGAGGAGTCACCTGATAACATAGCCAGCATGTCTTGCATTTCATCATCCAATTCTATCACCATCTGCCGAATCTCCTCTACGGTCTCCAAATTATCCGAATGACTTAGCGAGTTTACTGTAAAAAGCTTGAATCAGCTACTGTTTTGAGAAGATTTCAGCACGTCTTGGAAATCCGGCTGCGGCTGTACAAGAAACCAAAGTATCCAGTAATGCAGCCACCAACGACAAAACACCACCTCATCTATGGTAAAAATGATGAACGCTTCTTCTAATAGAAAAAAAAACACAACTCGATGTTCAAAGTTATCCAAATTTTTCTTAAATAGCAATTTAAAGAAAAAAAACGCACCTGCTTCGTTGACACTGTCCTCGACTTTTTGCATATTAATGTGGAACGAGTGCAGCAGCTCATGGAAATCGTGCCAATCACTATTAAAAGTTTCTATCGATTTTATGGCCGACGCTCGAGCCGCGGCAAGAGCCTTTCTGGTGGCTTCAGCGGAATCAGCTCCCTGAATAACACTATCATTATTATCACTTCGAGACACCGTTATAAAGGCCACCCTCGAACCGAGATTGCATCCTGTTTTATTGGCGTGGTAGTAAGAGGTTTCTGTGCTGCTGATGCTGCAGATGAAATGACAGGTTTAGCTTCCGGAGTGCGAGCACCGATCCCAGTAAACACTTTCCCAGGAGTTGTTAAGCCTGAAGCAAAAAAAAAGTATTATGAAGATGATTTTTCGAACATTTCAAAGCATACCAGTTGGTGGGGTAGCAGCCGTCTGTAACGTGGCAGTATTCGCTGTTGTTGCCAGACCTTGAAAACCTGTGAACATGGTTCCTGAGAGTGGCTTCTGATCAGTATTTGCTGCACTCAGAGACAGTCCACCAACAGTTGAAGTATTCTGTGTTGGAGTCACTGATGCAATTGTCATAGAATGCTGGGCCTGGGTCCCTCCAAACATTCCAAATGATGAAGTGGCGGACGGCTGAGCTGGAAGTTCGTTTTTCTTTGTTCCGAAAGCGCCCAAGAATGGCGCTGGTTGTGGAGCGACTCCTATTGACATGGGGGCTTGCGTTATGACGCTAGGAGTGGCAGCAGCAGCGGTTGTCAGACGAACTCCATTCCTAATCTTACTGACGTCCACAGCAGCTGGCAATCTGAAACAGCACAAAACTCTTCGACCTGTTGGGCCAAGAGGCAATATCCCATCCTCGGTGAAGGAGAAAGCAAATAACAATAACTTCCTTCAGATGGATTGAAAAGAAATCAATAAGTTGAAGCATAAAGCACTCACACATTACAATCAGGATAGTCTTTCGAAGGTGGTGCAAGTTGAAGCGAAAGCGCCGAACCGTCACTATACAGTACAACTACAACTGGGAGGCGACGTGAAGATCCGTCTCCTAAACTCCAGCATCAACCTTCACACGTGGAATATACAGCAAATATATCGGTATCGGAATCACACAATTCCTTCAATAACCAACTTCAAGCCTTTTCCATGAAATTATGGCTTTGGCGCCTTGCCAAGCTGTGTCCTGCTTAAGAAGCAGTTCACAAAAAAAGCAAAAAGAACGAATGAAAAGAAGCTCGATTGGTCAGAGTGGATTTCTACTAAAACCTATTCAATTCAGTTGAAAGTATTCAGCATTGCTAACTCGCTTTCTGATAAAAAGACAAACCCACCTATGGCGACCATATTCTGATTCGAAAGGTCCACCGCCACCCCGATGGCGAATTTAGCATTAGACGGTTGAGGTAAGGATGCTATACTTGTGCTGACCCAAGCCTGAAAAGGCAAGTTTACCATTGGCACTCAATGTGCAAAAGAGAAACCTTACGTTGCTGTTAGTCAGCTTGCATATGGCTACCAGATCTGGTGAGCTTGGAGATAGGACTAAAGCAAGGTTCCAGTCCACTAGGAGCCTTCTCGTTACCCCTAGAGAGGACTGAGGTGGGAAGTTAAGAGGAGTCCATGAAGGCGGCTTGTCCTTAAATTGAGAAGGTAGCAATAAAGCCACGAAAACCGTATTCACAACTTAACGATTCCAGTGCGACTCCACCCAGGAATTGTCTTCTTGTCTAGCCAAATGTTGAGGTGAAATAATTTTCAAGACTCAGCAAAAGGCTGACCTTCTTGATGCTCAGCATGAAAACTGCAGTAGTTGTCATTTCAGCGTTGGAGTAGGCTACTACCCAATCTGTGGTAGAAAGCCAGCTCAAATTGATCACCACAACACTTCCACCATTTTCGGGAGCATTCGTTGTACGAACGAGCTGAAAGTAGTGATCAGATAGCGTAAACCGATTATCTGAGAGAAGTGACCGATCCAAATTCAATAAGCGACCTCGAGTTCTGGCTTCAATTGATAGATCTTGCCGCGCACATCGCCAACTACCAGCTGTTTCCCTTTAGGACTCCATGAGATCTCGCTGACGTTTCCCTCTAACTTCTTTTCACCAACCATTGTGTACTTTGACGAATTCTGACCAGTAGCGTTCAATAAACAACAGTTCAGAGCAGCAAAAAATGCTAAAAAGTAAATCAAAACAGACTTGCAGATCAATTTTGACAACACCCAACGTCCTCTCACTGTCTGAAGCAGCAAACATATCCGCAACGGCTGGGTTCCATTCAAATGCAAGCCCTTTAGATGCTGAGTTACCGATACGAACAGTTGATATGGGAAAGGCCTGAATTAGAATTTACCTCTTTTCGGGGACGACGTCAAGGTGCACATTAATTACCTCGCCTGTGACGTCAACAGACAGCGTCAAAACGTCAAATATATAGACAAAGCAGCCTTGAGGTGTGTGGCCAAACACACCAAGCAGAGTTTCATCGGCATTCAATCCTATACTTACGATGTCGGTCTAAAATGTGACACAATACGAGTTTATACTTGACTTAACGTTAATGAAGGTTTGTGTACCTTTGGATCCAAGGATGTGCTTTTAGTCCGAACCTTAGCATCACCCACAATTCCACTTGTGGGCTGATGTAGCACGGAGCTCCGAAAGGCGACGAGCTGAAATATCTCCTTGAGAATATGCTGTGCTTCCTTAATCTACCTACCCCAAAGGCAGAAAGGTTCAGTTCTGTGAAAACTCCCATCAACGCTACAGAAAGGAAAAGCCAACTAGTATTATCATATCTAGAAGCAGACCTCATGATTCTTTGCTAGAGCTACTGCGATGTGGTGTTTTGATGCGACAACGAGGCGGTGATGAAAGCGAGTTGGAGAGGAAGGAGGCACAAATTCATGTATGTGAGGTAAGGTGTGTAATGGTCGGCACTGAAAACAAACAAGTAAAGCTATGATGAAGAGTCAGAAGGGAAAAGCGCAAACAAAAACCCACTGTGAATGCAGCAGACATTAGAAGCTGCTACTTCTTGACACCTGAAAAACAAGACTGATAATGGTTTCCGAAGCAAGGTGGCTCCGGTGGGACAGCCCCGTCAGGTTTACGAAAAAAACTCAGGGTCTATTCCAGTTGGGGGGGAGGGCATCATTGTGCAGCTTTTCGGCGTTCTTCTGTAAAACCGCACATTCTAGTTTCACACGCATGTCAAGTGACTGCCCTCACCCCCACCCCCCTGGACTGCCTTCATTCCCCCTGGCTCGCAGTTGCCGTAGCTTTCTGGAGAAACTTCATCACGATGCCCCCCTAACTAGAATAGACCCAAAACTCAGTTTTAGGACTGATGGTAAGCTTTAAAGGAAGAAAAAGGACTTCAATATGCGTGAGCAATCCTCACTCTGTTCGGAATCCTATCCCGTTAGGCTTAGTCCTAGCAGCCTTCCTACTGACTGGAGGCACATTACGCCTAGTTCCCTCATTTCCTCATGCATAAAAATGGAAGACTCACTTGAAAGAAAAGAAACGACCAAAGGACAAATAAATTTCTCTTCAAAATTCGAAACGTCGACTAGCTGAAAAGTTTTTGTGCAATCGCGGCCAGCACTTTTCCAATACGCGCACGCATCTCAGCTGCTGCTGCTGCTGCTGCATTTCGGGAACGATGATTGCTGTGTGTTCCACTTTCTTGTTTTTTCTTTTCATTTCTTCATCCTACTTGGTGAGGTGCGCGCGTAGCTGGTATAGAGTCTGTTTTGGAATTATTCCTGTCTCACGATTTTTCAGTTCTGGAAATGTCTTCATCATCTTCCTACTCAGGCAGCAGTGCTGTATACAGCGATTCCTCACGTGCAAGTACACCTGAAGCAGGTATGTCTCTCCCTACTATTGCTAGCATTTTGCAGTACCTCTTCTGTGCTGTCCACATGAATTTGTGTAACTTTTCTGTACATTTCGACACAGTTTGTCGTACCATTTTCCTCTTGTCACCCTCTTGCGCAAATAGAAAAGCACTCTAGTCCTGAGCAGGACAGGAGTGTCTTGTTGAGTTCGCTTGTCACGATCACGGCGATGCAACATTGAATCGAAGTGCGTGCTTTCAAGGGAAGCAGTAGCAAGAAATCGCTAGATAACTATCATAGCTCGGGAGTTTATATGATTTTTTGTCGTTTTTCCTTGTTCTACCGCGTTATCGGGCGTCTAAATATGAATTTGTAAGGATAAACAGCGGAGTAACGATTCTTTAAGCGGATTCCACGGTGTGCATCGATCTGCTCCACTCTGTCGTTCACCAGCCTCCCTCCAGCAGCGCTTGACATACTCTACCTTATCCCTTCAGGTACCATACGAAGCAAGTGAATGCGTCTGTCGACGTTCCTGTCTCTCTCAGTTTGACCCACCGTTGTGTAATGCTAAAAGCGAAGAGGGCCTGTTGCCATAGTCGATTATCTGAAGATCGCTATCCTGGTAAATGCCAGGGGTCCTTAATTGAAAAGGAGGTTGGCTGTGCTCGTGAAGTTTGAGCTATGATAGGGGGCCAAAGGTTTGCGTGCGTACGCTTCATGGGAACCAATTGTGCTCTGAATGCCTTTGCCTAATCAGCTACTTTTTTCTCTGCCTTTTCAAAGTACTAGGAGAACTGTCTCGAGCCCTTGCTGGTTCCAGAGAAACATATTGAGCCAAGTGCTCCTCCAGAGTGTCATCACTACTTTCAGTGGAAAGGGAATACGGGACACCCGAACCGGTTGATTAAACCCGAGAACAATGACCTTCCGATAGTGTGTAAAGGAAAGAGCGGGATCTGAAGGCTACACAATGTAGTAGATGTGTTTCTATTCAACTTCCTTATTCCACACTTTTTGCTCATGCCACAGGTCTGATCTGCTCCTCTTTTTATCCCCTCTTATGACAAGTTTTAGCCAAAAGGTAATTTCCTGTATGTTGATTTGTTTCGATTTCTTACACGAGCATGTGTATCGTGTGGGATGACAACAATAGTACAAGAAAAAAAACAACATCTAGGATAAACAACCTTTTTATTTTTGGCCAATATCGCACGGAACATCCGAATCATCTTCTTTTGCTTCTTTCCCTGACCATACTCAAGTCTTTCACATATGTAAAGGCAGAATTTACGATGAAAAGTTGGCTCATTGGAATTAAGGGTAGTGGTGGTCAGTGGAGAATTATGAGAAACGGCCCAAAACCCGAGAAATGAGGCTCCTTTCTTGCTCGTTGATTTGCGCACTGATACGACTCTCATCGTTGTGCCCTCTTCAACACTACGCTCTCTCTGCTATTTATTCACTCGCCACGTATATATCTGCGTCGAGTGATTAGTTAATCAGTGGGAGTTTCCAGCTAATTACGCCAAAGAAAAGGCTACGATAGATCGCCGAGAGCACATCATTCGATGCAAACTGCGTTGTGGTCCGCACCCTGAAGGGGTCCGTCTCTCTCGTTTGATAAAAGCAACACCCCCAGAAAGAGTGGGTGGGGTAGAAGGGGTCGATATTAAAACTGTGGATGCCGAGTTGATAAACGACAAAAGAAACAAAAAGAACGCAGTAGACATGGACTCCCCTCAAAACAAGGGAGGGGGTGTTGGACCGAGTGTCTGAACTAGCTTGTATTCTTGCTGACTCGCGCCATCAAGAAATGCAACTGCAATCGCACATGCACTGATACAAACAAAGACATAGGCAAAATTACAAGCAAAGAAATGTGATAATCAAACGGAATAGGCAAGTAAAAGCAATGAGAATACAAGCAGCGTTCCTTCGAACGCGGGGCACAGTCCACGCGGAATCCCGCAAGAACCACGCAGATGTGCAGGGACACGGAGTCAACGTAATTCGTCCGAAGGTCAAGATTGGTGGCCAAGAGCCAGCTTTGTAAGACCATAGCGCCGTTGTCGCGCACTTTCGAGCCGCGACAACGGCTTATCAGTGCTACGCGAGGGCTACTCATCCCACTTAATGAATGATTCTCGAGTTGACTTCTGCTCGGGGTGTTGCTTCAAGTTCCCCCTTCTTCGACCTCCGTTCTTATCGTGAAATCTTCATTCAATCACTAGAATTCTCTATGAATTCATATTTACCACTAGTATATGTAGTCATCTTTCCACCACCGTGCTGCTGCAACTGTTCCCTTCCTAATCTTTTAGTCGTAATCATTTCAGGAGCTCCACCACCGGCTGAAGCTGCTTCCACAGATCAGCCAACGGAGGCAGTAACTAGCGAGCCAGCTCCGGAGCCTGCATCGCATGTTGAGGTTGAGAACAACTCAGACGACGGTCGCGACCCTTTTGCGTATCCGATTGTGAGTATCATTTGCATACTGATTTTTTTATATGATCCTTGTTGCCTCTTGTTTCCTTTCTTCACCTGTTCCCTGCCTTCATTCAATTTACGCTTCCGTTTAGAGTGAAGATATGCTTTCTGATCCCTCTGATGATTCATCTGAGAGCGACAGTAGCGATTCTTCCACTGTGAGTGACGAGGAGGAAAGGAACAAACGTAAATTTTACCACTTCACTTCAGTTTATCTTCATATAACGAATTACTATTGAAACTCATTCGGCAGAGCACTCGTTAGCCAATTAAGGCTTTTGTTTAACACATTCACACGGCGCCCTCTTTTGCATCACTGGTGGACGGACGCGATGTTGCCCTCACCTCACATCCGGTGATTTTGTGTGGCAAATGAACAAAAATGTAAAGAGCGCAGTACGGAAAAAATACGGCAGTCGAATGGTATTCAGTCCTTAACTGGCAGCTCATATGGGCTGCCACTGAAGTGAATGTTCCAAGGAGTGCATATGTGCATTATAAAGAGGTTGTTTTCATTTTGGGATTGGGCGGTGCCTAGCGATCGTTGTTTTTCTCGTAAAGACGCCCTGCATTTTTCGCAGGTAACGTTGTAAGCCGAATACGTCACGGATATCTGACCGAGATACGGTTCGAACCCAAAGGACACATATCAAATAGATTTATTGACAACAATCGAAACAACGAATCAATAAAATAACAACGAGGCACAGACAAAAAATGCGAAGAGATCGATCGGGAGTCTACTGGGATTGGGAGATGCGATTGGAGTCCTATCGCTTGGCTAGCGGCCACCAAATCGTATAGGGATAGCTGAATAGAAAGAGGGATCTCCAAATTGGCTCCGCGGCAAAGTGTACTTCTTACTTTACCGAGCCACTAAATTAGCCACTTAGGCAACTAACAATGCGCCACTAAGGCGTATCCTTATGAATCTGCCACGAAGGCACTAACGCTTCGCCACTAAGGCGTACACGGGGGAATCTGCCACCAAGGCAGCCCAAGGGAGCCACTAAGGCAGTGCGGCCACTAAGGCGTTGACGGGTCGGTCAGCAGCTGGCACCTAGCGATGTGCCAGGAAGAATACTCGAAGTCGTAGAGAAAACCAGTACTACTAACTCAATGCTCCCCCTTATATTGCAGGGGACTCCCGCGCGATCTCTTATTGATTTGTGACCCTCTGCGGTCACTGATATGCCCTCCTTCTTTAAGGAGGCCTTTCTGGTGTGTTGGCCCTTGTGCCCAACAACGTATTGAAAAATGTTCCGTTTCAGCTCACTTCGATGTCGTTCCATCATCACAGGAAATGGGGAAACTCATCGTAGATTATCTTATATCTGAAGGATATAGAGAGGTTTGTTTCGTAATAGTTCAGTTCTAGTTCGAGATGAGCGTCTTGACCAGAAAACAAGAATTAAGTGTTTGCAGGCAGCAGAACTTTTGTGTCAGGAATCTGGGCTGGAGTTGCCGAAAGACGATATCAAAAATCTCGACGCTCGCATGAATATCAGATGTGCGATAATAGAAGGACGGTTGGATGACGCACTACAGCTGGTAAGGTTATTTGTCTGCTTTCGTTCGCCATTTCAGCTTCCTAGAACCGCCTGTCCGTGGTTATCTTGTCGTAGTTTACTATTTTCGAGTATTTTTCTTTTTGTATAATATACACTTGTGAGCGCAGCGCTGCTTTTGGACAGCAATCAAGGGATAATCGAGAATGCAGCTCAACTACTCAACTCGGCTCAGCTTGAAATTGAGCAATGAAGGGTGTATACAAAATAAAGCACATACATATTAGTGTTATGTCATTCTCGGCAAGGATTAAAATTCGCTGGTGTGCGAAATAATTTCGAAGTAAAAGCTTTTTAAGATTTTTCTCGTTCCTCATTTCATCAGCACTCCTCCTATACGACTGCAAATTTCTCGTATGCAGTCCCTTGCTTTGCAAAACTTTCAAACTAGAACTTTTTTATTCTAGTTTGATTCCGTAAGATTATGAAATTGTATATTTGGCCCTTTTAGGACTTTGATGCATGGGGTGCATAATTTTTGGATCATTATTGCTGTATCATTCTTGTAGATCGTGCAGAGTAGTACTATCACACAACAAACATCGTATTTAGCTGGTGATGTTTAGGTCAAGGAGTTGTGTCCAACCCTGCTTGATGAAAATCGTGAGGTGCGATTCCATCTCATGCAACAGAATCTGATTGAGATGATCAGAAGAGGGTTGGTTGTTTTTTCCTGATTTGTTGGTTTGCGCATTCATTCCTTACTGATCTTTCACCGCTCGCATTTCTTTTGACGGGGGAAATGCTAAAACCTATTAATTGTGTGCGTTGCACCAGTAATGCCAGCTTGGCGTTGGAGTGACCATGAGCGCAGGGCAAGGAAAAAGTATGGAAACTAAAAGAATCTTTCGTAAAAGAACCGTTTTAAGAATTAGATCTCTCAGCGCTGTCGTGAGAATGGGGCATTTCTCAGGAGTAAACTTGGAAGAGGAAGGAAATCCGGGGAAATGAAAATTTCTCACAATAAGTTCGTTACGGACACGGTTTCAAATGCGTTGCCGCTGCAACGCGCCTTGTGATAGCGCCAATTTTTGTAATATCTTTGTTTTCAGAGAAATGGAAAAGTCGTTGGAATACGCTCAAGAAAACCTCTCAAATGACAACACCTTGACCGATTCCCAGTTGGAAAGACTGGAGAAAACCTTCGCATTGTTGGCTTTTGAGAAGCCCGCGGAGAGTCCCTTTGGGAAGCTGTTGGATCAGTCTCAACGCCAGATGGTGAGAAATATTATTAGTGACGCATTGTGACACCTTTAGTGATCTGTGTAAGCCGATCTTTTCCAAAAAAAACGCCTTCTCCACTAATCATGCAGTTCTGTAATGCTATAAGAACGTCTTCACTTGTTTGGTCGTATTAGGATCATTCTACGCTATATCATCATCTAATTTGAAAAACATCTTTTGTAACTCTGTTAGGGCTCGGGATTTTCCTGGTTCAAAAAAAGCAAGCTGTCATAATTGTCGATTAGAAATTATATGTGAGCAGTCGTTGCTATTCACAGCCCCTTTTGTAACCGGCTGTTCAGGTTTACTCCTACATACCTCCATTTTACTTGAGTTATATTTTTTTTTGCTTCAAAAATAACTTTGTGTTCTTGAGGTCTCCACTGAAGTGAACGGTGCTGTACTTCGAGCACTCAATCGACCTGCGGCACCCCGTCTGGAAGCTTTACTGCGGATGATCGTGTGGGCTCAGAAGCAGCTGGTTACGGATCGAGAAGAGGTCGTCGAACGGCCATCTACGCTTCCTTATTCCAGTTCCGCAAGGTACCCTGGCGGAGGTTCTGGTGGGTCTACTGATACGAACACCATTGCTCGATCGCTTTTTGGTGGCACATCTTGCTGAAATATAGTCGTGATTGTAGCCGTATTCCTTATGCATTTTTGTTTAGTTTTATATATTTATTCTATGTGATCTGATAGCCTAGATGTTTGCTTCATTATTTAGTAATTTTTGACTTTTCGAAACATTTTTCTAATGCTGATTTTTTTTCGAAATTTGCTCCGAATCTTTCGCCATGCTTGACCTATGCGAATATGTATGTATGTACAGCTGTGTCTTTGACGGGATAGTGGTTGCTTATAAAATATAGCTCGAAGATGTGAATGTTGACAAACAAGGGCATGCTCGAAAAATTACTGTGAATGATAAATTTCAGGTCCGTAGTAAGGGAACCAATCAACTACTACTATTACTAACTATTTGAGTTTTATTTTTATTTTCATAACTTCTGGAAGGTGAATGTGAATGTAATATCTGCGGCGAGGGGAAAAATTGTCTGTGACGCCGGTTGCTGAGCACCACGTTTTTACGCTCATCACATGGGCGATGTCTGTCATCATGCTTTAAACCGTGGGCATAGTGTGGAGGAGAAAGAACAGTCGTTCATGCAAAACAAATGTGGACAGAATGAAGCTGCAAAGTGCTCCTTTTAATTTTTACACATCTGCTATGTGGATAACTGTCAAGAATCGCTCCACACAGTTTTTATTGGAGTATTATTGGATCAAATCGTCACGATTTTGGTCTAGGGTTTTGTTGTAACCTATAATCACGATTGGAAATTACTTTGTTTGGGGGGCATGAGCTGATTACAGGGTGGGGCAAAATTACGGTGCACCAACATTTTGTTCGCATTTCGATCCTAATTTTCGATAATCAATTCTAAGCATAAATATTATTTGTATGAAGCTTGGCAATCCAGAACATATCAACGGTTTTCAGAATGATTGCCTCTAGCCTTCATACAGTTCCTTGATTCTTCGGCAAGCGCTTCGCATGCGGCACGCAGGTATTTTCCATCAATTCTGTGCCAGGATTACAGGAGTGCCGATATAAGAAGCTTCAAATTCAAGCATATGATAGAGCAGACTTTTTCTCCAAAGAAGTCAATACTTGAAATTATAACGGCCTAATCCACCTAATCCAGAGGACTGGAGAGCCATTCGTCGAAAATGATGAAATCAGGGATCTCCTCGGCGCGCTGTTCCTAGACCACTCTCGATCAGTGTCCTGATGCAGAGCCTTTGCTGAATTTACTCGCAACCCCCTCCAAAGTGAAGACACGCTCAGGGTTTTGAGCAAACATCTGGTTTGAACACTGTTTGAACAATGTTTGAAATTTTGAAAAATCTGCAGACACGCGTTTGCATGGTGCTCTCTTGGAGTTTCATGGTTGCTACTCGCAAAGCGAAAAGCCGAACTACTTCGTCATCAGTGCGTTCTGGTAGCAGTATGTTCAAGCAACATATCGTGAACGAATGGAACGGGAATGTTCTTCACAAGAATACTAGAAAGTCTAAAACCTAAGGTGCACCAGTAAATTTGCCCCACCCTCTAGATCATTTTCTGGTATGCGCCATGCATTCTATACACTTTAAGATCATTTAGCACTTGAGTCAGATTTGACCTATGCAACTATTAGTTGAAAATACAGGTTCCTACAAGGGTCGAGGTGGGGTAATGGAAGTGACGTCATTCGTCACAACTCACGGTGTGCGCATCAAATTTCGGCCCAAGTCCCTTCCAAGCCGAAGCCCCCATCCTTCCAGGGTGTTTGATCAGTACCGCACGCTCTGTTAAGGCAGAAATCAGTCGTAGCTCAAATAAGCTTCCAATTTTCAAGAGGTTCAGGAAATGTAGTCGGAATGCCTAACAAATCCTAACGAAAGCTCTCCAGGTTGTCCCAAAAAAAACTGAGTTTAATAAATAGCTCCTAGCAGTCAATATCTTTCCCATGAGTTCTTGTCAGAAGAGTTCAGGACAAATATTTAACTGTCTTCCAAGTCTTCTCAGGCCACTAATGGCTACCATTCGATTCAAAACTCGCGATTTACACCATATGGCCCAACGGCATCTGCAGATCTCTATACGCTTGCAGTAAACCGCGTCATCTGCATAGAGAGAGAATCAGCATCTTGTGCTAAAAGCGCAAGGGTCCACAGACGTCGGGGTGACTCAGCGCAAAACACCCACCGACCCGGCCGTTCGTCGTAAAATCGCACTGCTTTCGACACGTACAACATACATACACCCAGTTCGAGTGCTATGCACTTCACTTTGACGGATGTTTACCCAAAAAAGGGTTCCGACACGGATCGTAACTCCAGTGGAAGAAAGAGCAACGTTAGAACCTCCAAGAGCTTCATATTTTTTTGGATATTTGTTCACCGATCAAGCGCAGGGATAAAACAATCTGTAATGGTCGGTCTATTTTTCTATTGTATTGGTCGATCCATTTTTTTCTATACTGCAAATCAGGAGGGCGGCTCTGTAAGACCGATGTCAGAGTTGGCAAATCGAGCGATTCACTAGCGTTCGGGTCGCGTCGCGTACAGAGAATCATGCCATTCGCTGTACGCGACGCGACCGCGGACGCTGGCGAATCGCTAGTAGCGAATCGCTCGATTCGCAAAGTCTGACATCGTCCTAAAAGGCAAGGTTCGGCATTTTTGGTCGACATTAGGCCTTTCCTCGAGAAGAATGCAGTGGTACGCAAGCGATGAACACATACACCTCAGGGATGATTTGGCAAGGCTGAGATTCTAAGGCCCTAGGATGCAGCATTGGCCGCGCCTCCATTAACCACGCCCACAGGTCATTGCTGTTTCACTTCACCGCTACCAAAGACGGGGGCTTTATTTTTGGCGTGCCGCAGCACATTAAACCGTCATGAACTCGTTCTTGAAAAATAAATAAGTATGGGTGCGGGTTCGAATCCCGCTTTTGGCCAAGCTTTTGTCCATATTTCAGCATTCCTAAAAAGTTAACACGAACTGCGGCGTCAAAGCAGCAGCTGAGAGACGAAAGAAGTCAAAGTTACCTACCTATTCCAAGAATCGCTCCTTATTTTCTTGTGGACCTGAAAATCTCAATCGAAGACGTTGCTGAAGTAAAAGTGCGAAAGTCACCAGAAGGAGATGTGGAGCCGCTAGAAAGGGTGAATTTACCCAAAGCCGTGCGGAGTTATTGAGAATGACGTCCCGGTAGGTCGACCTCAATCGTCACAGTGATCGATCACAATCGCTGCTAGCGGTGGTGGTGAGAGTCGAAGTTGTGCACCGGCGGTCGGTCGCCTGTTCGTTCGGGTAGCTGTAGACTGGCATTTTTCCCCTCACAGTGTTGTCTCTGCAGTCTCAGGCGCGCGCTCTGATGGCCCAGTTCACTACGGCGGACTGGCCGATCCGAGCGGCCTCCGGTGGCCGGTTCGACCAGCCAGGCGCAGCCGTCTTCAGCTCGACAGGTCGATGCTGGCGCTGAGTGTAAAGTGAGGCACACACATACCCACCGCCCCCACCTCCAGAGAGCTTCTCGTTCCTCCTTCGAATCGGCGCTCAATTTTCTTTGCCTTCTCCTCTCTCTGCTCCATGGCCCTCCTCACCTTTCGCTGACTCTCGTACCTTTCCTCTTTCCGCAGCTCACAGCTTCCAATTATTTTGAATTGTACCGTAATCGATCTCATGAATTTATATTGCTTAACGAGTTACACCTCACAAAAACTGATTCACTATTCGATCTTCTGCTTGGAACTTTTCGGAACATTCACATATTTACGAAGAGGTTATACAGTCTGCAATTTGCCAGCAGGCAGGGAGTTTCAAAATTAGATTTATTGCTCTGTATCTCGTCAGTGATAAGCGTCAGGTTTACTTTGAATTACTGTGATTTTCTTTCCCGAATCCCGATAGTTCGCGATTAGTACTGACCGAAACTGTCGTTTCGGATCTGTTAAACAAGAGAGGGCATGTGGTGGTATGCTAGCTGCCGTCTTAAGAATACTAACTTTTGCAGGGGAGAAAATCTCTGGCATGCTGGATCCCAATCGCTCCCGCTTTTACACCCACCGCGGAGCTGTCTTTCTTTGCAAGAAATTAGAATACTCTAGGCGATATGAATTTGCAGATGCAGACCATCCCCTTCCTTACCGATGAAACCTTTTTTCTGCAGTTTTGCAGTTTTTTCAAGCTTCTTATTTTTTTCCTCAAAGTGGTTACCTTTTCCCCGGCTTTAACTAGTAGTACTTAAAATTATACTTAAAATCATAATCTCAATTAAAAAATAATTTTATTCGGAACAAAATACAGCGGCCTGATGTGTAATACACAGGTGCGGCCGTTGTTCATTGTGTGGTGATGGTATCCAAGAAATCTTTTCAGCCTCTTGTTAACCCAGTCAGTAGAAGTTACCAGTGTGTGGAAGCCCCGCCCAGTCCAAGGCGCTCCTCCCCGTAAGAGAATGTATCTTATGTTGGACAGGAATCCGCACACCACTGATAGTTTTGCGATGCTTTCTAATACCTGATGTTACTACGCCCCATCTTACTGAACATTTTCGGCGCTACCTATAAAGAGAGGAGGGGTATATTACGAGAACGAGTTGAAGAAGAGGCACTACCTAGGACTAGGAAGAGAAAAACTACGGTTTTTAGCTACCTCTCACGAGACGCGACAACTTTTTTTTGCACACGGGATTTATTCACACGCCTAGGAGCTCCTTCTCTCACCTCAGACCAATGACCGTCCCGCACCAAACATGGCACAATGCCTGGAAATAAGATATAAACTAGGAAACTCCAAAGGACTTCTTGTGCAAGACTGGCATTACCGTAATCCAACCAAGTATCGCCCCAAAATGCCGCACCCTTACTGTAACTCGCCTATATTCGTAGATTTAAAGTGATTTCGTTCTGTTCACGTCAGATTCTTTTTTACACTCTCCATATCCTACCCGTATCGGCACCGACTGGAAGGATGAGCAGGGGTCATCGGACCGCCAAGAGGCAGCTGCTAGCATACGGCTGGCGCTGCCGCCAGTGATAGACAATGAAACAGTCTGCTTTTAGCTGCTGGAACAGGTGGCGACTTAGACCGTTGAGTTTTATTCTTAATCCTCCTCTGCCTCTTCTTAAAGTAAAGTCTCTACAACTCTCATACTTATCTCTCATTATCATGCGTTTTCTCAAATGGCATTGATTTTGCGCGCATAAAATCGATACTCGAGAGCAATAGACGCGCTCGGAATGTGGAAATCAATGAAATCACTCTGATTCACAACTTATTGATCGCCTGTGGTGAGACAAAATTCATCCTTCACTGCTTCTATTTACATTCGTTGACGGTGGCGCGCATATCACGACGACGCACCCCAGCGAGAGCTCTGCGAAAAACAATCCTGGGAAATAGAACTTCGTCAAACAACAACGCGTCTTTACCACTTCGTTATTTGTTCCGGGTATTTTGTTTCTCACGTATGTAATTCCACTGAGAATATCATCACTTCAACGTAGTTGGTTGTCGTGTACTTGTCGAGCTTGTTGGCTAGGATATTTGTTAGGTGCACAACCAATGGGGTGGTGCACCTTAGTTTTGCACCTTATGGATTCAAGGCAGTTATTTCGGTGGTTGGGGGCGGTGCGGTTTTGGTGACGTCATCGCATCACCAATGACATTCAATGACGTCATCGGAACCGCACCGCCCTCCAGCTGCCGTGACCATTGCTTTTAAAGGCAAAAGTCAGGCTCGTGTTTGGGCATTATGGTGATTGAAACTGATTATAGAGTTGGGAAATGGAACGACAGTGAAGAAAAAACGAAAATGAATCGTTGACAAGGCCAAAAACGAAAGCCTCGCTCCCCTGGCAGTGAGGAAGGCCAACTTGAGACGGCACGTCCAAACGAGTTTACCGGATATGCCAGCTATTCCTTCGG
>KZ344989.1:76540-105803 GCA_002352805.1 Teladorsagia circumcincta
ACAGAAACGATAAAAGGGCTTGGTTTGGTCCACCGAGCCTGACTTGTGGCTTTAAGTTAACGCTTAGTTTGAAGCTTCGTGGGGGGGTTGAGGGGATACCCGGTAGTGATCACTTTTCATTTTCCCCAGGTTTCCTCCCCTGCTATGTTTAGTGCTTGTGTTTACTTTACACGTTCCTTTTGACTGGATCGCCTAAGCCGAATCTCGTGAGCCGTGAGCCACACCCTGTTAAGAGGGAGGGGGCAGCGGTGCGCAGTTCATATCCCCTAAAGTGATCCGATCTCCCGCGGGGAAAGAAGCATTGGGGTGGGGTTAAAAAAAGCGAAACAGTTAACACATCTCAAGATTGTCCCTCCCCCCCTCCTCTGCCAAAATTGTTTTTTTTAGGCGGCAGCAGTCATGTGCTGCCTGTGAAAACTCAGCACAATTCTTATAGGCTGCACATAATTTCCTATAACTAACAGCTTTTTTTTATGGAACACTTGGGTACCCAAATGTTTCACTAAACTGCCCTATCGGCACAAAGCAACCAAAAAACCTACAGCAGTTGTCAAGGTTGCGGGAGAAATGGCAAGGTCTCCACTTTTTGCCCAAATTCCCGTGCCTCATGAATTTTTCGAGGATACCAGCAGGCTTATTCTACTTGACTTTAACCCATAACGGACGGCGTGCGCCACATGGTGGCGCACGACCTTTAAAATGATTTTTTTTATTTTTGAATTATTTCAAATAATAATGATGTACCACTATACACTCACAGCCATGAGGAATAACATATGTTTCCAGGACTGGAATAGCTTCGTTGTTGGTAATTTACAACATTCTCAGTAAGACCACCTTCATTTACATTCCTTCCTTATTATTCGCTACAATTTCAGAAGTGAGCATATGTAGCATTCCAACGACAGTTAGATGCGACAGTTTCTATGGTACTTTTGAAAACATTCCAAACAAGAGAAAACTTCGCAAACTGAATTCTCATCGTGTTCTGCAGGGATCGGCAGGGATCGCGCATGTGGGGCTCCTAGGATTTTGGGAGGGTTTCATAATGGTTGACATACCGCATGCTTGCGACGCCGACACAAGAACTCGTCAGTCAGTAAGAATAAGAATAGAAAAAAGGCAGGAAATTCCTTGCGTAGAGTTTTCTCGAAATGACCCGATTCAGCTTT
Source organism: Teladorsagia circumcincta (assembly GCA_002352805.1). Taxonomy (NCBI): domain Eukaryota; kingdom Metazoa; phylum Nematoda; class Chromadorea; order Rhabditida; family Trichostrongylidae; genus Teladorsagia; species Teladorsagia circumcincta. Next base: position 77,713 of record KZ344989.1, read on the forward strand.
CACGCGTAAGTTCGTCTGGACCCTCTCATCACATATTGCCATTTTTCCGCATGCTTATAGGCTTAGTAGTGGTCCGCTATCCAGTATCATCCCTACAAATATACCATCCCTACCTAATAGTTACGCGGACTCCAGATTCATCTCCGGGCATCACGCGCCCCAGGACGCGTGGTGTCCTGGGATTAATCTGGAGTAGCTTCTTTTTTGTTCACTAAACCCGCTCTCACTGGAGTGTCGTATCAGAATAGAGGGCTACATGGACGCCAACTGCTCGAATTCCCTTAAGTTCAGAAAGTTCGTACACAAAAAACATGGATTCCAACGCCACGAGCATAAGCTTGCACAAAACCTACCCTGGGTGCCGGCGTGCGCCACCATGTGGCGCACGCGCGAGAGGCGGTAAAAAAGCCGGCCGTCCGTTATGGGTTAATCGTTTTCACGAACATTTTGGTCGCTTGTCTGTGCAGCCTCTTGTTCCATTTCCCGTCATTGCCAATTTGTCGCAAGAGTGCGAGGCAGAGGAAGGGATCTACTTGTTTCATATGTGTATGAGGTTTTCTAAGTTTTTGAGCTTAGTCTTCCACCTGAATAACTCCTGACCTCTTTCGATGGAGCTTCTTGAACCAAGGAGAATACTTCCTCCCTGAAAATTGAGCACAGCCACGTTATAATAGATGCGTATAAAATTGCTACTCACTTCGCCACTTGATGGCCTTTCGGCTAGCGATTTTCTTGGCGGGGCTACAGCTCTTTGAAACTGCACGAGTTCATGGCTCTGATGTGAATCTTACATCTCTCATAACCTCTGATGTCGTAAATGCGGAATTAGCAAAACAAAATGGCATCAAATACCATAAAGAATGGAACACAGAGAAGGAGAGGGAGAGCATCGCCATGTGCATCACTATTTATTCTACAAGTGCGATAATGACGGGGAAAGAGTATGTTTTCCCCATCCAAGAACTTTAACCCGTAATCTTTAAGCTAAACAATTTTGAGCTATTCCTCTTACCTTCTTCAAAACTGCATCTACGATAGGTAAAAGCAGCGAGAAGTTCGACTTGGATCACATCTGCCAGTTCGATGATTTCCCCCATAAATCTAGTTATCTTCTGCCTTTGCGTTGGGTAAAGGCTACGGTAGGATTTTATGGAATATGTGCAAGTTTACATATTATATTAGGGCAGCTCAGGGACCGCCTACTTGCGAATGCAAACCGGATAGAAAATCTCTAAACGTATTACTGCGGCTTCTCAGAAATTGCACCATGAGAATTTTCTCACCAGCCGCATCTCATATTATTCTCATTCGCCACCCTTTTGCACCGATTCCCCTGTAAGCATCTACTTAGAAATTTCTTGAACCTTGCCTATGTGGTCCTGCCACGAATGGCTAGAGCACAGACGATTAGAGAACGGGTGGAAGCCCTAGGGCTAAGCCTTAGAGAGGGGAGGGAACCACGAGAGCGCAGGCGGTGGAACGAAATTGAGGCGTTTCAAAGGACCGAGTTCGAGTAGTCCGTCGACCCATTCACTTCCAATCTCATCCTTTCTTTAGCACTGTCTTGAAGGCTTGAAAAAGGCATATCAAAATAAGGATCTCATCCATTAAGGGGGTGGGGCGTTGAGGTCCAGCTAAGCCTTCGTAACTTTGAAGAACTCCTTAAGCTAAACCGCAATGCCCCCCCCCCTCTTCTCCCTTGTTGTGACATCTAATCCTTTTGCTCTTCTGCGTTAACTTCACAAGGCAACACAACAGAGACGAATGCTCAAACTTTTGCCACACGCTAGTCAACCTAATGAAGTTGCGTTCGTTCCCTCATTCCCTCCTCCTGTATTACCTTATATTCTCCTGGCTAACGTACTCACTCCCTGGATCCCGCCACACCACAATGATTAGATCGCATACAATCCCCCTCTACTGGATGAGATCCAAAAATAACCTCGCAATGAATCTTTCTCAATGTCTTGTAGGAAGAAGAATTAATCAGGATCACATTTCGTTAAATTATCACGCCCCAATTTTCTCGTCGGTATTTGTTTTTCTACAGTTGTGATCACGAACAGGTCACTTGCAAAGTGCATCGTAACCATTCAAAAGCATAAAACATTTCTCTTCATAGGGTTTGAATTAGGTTCTATTCGAAAAGAATTGACGCACTAAGAAAAATAAAAGACGCGAATGAAGGAAGGGGGGCATTGCGAGTAGATCACTTGAGGTATTCAAAACCACGACAAACACCCCTCGTTTTGGCGCCAAAATATGACTGACGCACTCCACTACCTGAATTGTCCTCATTCTGCCTGGCTCACATATTCTTGCTTACTACTTGGCATCGACCACGACGCAATGTGCCTCGGGGGTGGGGGCAGTCTGTAGAATGGTAACCAGTGCTAAGCCTATCAAATACGGAGAAATCCAAACAGAGTGAGAATTGCTTACGCAGCTCGGAATCTCGCTTCACCTCTCAGCATAGTAAAACTGTATTTTCCGGCGAATCTAATGCAGTACTATGTATGGGCTGCCCCCAAGCCACATTGCACCTCCGCCAAACCAAAAAGATTAGACGTTATATAACAGAGTCACTTGACTATTTTCCTCTCAAATTGGGGGCTAGAGCGCACTAGGTGACACCCTCGCTGCCCAGGCCGAGGTGTGAAAACCAGCTGTTCTCACCAATATTTCCAACGCCTTCAAACTCATGCATTCTTGGCCACCACTGCTCAACTGTTTTCCTTGAAGTCTTCACTCATTCTCTCCTTTGTTTACCACTTGCAACGCTGCTTCCTGACATCAGCCTACTAGACCGAGATTCAAACTGGAAATCAAAAATTCGAAATTGGCGCCGAACGGCGAACGCGCGCGTTTCAGCCAATCGCGTGCGACGGGCGGTCGGCGGGCAATTTTGGTGGCGGCCCTCGGCCTGACCACACAGCGCTCCGCCTCGTTGTCCGGCGACGTTGTCATCACTCTCCGTGCTTTTGCTGACGTTCACAATTCAGTCTTGACCCTGGGTTGTCAAATTCTGCTACTGGCGCTCAATAGTATCTTTTGTATGTCGAAATTGCCGTACATTTCCTATTTTCTCCATTTGTTTCATTGAGTGTTCTATTTTTGGTTGAATGCACTTGCACGCACGAATGAGGTCACTTTTGACGATTACGTTAGTGCGAAACAGGGTGTAGAGTTCGTCCAATCGATTGTTTCCTAGGGTTTGCTGCGAGTTACTTGGCTAGAAATTTTCCCGCTCAACCCCTCCTCAACTACCATCAACTTTGGGCAAGTTTCACTAGTCAATATACAATATACGTGGTATAGCTACAATATTCAATATACAAGGTATAGTTAAAGACGCCGGCTTGGGTGTGATTATTTGAAATCCCACGCTGTGTTCGTCGTCATGCCGTAGCCAAGAATTGATCGATTTTTTTGTTGGACCTCGCTTTCCATTCAGCAATGCAACTACCCAGCGTATAACGTCGACCAGCTATTTGCGGATTAGCGTCAGCTTGGTTAGGTGTTTCAACTTTTTTGATTAATCGTGACGTGTTCTAGAAAGTATCTCCAAGATAAGTGCTGCTTGTTAATGTACTACCGTTTTTCCGCGCAATCTGATGGAATATTTGGCCTGAAAATGGTGGCGCAATGTGCCTTCGGGGGCCAGTCTGTACGAGGGCCACTAGGATTAAGCCTAGCAAAGAGAGGCGAATTTTGGAGCGAAAGAAATGGCTACGCAGCTCAGGGTCCTTCTTTTCTTCCGCTTAGTCCTAAAACTGAGGGTTTTTTTTTCGTGAGTCTGACGCATTGTTATGCTGGCCCCCGGAGCCACATTGCGCTAAAATAGGTTTCTTGGCAAAACTATGAAAGCCACGGGTCTCATCCACTATGGGGGGGGTCATGTGGTATGACAGTTGTTACCCCCTGCAGAATTTCACTTCCTACAAGATGAGGAAATCCTCGGGGTGCGTGAATTATTTCGCTTCAGTTTTACACGTCTCTTTATCCATCGAAAAATTGGATTATTTCAATGCATTTCCATTACTTATTCCAATATGAACTGTCGCATCACTACCCTCTACTTGGATGAGACCCAAGTCATGTTTTGTTGCTTGTGAATTGTTGAGTAGAGTAAGCGTTGTGGTATACTGGGACGTGTCTAATAGTGCCAGCTTGTCATATAAGAAGTCTCAGTTGTTACTATCGACAGTCAGTGCCAGCCGCAGTCATTACCGGCCAACAGACTTGCGTGCCTCGGACTGAATCGAGGCTCTCGAACATTCCCAAAATGCAGCACAAAGTTCAGTGCTGTTCGCTCCTCTGTGCCAGGTGTTTGGTGACCCGTGTAAATACAGTAATGCTGGACCAACAATCAGGTTTAGTGTTCCATTCCCCATCATATCAGTCTGCGAATGTGTTCGCTTCATTCCATATTTTTCATGCCCTTATCCGAGCGCGCTCAGTTTTACGGCAAATTTATCAGCTTTTGTCCATGTTTTCGACCTTCTGCTCTGAATTTCTCGATCAACTACAATGTCTTCATATTTAACACGTTGACGACCGCCGTCATGCGCGTACTTCTTCAACATTTTTCGTATTCTCTCACTAATAGGCATTAGTCCTTTAGCGTTTTTATTGTTAATAATGAAAAAATTATTTTTCGGATCCAGTAATGTGAATGGACCGTTAAGGAAACATGGAAAACGACAAATAAGTTAATGAAAACTGGTCTGCTCCACGTGAAAGTGTGGTATGACATAATGCCACACGGTCGTCAACATGTTAAAACGGTTTGGAAGCGAGCAACATTACAGGAGCGGAACGAAGTTGAGAAAAATTCTGTAAATGTATGGAGAATTTTTGACCGAGTCAATGTTAGTTGTGGTTCTTATTTTCAGGGGGTAGAAGAAGGGAGGAGTGGCAGAAAGTCACCCCCTCATATTTAATACTTAATAATCACATTTCGTTGCTTTCAACCGAATGCTCGCGACTGAATATCGAAGAGCACATTCCGTTCGACCAGAAAACTTTATAATAGCTTTCTACACCGACGTCGTCTGGAAATTTTCCCACAAAATCCCGTCGTCTGGAAATTTTCCCGGAAACATGGTGCACGGTTCGAACTGAACGAGGTGCTTGCAGTATCTGGGAACATCACGACGTTGTTTAAAACGCTGGTAGGAAGGGGTGTTGCACAGTCGGGGTTAGTGTCTCTAAGGAGCTTGCCATCAGTTAACCGATGAAAGAGAACATGTAGCAGCTTCGTGCTGGAGCGATTACGGTAGGCTTCCTTGAGCTCGACGGTGATGAGACATGACGTCATAAAGGATAATGAGGGCAGCGGCACCGCAAAAATTTTGGTGATGGCGTTTTGGGGAAATTGACTTTGGCCCTCTCCTCCTACATATGACAGCTGAGGTTTCTTTCGTGTTGCATGATTCCAACGTATTTCTGAGCGATTTACTTAGCATTTAGATTATGGGCAACACAGTAACGCAAAGCACCGTTATTCTTAATTGAAAGTTCGAGTTTTTCTGAAACTGGCACACCTCAGTAGATTTTCGATTCTCAGTAGATTCGATTTCGACAAAAGGAAGTTTCATCGTAGAGTATCGGAGTTTAAATTGCTATAACGTGATTCATGGATGAATGAGTTCGATATTTCCACATCACGCATCTACTTTCCCTAAGAATATGCCAGTCTTTGACTTGTTGGTTGTGGTAGTCTGGAAATTGTTTTGTTTTCACCAAGCGAACAGCTGATGGGGATCAATGGACGGATTTTCATAAGCTTTGTGTATTGATTTCGGAAAAAAGAGCGCCTGGCTCTGAGTGGGTGTGAGCGTTGTTTCTGTGCTGGCTTGAATCCCTTCCTTGGATGCGCCATGTATTTTAGTTCCATTTAAAATCCTAATTTCATTTCTGTGTGGTCCGCCTAAAACAGTTATTTGCGGCAGTCGAGCGATGTGCATCTCCGTGCTTTTTTTATCAGACGCCCAATTGGTACCAAATAGAGGAGAGATTTGGAGCGATAGTTTGATTTGAATGGAATTTGATTCGATATAAGATTCTCACGCGTGTGCGAGGTAAATTGCCCCATTTGACACTAGTCCACCCCCGTCCTCTGCACTCCCAGTGCCAGTCAAATTCGAGTGGATTGGACGTACGCAGCTTAGTAATTGAACCTGCGTTGGAGAAGAGGTCGTGCGCTCACTCTCTCTCTCCTACCTCTACACTAGCCTTATTTGAAATTTCGTACCCTGATCAATTTACGCAAAAAAGAGCTGTTTTCGATTATTCATTTTTTGGCAGAAAGCTGGTGAATTGTTGGTCTTGTAATTGAAGTAATCGCTCTTCCTTTATTCCGATGTCGTTTTTTTCTGCCTTCGATGTGTGCTTATGGCACTGAGTTGGCGAAGGGCAAAAACGCAGTTCAGAGGAAATCCATAGGGACATGTGTGGTTGTGATAGCCACGGTGACACGTGCCAAGGGCGATCACGTTGGCAATTTTTAGGGGGGGGGATGTTGCTAAATAAACTAGTGAAGAACGATTCTAATGGTCTTTTTATTGAGGCTTTCCACCCTTCTCACCTATGAGACTTTCACGTTGTTGTCGCGTTCACATGAGACTTCCACGTTGTTGTCGCGTGCACTCCCTAATCTCGATTATTATTTGAAATGAACGCCACTTCCTTAATCTTCTGACCATGTGTAATGATGTTCGAGTAGAGAATGGGATTTATGCACTCTAAGCATTTTTAACACAATCTGGTGATGACATAGCAGCGACTCTTCGAAATGTTTGAACCATGTTTCATCAGCAACGCTTTGTGTCAGTGCCTATGAAATCACTGTCAATGCGAGGTTAGTCATCACCTTGGTTATTGATTGCTCGCGCTTATCGAAAACCACTGCTGTTCGCGAGCGCTGCTTTCTGTGAATCCTCGGCCCACAAACTACGCGCTCCTCCCGATTGCTTCTCGCCCACGTGCGAGCACGTAAATACAGCTTGTTAACATCTTGTGATATTGCGTGTAATTTTCGTCTACGAGTACCGATAAGATTGTGAATGAACCACTTCGTCGTAACCATTCGTTTTTCAGGCTTCTCAAGCTCGGTTGGTTTGCTTTCCGCCTCACCACAACTACATAATCCAAAATGGTATGATTCATTTTTAAAGAAGTACATATAGCTCATTTTTCAAAGTTAATTTGAAAAAGTATGGGTCTGCGGCGTGGTTCCAATAAGCACTAACCGTTGTTCGATCTGTTTGAGATGAAACAGCATCGTTCAATACTCAGTGGATTTCAACTAGTTTGAGCATTTGAGAGATTTCGGATTGGTTGCTTCTTAATTTGTATGTTACTAATGTCAAAAAGATTTGCATGGTGTGCTTTGTTCTGTGAATGGTGTGTCTAATACGGTTTCAGTCGACTTCCGGTGTTATGGTCAACCCTGATGTGCAGTCCACGTTCCAGAAACTAAGCGAAGGAAAGAAAGAATTCCGATACATAATCTTTAAGATAGAGGTGAGTTCATCATCATCATTACCTATTATCGAATCACCTAAGCAAACTGTGGTGTTCTCCCCATTTTGTAGAATAATTTTCAAGACCAAGGGCCAAGGTGGTGCAGTTCATCTGGCGGAAAAGTCGAGGTGACAGATGTCTTTGAAATCCTTATTTTTCAAGTTAAGTCTTGGTTTGGCGCTCATGTCCTTGAGGGGGGGGGGGGGACATTCAAGTTAGTAAGTCAATTATTGTGCTCGGGACTGGGCAATGATGGATCCTGGATGGAAGATGTGAGCAATATGTATTCCCCTTGGTGTTCATGCCCTGTCCTAGGTTTAGTCCTAGTAACACTTACCAATCGACCCTTCTGTGATGCCCCCCCCCCGAGGGACAGGAGCGCCCTTGGTTTTTTTAGTTAGCTATGTGAGAAGGCCTAATGCAGTTTTTTCTCTAGGAGTTTCCTTTTTGGTCGTCTTTGCATTCGGGAAGGCTTTGTGTTTCGCCTCGTTGTTGAGGAAATAAGTGCTGTTTTAGTCGGGTGTCACGGTCGTTGGAAACACAAAACATGGGGTGTAGAGGTGACTTAGGAGAATGTGTTCCTGTGTGTTATCGTGCGTTGAACATTGTTCGATAATTCATTATTTAGACACCTCAAGATGGGGGGTATCCTCCAATACAATGCCTAGGAGGGGCTGGAACTCCGGGGAAAATGGAAATTTTCGCCCTTTCTGTAGTCTACTGGCTCAGTCCCGCTCACCACAAAACGTTCTTTGATGCGGTTTTGGATGTGTTGCGTCCTAAATGACCCCGTATCTTGCGATAGCGGTCATTATTTTACTACTACCTTTTCTATAATAGATAGTTGACGGGTAGAAAAAAGGGTTCTGTTATGTTGGCCAAATGCTGCAAAATTTATCAGTAACAGATCTCTGTCATTTCAACGAGGCTTGAGGAACTGTGCTGCGTTGTAGAAACCTAAATTCCATCCTAAATATGCATTCGTTTGTCGTGTTCCGGCACTCCCATGAGCATTTTTCTTTGCGAGATTGAATGTTTCACATTAAGGAGCGTGAAGTTGTCGTGGAGGCAGCCGTTTCGCAAGAGGAATTAGGTCTCACTGGTGACGATTACGATGACTCATCCAAGGCTGCCTTCGAAAAGTTTGTGGCCGACATCAAGGTTAGTCATAGAATGTATTGACGAAATTGTGTAGGTTGTGGTGCGTTCTCGTAGCACAAGAGAAGAGCGTAGAATGAGATAGTATGTTCAGGAACGCACCGATGGCTTCACTGACTGCCGTTACGCCGTTTTCGATTTCAAATTTACTTGCTCACGCGTAGGCGCAGGCACTTCCAAGATGGACAAGATTGTTTTCCTTCAACTGTAAGCATATTTTTTCCGCTAGCACTGAGAATTTTCTAGAATTTTTTTTCTAGTGATTTGCTGCAAGGATAGATATTCTAATTTTTGTGTGCCTCTTGTACCTGTGTGTTATAGGTGCCCAGATGGTGCATCTATCAAGAAAAAGATGGTGTATGCGTCGTCTGCATCGGCCATAAAGGCATCGCTCGGTACTGGAAAGATCCTTCAGTTCCAGGTGGGATATTCAGCGTCTAGGCGGCTTACAGAACAGAGTAAATGATGACCAAAGAGTTTCTATTTATATTGAAAAAGCTTTTTCTTGACCTCGGTTCACAAAGTATCACCTCTACCTCTGTGGAACCGTCATTTTGTTCATGAAGGGTCGCAGAGTAATCTTGCTGGGATAGATAAAAAGTGCACAGGTCTGTAAAGGAAGGAAGACTTTTGAAAGATGATACTATGGGAATTCTGGAAATCCACTTCAAGAGCGTCGTTTACGCGGCAGTGTTTTGACCGATAACCTGTTCCGAAAATTGTGGACGGTACATGTCTGGTCAGGAGTATCAATTTATTTCGCTGCACTGTTACACTGTGCCAGCAGCAGTATTCGATGAGTCACGTTGGTGGGTACAACTGAGAGATAGTATATCAGCGCACGATAAGAGTTTGTGAAGGAACGAAAAAAATGGTGTTAATTAGTCTCGATTTTGGATTGGTCAACATTTTGAATGAGATATGATCAGTTTACGCCTATTTTAAATACGAACTCAGAAAAAGTTATCGTTTATTATGAAAAAATCACGCGTGGTTTGTTTACCAAATACCGAGGGTTCCCTGCACCACAACGCATGCCTACTCCAATCCCTGTCCAATCTCCTGCCGACCAGCACACAAGCGCCTTGCCTATACGTGGAATCTTAGACTTCAATCCTAGTTCAATAAGAGTCAGATGGCGTATGAGGGACGGAAAAGGTGGTTATGACTGATTTGCTGATTTTCGAGTTTCTTATAGCAACAGTTCCAGCATGGTTCTTGCCTTCGGCACTAATAGTGTGGGGCGATGCGCTAGCCCTAGTCAAGAACATAAGATGAGTGAAGTGACTGAACAAAAAACTCAACTCGAAATGTCGGAAAAAGGGTTACACATTCAGTGGGCATGGCGACCAATCGGTCGCAACCCCCTCTTGCCAACCGTTGGGATCGCGTGATTGGATGCAGAGGCATTTGCGATCGTGGACCTCGCTCAAAAAGTCCCTTGTTGCCAAAACGATCGCATATGCCTCCGCAGCCAATCACGCGGTCCACGGCTGGCAAGAGGGTATTGCGACCGATTGGTCGTCACGCCCGCTTCGAAGGCGTCCAACTCTTCGCGGCTTTCCGATGTGAGTTTTTAGTTCGGTCACGCTTCATGCCTTCACTAGGGCTAGCGCATCGTTCCACATCGATAGTGTCAAAGGTAAGAACTCTGCTGGGAATGTTGCTTTAACGGTAAACGTACATGTATTGTATAACGTACATGTACGGATGTTCCTCCTAGAATTCTGTAGCAGATTTAATACCATTCTTTTGCAGGTGTCGGATGAATCAGAAATGTCGCACAAGGAGCTGCTGTCAAAGCTGACGGAGAAATATGCTGACAATTAAGCATGTTTGGTGGTGTTCATCTAACGAGTGCGCTTGCAACTGCGACGATTATTGTTACCACGGCGTGTTTCACTTGTCATCGCCCGTTTCCCGTGTTTTCAAAGTTTTTCGTATATATCTCACTTAAGCTCTCCTCTGAAGCATTCTGTTGATAGTCCACCAAAACACGCCTATTTTGAAGCGAGTGTGTTGTGTGTTGCTTCTGTGCATAACCACAACCAGCATCATCTTCATCACAATTCTCTGCGTGTGCCTCTTTTTGTCTCGTATGCTAACACGAACGGTTTTCTTCTTCCCCTTGTTTTCTCTTTCTGTTCCTCCCCCGATAAAGGTTCAATTAGGGTGCATTTGAGGGCCGAGAGCAGGCAGGCAGGCGTCTTGTTTCATCGGGGGTGCGCATGTGTTCTTTGTACCCGGTTACATTATTCAGAATGCTCGCTCGCGCTTTATCTTAAAGAACCCGCTGCTATTCAGATTGCTCTGTCTCGGTGTGACTTCTCTGTTTTATAAAACTTTTTAAATGTTTTATTGTTTTCGTTTTGTGTGATAATAACCGTTGTGCGCGTTCAAATAAATAGACAGTTATTTCTTTGATGTGATTTACTCACTCGCATGGTTTGATTTGATTTACTGATACTAGAAGGAGCCATGCTAAAATTTTGAGATTCAAACCAGAGATTCGATCGATATATAGAAGAGAAGTGATGTGAGGAGATTGGTTGCACTGAATATCGGTACAGACATGTGGGCCGAAGAAATTCAGGGTAGTAATTTAGGCATCTGGAGTGAAGATCGATCCGTCATGCAAAAATGCCTACGATATGTTGCACAATAAGCATCAACACAGCTACATTATTTTCAAGGTTTGCTTTTTTTGAGCCGTTGATGTGTGTTCTCCAAGACAGCACTGAAGATGATAAAATTGTTTGATAATTTTCTAGAATGAAATTGAGATGATTCATCAGCCAGGTAGGACTGGTATGTCTCAGTGGGCGTGTGTAGAACACAACTCATCTCCTACGTATCATTGCTCCGTTTTGATTCAAAAAATCAGCAGAAAAGATCAGTAGGGAGAGGAGGGTAGTGCTGTGCAGTTCCCTGGGCTGCGCCATGCTTTTGGTTATATTCTGAATGGCAGACCTCTGAGCGCGGTTATTTTTCGTATGTACTCAGAAGTCCGCTTAGGGAATCCGGTTTTTCCTAATATTTTTAATTGTGGGAGGCAAAATAATGAAAAATTGTATCGATTGGACGGGATCCAAATCGATAGTCTATAAAAGTACACCCCTAGCCATCGTGTCTTATCCTCCTTTCTTATATTATCACTAATCTGGTAGATGCATTGTACACGGAGTTATGCGTAATAATATCCTTACGATTATGTTATTTTTAACCCGTTCGCGACAATGTCTGCCACTGGTGGCTGACGTGAAGATGCTCACTTCGGACAATGTCAGCCACCTGTGACTGACGTTAGGCCGATGTCATACTTGCCGATTCGAGCGGATCGCCAGCGATTCGAGCGAATCGTTAGTGATTGGAGCGATTCGAGCGAATCGCCAGCGATACGAGCGAATCGCTAGTAGCGATTCGAGCGAATCGATATAGCGATTCGAGGGAATCTCTAGCGATTGGAGCGATTCGAGCTGAAGGCGAAACAGAAGCAAGATACAATTGAAATGAGCATTTTCTGAGCCCACTATGGTGCGCTAAAACGGAATTAAACGAAATGTAGGGAGCTGCTATAGCGATCCACCCATTTTCACCAGTGCAATATGTGTATTGATTTTACGCGCAAGTAATCGATACGCCTCTTTCATATTCATTAGCTGAGAGAAGGAATCTACTCATACTTTACATGCTCGGAATAGATCATAAGAGTGATTGTGGAAGCAGCCTCACTTTATGCTTTTTTGTACAATTGTTATTGATAAGGAGTTATAGATCAAATAAAATTCAATAATCCAGCTAAGATCAACATTTCCAGATCGATAAAAATGACACGGCCATCGTTGTGGAGAAAGTCGGCGACAAAGGAGCACCGTATTCCGAGTTTGTAGAAGAGATGAGGAAAGCTGTCGATGGAGGCAAAGAATGCAGGTAGTAGCTCTGAGGGCTCCACCAGATGATTCCTGGCGGTCTGACCGAGGAAATCCGCGATTCTTTTCAGATATGCGGCAGTAGATGTGGAAGTACAAGTGCAACGTCAAGGTACTGAAGGTGGCAGTAAATTGAACAAGATTATATTTGTGCAGTAGTGAGTTTTTCATCAGTCAGACGAGATAACTTCAATTTGTTACGATCAATTAAATTAGTGGCTCAATACGACCTATTATAGTTGCCCGGATGAAGCACCAGTACGTCGTCGAATGCTTTACGCTTCCTCAGTTCGTGCTCTGAAGTCGACACTTGGACTCGAATCGCTGATGCAGGTGAGCTGAGCAGTTGGCAGCATTGTTTTATTTGTTGGCAGCAGACCAGAGCGCTACTGTACGTCGGGGGGGGGGGGGTGGAAGGACTGAGCCGAGAGGAGAGGATGAACGTTGCGGAGACTGGAACTGCTTACACGACCCTTCGCTAGTGCATCCTGAGGTTTCTTAGAGGGAATTAGGAGGGGAATGCTAGCTTCATTGAATTTTCTGCACAACGTTTTCCCTCGCCCTTCACCTAAGTACACCACTCTCAAAATTTTATGCAGTAGAATTTGACAAAGTATTAATTGAAAACAAGGGGAATCGGAACCATCAAAGTGTTCCTTCGAAAGGATCGACAAACTACTTGAACTTGGTCCATGAAACCGCCTTAGTTTGATGCTCCTGTCTGCTTTCTTGCGAGTCTCTCTCCTCTCCAAGGCATGTTCCTAGGGCTATCACCCGTTCTCTGATCGTCTGTGCTCTAGCCATTCGTTGCAGGACCAGATAAGAAAGTTGAAGTAATCCATAAACCCTTCAAAAACAGGAATTTGTAGCGGGTAACGAGACCTCCTTCGGCAGAGAAGTTGCACACCCTACTGGAATGCCATTATGCGAAAAGAGGGCCTCTCAAGATGAAGAGTCGGGATATAAAGGCTTCTTTGAACTCTCCTTGTGTCGTACTTCTCTTTCCCATTTACAGAATGCTATTTTATTGCTGTTATTGATTGTTTTATTGATTGCTATTGATTGATGGGCGTCACCAACATTTTTATGTTTCAGGTTCAAGCATCTGATCTGTCCGATCTGGATGAAAAGGCTATCAAGCACGATCTGGTCAGCAGTCAGAGAACCTAATTGCTACGCTTCTCCTCAACCCCTCCGTACTCGTTTCAGCACCCTTTTTCTCGTTTTCTTTTCGTCTCTTTTGTATCGCGTTCTATTTTCAGTCTGATGTCTTCTTATGTTTTTCTGTGTCATTTTATTTTTGTCTTCTTTTTAATGTTGTCCGCCAAAATCCCTTCACAGATTTCAGGCCAGCTAGTCGAAAAATTGTGTATTTACAGATAATTATTTTTTGTCATCCCAGCTCAATGAAACATTTGTGCCTGATGACGGTCATGAACCACAGTGGAAAGACATCACTTACCCTTTGGTAAACATACGGCGCGTTACCCTTGAAAAATATATCAATTGATTGCAGCTGACTTTCGCTGCCTGAGTGTGGCATTTAACGTCGACGTAAAGCCACGCATCTGCCGCTCATGCTTCTTATCGGTCTGCCGTGGCGTAATCCGCGGCGTATGGTCAATATAGCCCCCCCCCCTCTCCAATAGTTGATGGTGTCAGACAATTGTGTCGTTAACCCGCTACTAAACGAGGCACTTCAACTCCGGTCAAACATTAAAAATTTCAATAGCTAGTCCAAGCGCCGTCCAGAACCACGACATTATTTCGCCAGCGTCGACCCTCCCCGAAACGACAGAATAGAACGCACTTGTTTCGAGGTGCTACCAGTGGGGGGGGAAGAGGCGGGGACAGTAACCACTGCCGCGCAAGGCATGCCTGCGTCCTTTCTGTGAGATAATGTCAACTCGCATTCTAGCTTTTCACGCATGTCAAACTGCTCCTCCCCCCCCCCCCTCTCTGAACTGGCTACGTTCCCTTGGGTCCAGGGATTCCTCGTCTTCCGCTGAGTGGGCGAACAAGCCGTGCGGAACTACGGCGCCTCCCTTGCTGACTTAGCACCTGATTCAGCTCGACCCTCTGCAGAAAAATGGCAAAACAATGCTTCGTGATCAATGAACTGGTTCTCAATAAGTAGGATGCGCTGTTAGGCGCGTCGCGTTTGTAGCGCATCTTATGCGACTCTGTCGCCTAGTATAAATGACAAGAAATCGGTGTGTTTAGTATAATTTATTGCACAAACAGATCTGATTCATATGAAATTGAGCGAAAATGTTATTTCTATTGTATTATTGAATGCAGGAATGCAAAACACGTCACATCGTCATTTCCAGCTTCACAAAATACCTGAACATTATTACTATGATTTTGCTACCGTAGCAGAAATCGAGACAAAAGGGTATGCTTACCTGTGTATTCGCTAAATAACTGAAGTCATGACTTGAGCAGATCACATCGAATAGACCTCCGATCTCATCGGTGGCTGCTTTTTGAATTTTACGCTTCGACGATGAGGGATTGGCGTCGATATTCTGAAAAATAAGTTTCTGAAAACAGCAAGCCAAAGGTTTGAAGGCCCTGGACGAGAAGCCCTTCTTACTACTTGCGCGATTGTGAAGTAGAGTTAGGGGGTACCGCAAGAGGCTTGTTGCGCTGCAAGAGGACCGTGACGCAGATGGCTCAGGGGACGAGTCGCAGCGCGTAATGTAGTGGTTTCGCGTCAACTTGAACACATAATGCAGTACAGCTCACATCACACAGCACGAGCTGCGAGTCGTCCCCTGACCCGCCCGCTTTTGCGAATTCTCGCTGCGCGACGAGCCTCTTGTCGGATACCGACAGATAGATCGAGTTGTTGTATTTCTTACGCCATGATGGTAGAAGGATTGTTTTTCTACAGTCAAATTTTGACCAAAATAAAAATTTCAGCAGGTGGTTTCGCAGGTGAAACATTCAGATGGGCAGAACTACTGACGTCGTTAGATACGGTTTTGAATGAGGTAAACTCCGTTGGAGTTCCGGAGAAGCATCAAATATGGGACCAAATAGAGGAACCTGAAAACGTGCTCCGCTTCGTGCTTTTCTTTACTAACTAGGTATAAATTTAGCAAAAATACAGTGCCGGAAATATTTACAGTGTATGATCTGCAGGAATTTAAGGCGCATGCTCAACCTTAAAGGTCACGATAACAGAGGCCGGTGAGGTTTCGGTGACTTATGGAGCGTCGTTGACCCCTCAGCACGCTGGGGAGGAGCGGGAGGGGAGAGGGTTGGGTCTGCCTCCCTCCGATGACCTCCAATGACGTCATCAAAACCGTAACGCCCTGCAGCCATCGTGATCCTTCAACTCGTTCACTTTGATGGAAGGGAAATAAGTCGACGTGGATCAAGGATTTCTTGGAGATGCGCCACGCATGCGACATGTATTCGGGCTTGTCAAAACATTGGAATACTCGTCTCATTCATAACAAACAGTCTCATTCATAACTGTGCGTTGGTCGAAAATTCAACTTAGCCTTTTCCTTCAGACAAACATGATACCAAAGAATTCAACTCGGTGGGACGGAAGTCTCGATTCAGCAGAGTGAAATTTGACCCTCTTGGCTCCCTTAATGCGGTATGGCGCTTCGAACCGCTTCAGTGCAACCACTCTGCCTTGTAGAATACTTTGAAGAACGAAAGCGAAAACTTGGCGAATAATTTGATAAAGACTGGCTAGAAGAGTTTTTGGGCAGTAGTGCTACAGCAGTACTGGTAGCTGATACTGGCGCGCTTACCTCTTCAATGATCTTCTTCAAACGCTCGTCGTTGCACTTATCGGTGAAGACTTCTGGCTTGCCGCTGGTGGCAGCTTGAGCTCGACGCACGGGTTGTCGGTAACCATCAAAAGAAACTTATTATAAAATTCCGCCAATTTTCGAACATCAAAATTCCTTGAACCAACTCACTATTTGGCTGATTTTCATAGAATGAGAATTTTTCAGTGCTGACTTCATCCTGTGGAGGATCTTCTGGCAAATCTTGCTCGACGTAGCTGAAATTCATAACATTCTGAAACGTTTTCGTATTGAATCTCCCTCGTGAAGCCGTATAGCAAACGTGTGGCATCAGACGCGCACGATTGCGGCACGTCTACCGCTATGTGTCAAATCAGCAACGAAACTGCATGGCCAGCCTACAAAATAAAATGTCCTCACCTTTCGCTAGGTAGAGTAGTTACCCTGGTCGTGGCATCCACAGGAATTGTCTCCGCAAACTGAGAAGCCGGTTGAACGCTCACTAAAACAAACAACTTTTTCTCTTCATCAGTGACTATTGGCGAGCTATTGCAGCCTTACCTTGAGCCTGCGGTTGTGGTGGAGGTGGTGCGGTCTGGAACTCCTGCTGTTGCTGTAGCGATTGCAGAGACTGCTCCTGTTGGTGTTGTTGATGCTGTTGTTGTTCTTGTTGTTGTTGTTGTTGTTGCTGCTGCTGTTGTTGTTGTTGCTGCTGCTGCTGTTGCTGCTCCTGGTGTTGCTGCTGGTATAGTTGTTGTTGCCCAGCATTGAACTAAAACAGGGAAAAAATTGCAGTATAAGAGTAAAAACATTTCATCGGCGCTACCGCAATATACGGGGCATTACGATGGCAGTGCATTTAAAACTGTGTAAAGCACCACTTTCTTGATAAATTCGTGACTGAGCCTGAGCGGTGGAGGAGGGACTCTAGGATGCGTAAGAAATTTTCATTTCCTCGAACTTCTTGCCCCCATCTTAGGCTTAGCCTTAGAGGATGCCCCCCGTATCTTGCGATAGCGCCATTTAATCTCTACAAGAGGAAATGATTAGAATACTACATAAAAATAAGGTCCTGTAGTGGTACTCCCTCACAAATATGAATGAGTTTTCGATGCTGATTGTTTATTAGTGTTTACCTGGCTAGCCTGCTGGAACGGTAGCAGTGATTCCTGACCATTTGCGGGTGGCACAACAGGTTGCGGTAGTGGAGTAGTCGCTTGTGGACCAAAGACACTGCCACTGATTGGCGCCAACGTTGGCAAAGTGAACTGGGAGAGACCCTGAACAATTGAGACTTAACATGATGGATGAGTGACAGTCACTTGGAGTTGGCCCTAACTGGAACGATACAATGTATTAATCAGCACCCTAAAGGCATTTGAGTGCTAATTTTATCGAGATTGCAGGGCAAGTTGCCCTCCAACTAGTGAATCCCTACTCTCAGCTCCTGGTTGCTCTAATGACAAGTGGAAGGTCCGGTTGGCTCCACCGGGATCCCATCTAACAGGCTAGGGCACAAGGGCTCAAGAGCTTTCTACGCTCCAACGGCGTAAACACGTCTTGCGGCTGTGGAGGACATTACCTAGATGAATGACCAAGTCAGTTTTTGATAAGAAGGCCTGATAAGTTAATCAGATATTCTGGGGTGACTCACGCGTGTGTCTAATAAGTGGAGGGTGACTCTGGAAACAGGCAATTGTTTCACCGAAATTCAACAGAGTTGACTCTTGCAGTTGTCTCCGCAGCCACACACAGTTTTCGGGTTCGCAGAGTTTTTCCCAGGGGATACGAGGGGTAGGGGGCACATTTTCGTGAGGAGAAGCTGAGATTGCAGGAGCCCGTGGAAGGAAATGGGGCTTCGGAGTGGGTGAGCCATCCTCACATGAGTAAGCTCTTTTTACACCTAAACCTTTGTTTAACCTACCTCGGGACTCCCTTACCTTTTCACCTAATGCGAGAATCCCCATCTTCTTGAGTCACAATTGTTTATCACTTAGCTTCAAATGTATTAGAAAATTGAAGAAATAGTATGAAGTGAGCTATAGTTTCTTCCTCAAATATCTCCCTTGCGAAATTGGGATTACCGTAACCCGAACATCTTATAGAATTGCCCCTTCCTCGGAGCTGCGGTCTGAACTGGAACAGAACTATTCGCAGTTTTGTCGACTGGTCCAAGTTTCTGTGGTGAAGGCTACCTGATGATGAGAGCAAAACCACAAGCTTTACCTGTGCTCCACTGAGCGGCATTAATGTTCCCAACGTCGGGAAGGGGTTACATGGTGGTGGCGGAGGGCACTGCATCGGAGGGCAGTTCAGCTGGATGGGATGCGGACAGGTCACTGAAACAAAGGTAATCTTTATAAGAGGCTGACTTTTTGAACGGAGATGTTTACTAAACTCACTTCCAAGTTGTCCATTAGGGCATTGACACATTGGCGGTGATGAAAGGGCATAGTGCGCCAGCAGCGTTATAAGAACTAATCGCCGCATTTAGGGGACCGGTAGGGCTGAAAAACTTTCAAATGTTAGTGTGTTTGAAGTGAAAGTCTCAACGCTGAAAAGACTCTCCGAGATGCGACTGAATGTAGCTCTACAGCCACAGAGGAGTTCAGAGATAGTGAAAACGATGGTGGAAGGCAGGTGGTTCTCATGACGTCATTGGCCGTCACTGGTGGAAGGGACAACCGCCCAGCCTCTCCACAAATGAAACCAATTGACGTCACTGAAACCGATCCGCCTTCCGGTCAGTACTTTCTTTGCGTTTTAATGAGCAGTCAGAGATAGGCAACTGAATGAAGAACGGAAATCAAAAAAATCGAAGCCAAGCTTCTACTGAGCGATTTTCACTTTATATGCTATGGAATAACCTTTATAGTTTTTATGTAATAATGATTATTTGATTTTTCATCTTAATGACCTTATTGTAAGCCTGAAATCACTAAGGAGGGGTGTTCCTTTAGACGCACACAAAGCGATTCTTCTGGTGGGAAGACTATTAGGCCAATGGGAAGATAGGAAACAGCGCGCTTGTCACCGAGATTGTATCGCGAACTTTACCCCTATGAATAAGATCGGATTCACTATGTCTGAAGTAAAATATGGGTGGATCCTACTTCAGAAAATTGGGAGTTGATGTCACGCTGATTTGTGAGGTAAACTTCTGTGGTCACCAAAATTGGTGCTGTGTTGGCGCTTGTGCAAAGAACCACTCGTCTAGTATTCGGGTCCTGGTCACCTGATCGCCGTAGTTTGAAAAAAATTCGTTCGTGCCAAACAGTTATTAGTTTGTGTCTCGTTTGATCGCAAGCAAGCAAGTCTTTCTCTCATGTATCAAAATACGAATTAGTTACGGGACTGAGTGAACAAGATCAGAACCGACAATTTAGCTACCAATAAGGAAATTAGAGAAGGGGGTCGCATTTGGGGTTCTAGAGGGGTTTGTAGTTGCAAAAGGAAAGAAGGTATTAACTGAAGAAAAACCGTTCGCTCGACGGCAGTTCACGAGGAATTCTCCGATGGTAGGCTTGGAAAATTCTGGTGAAACAGACCAATTGTAATTGTTTGTGAGACTTGAGCACTTTGTATAGGAGCAGTCTTGATCGTAATGATGGTCAGGGGAGGGGCACTGTTGTGCCTCAAGAAGTTGTAGCTCCCGAAAATGTGTGTAGCAACCTTGAACGAGATCTCTCATTTCCTTCACATGAACCATTCTGGCTTCAGAAGGAAAGGATCTTAACGAGAAGAGGTTCACATGTCAAACCGGAATGCTCCGAGCTTTATCTGAGGGGGGAGGGGGTGGAAAAGTGGTCAGATGCCTGCAAATGTTCCAACTAACTCAAGCATTATCTTGACTTCTACACACTGATTGGTTAACCGCTATAGGCAACCCCACAGATGAAACGGAGCCGGTCAAGTAAATCCTTTATTGTTATGGGTCCTTCATAGAAGGCTTGTTTGGCGCTCTTGAAAACCTAGCCACAGATGGCGCAGTGGGTAGAGTTAGCGCATATCACACTCTGTCAAATCAAATCATGCTGGCGCCAATAAACCTCATTTTTTTCTATCCAATCCTGAAGAAATACAATGCTTGATTGACCCCGAAATTGTTCGCACTATTGTTTAGAATTTTGAGGAATTGTGCAACAATGAGTTCTTTTCCCTGAGAATCACTGCTGAATAAATAGGAAGTCAATCCAAACAATTCTGTTCTCAAAAGGGCGTGTAGTTCATGGCTCACACCAGTGGCTTGGGCATTTATTTGATCTATTCCATGCTTACAGGAGTGGAAGGAAGGTGGCGAAAGTAAGAAGGCGTCAAGTTAGAATTCGATGAATATGACACATTACCACCGCCACCCCTGCATGCTATCCAGGAGGGCTAGAGAAGGGCTTGCAAATTGTATTTTGGGTAAAACAGGCAAAGTAATGAGACCTGTAGAAGAACGCCTCGTACTGAACACTACATCTACATAAGGATTATCATAAGCTGATCACACTGATCCCTTTGGGGTCCTCTAGAATCACGCGTACTGAGGGCAGTACCCCCCTGGGGCAGTGGTCATCTTTGAGAAGAGATATCAACAGCGTAAGCCGCCGCATCTTAGAGTAAAAGCAGTGAGAGTGAGCAGTGTTGGATCGAAGAGAAAGTGAATGAGTCGGGTTGTTGCGAACGAAAGTTCCGTGCTTGAAACTAGGCCACCGTAGCTGCAAGCGCTATACTAGTTGCGCTATTTATATGATTGAAGGGTTGGCGTTCGTAGTGACTGCTCGAACACGTCTCCACCCAGTCGGCGACGATGTCACTACTCGTTCTCAGTCGATCCCGTCAATGTCTCATTGTGCTTTGTAATCATATATCTAGCACGTAATCCGCCAAACATACAAGGAAAGATATTCATCCCTAAGATCTTCTCACAATTCATCAACAAAGGCCCACAGACACCACTACTAAAACCCTCAGAGCCCTGTGAAAAGGCTTTCGGGATGAGCCATGCACACGACCGTGCCTCGGAGAAGTGGGCATAATTGAAGGTGCGTTGGTCTTAGGCCACCATACCACGATGGATGCCTGCATCTGACTATTACAAGCGATTCCCAACAAGAGCCGCTTCATCCTCCCATGCCGGAGCGAGTTTTCAGTGTAAGAATTATGACTTGATAGAGTTTCGAAATGATATCCGGCTCAGTCACATAAGACCGGTCGTCCGAACCTGTAACAAAAGAGTTCCAAATGCGACCGGATGAGGTCATAAGACGATCGTCGGAGCGATCTTCTCATAAACTCGTTGATAGTGGCGAGGTTGACAACGGAGGGGAGGATTGGACAGTGCACAGATAGCAAGAAGATCACTCAATCTCCGAGCAGAACACTTGGTATCTAAGAACAGAACTCGCGATATGCTCATTGAACTGGAATGTGTAAGTAGAGGGGTCAAATGGTGCTTTTGTGAAGGAAAAACAAGCGAACTGGTCAGAAACGAGAGGAACGGTACCTTTTTCTTCCCCTGTTGATTGAGATTTTGACATAAGCGTAACATAGCTGTAGGCTCATCAATGTCCCTGCCAACTTGCCTTTTGACATCATGTTGTTAATAGTTACTTCTCCGTTACTGATATAATAACATGTACTCGTCCTGAAGAATCACACACACGCGAAAGCAACAGCTGTTGGCTTGTAGACAGAAGACATTTGAGAAACTACCGGTTAAAACACCATTTCAACCTACGGAAGTCACTTAACCGGATCGTAGCCTACTAAGCCGATGCCATAGAACCATAAAGAGTAACATTTAACAACATCGACCCGGATGGTCCACCTGTAACCAAGAGCTAATAGGAATGCAGCTTAAATAGTAGCAGGAGGTAGGTTGCAAAGGATCAGCGCCGCGCCCTCAAGAGGTCCCTTAAGCAAGATGTTCCGGATCTCCTCTATTCAAGCTGCATGCCTACCAGCTCGGGGTGACAGGTAAATCATTCAGGTCGACCTTTTGAGGGTCAGTTTTTTATGGTCCTATGACATCGCGTTAGTAGCCTACGATCCTGCTTAGTGACTTCAATACGTTGGAATATGGTTTGGACGGGTAGTTTCTCAAAAGCATTGTCCTTAAAGGCTCTGAAGAAGGCTATAGCGCCGAAATCCTAGCCGAATGGACCGTTATAAACAATCTCGGTCACAAGCTGAATCTAGTAACATCCATACTGAGAAGCATGAAGTTGTGAGGCGGCTTGGTATGAAAGGCACTCCTGACATGGCGATCACATCCCAATACGGTATGTTGGCATTCTGTAAGACAACTTTCGCAGCTTATAACCTAGTTGATGGCGCATTTTCTGCTACGAACTTCTTCCAAACTGTCAACTTGGTCCCTTCTCTACCCTCGCCACTACCCGTCTTTCTTTTACAGATTGACGTCAATTTTTATAGCAAGTTTTCGCTTTAACCCTTGGACTCCTGATGCTGCATGCAGTACCGGTCGAAAATGTTCGAGGAGGTTCTCGCGCGCTGTTTTTCTCACGTGGTAGAGTAGCTTCAAGTGCTGAAATGTAATGCTTTTGGAACTTTTTGGATCTTTAAGCTCGCAGGATTCAACGGATCCGCAGGCTTGATAGAACAAAATGTTAAGATCACCACAGAGTCTTTTCGAAGAAAAAAATGGTGATGCGCAAAAAGCTGTCTTAGCAAACCCTATTACTGTATATGTTATTTGGACTAAATTTGACATCTCGATTGGGTAAAACGCCCGTTTGGAAGAATTACCTTTGTTAGTAATAAGCGACTCCCTTTGCAACCAACACTCCTGTGTGTGGAAAAAGGAGTTTTCATTATGTAGGTCATAACATGATAAGGGAATCTGTTCGCAAGTAGAACATGGATATTACTTGGTAACAAGATTTGAAAAATTCTAATCCCAGTACCAAATCTTATTTTCTCGGAATTGGCGCAGTGACAAGAAGGGCAACTACGATGGCGCGTGGCGCAAGGGTCGGATCTTGGGTCAGACGAACAAGATCACTACAAGGTAAAAGACCTATTTTAATAAACTATCATGTAAACAGAACAATCGTGAATTAGCTTGAATGGTTCAGAGCCAAAAAGCTAGGGAGGGCAGCCGGATTTTGGAATGAAAGACCATTGCAAACAAAGTTAAGGAGTGCTTCTTTCTGAATCTTTTTGTAGATTGGAAAGTCAAGGTCGAAGTTCCAAAGGGTTCATACTCATTTAATAAAGATTGTATAAATGATAGACATTGGATAGATGAAAGATATAAAGAGAGGTCGATGAAAGAGAATGGCTTCAGATCATCTCAGTCCGGCGCTAAAGGAGAACCGGACAATAGATCGCTTTTTTGACCGCGTGAAAGTGAATCGCGTTTCTTGAGTGCGCTGCTAATAAGACTTTTACGCTCCCGAACATCGGACCTATGATATCGTGAAGTGGTGGGTATGGACGAGCAATCAAAGCTTATATGTAAGAGCTGGAGACATATGTACTAATAGAACCGGTTGCGACGGTAATAATTAGGGGCTAAGCATTTTGTAGATTCACTGGGATGAAAATCCATTTCATTTTCACCTCTCTGAATAATTTTAAACGGCCGTTTGACCTACAAAAGCGGGCTTTGAACTAAACCGTGTCATAGGGAAATTTCGATGGTCTAAAGAATCAATAGGAGAGGGGTATGGACCGATATGATTTCTAATAGCAGTGGAGTGCAGGTCACCTACCTGAGAAGTTGACTGCTGTCGTTATTTATTTATTTTCTTTATTCTTTCCATTTATTACTTTACACATATGATCCTAGATTCTCAGTTCTTTCCAAAACCTCAAATTCCTACTTACTGGAAACATTCCACAGATGCACATCGCAATTCTTATCGGATCATCAGCGTGTCTCATCATATTTCATGTAGTGACCGCTGGCAATTCATCCTCATTCGTCACTCATTCGCTGACCCCCCGGGAACGCCTCCCGAGCGAGGGCGCTTCGGCGAGAACAAATTTACTAGTCATCCATCAAGGTCACCCTTCTACTGTGGGTGATTGTTGCGTTCACATCCTGTTCCGTATTCGTGTTCCTCGCTTGTTCGACGACAACGGTGAATATAGTTAACTTAAAATTTCAGCATAGGGATTTTATGGATTCTCATTGTTTCCTATTTTCACATTCATTATTTTTACATATCAAAGGTCAGGGATCTCCTCAGGGACCTAATTCGGTCTCCCGGATGGTCAGTGCGGCCTTATTGCCGGCACAGCGTGCCTCGAGGCAGCCATCCCAGTTTATTTCCGTTCCACTTTAACGCTATCTCACCGCCGTTTCCTTGTTCATATTGTCCCATTTTACCATTTCTTTTTTCTTGTTTTTTTCTTGTCATGGACTGGCCTGCTTACGAATTTTGTCCCCCATTGTGTGCGCACCTTAATTAGTGTGATAATGAAAGATAATATCATTAGCATTATTATTAATTATACTACTCATTATATCCATCACGCCCTACGATGGGTGAAAAGCCTGTTGCTTGGAGAGACTTGTGCCTGTTCGGTGCTAGAAAACCAGAGAAATCTAAGGGTAAAGTAAAGAAGTTCGTGAAAGTATTAAGTAAAAACTGAGGCCTGCGGAACTTACTTAGGGAAGCGTGGGTATAACCTTCAGCAATTAAGCATTTTACAAAACGTACATATATATTTACAGGAATATCTCTATATTTTTATTCCTAATTTATAGATTTTATTGTAGCTTTGTTTGAGAGATGTAGTCAAATGGCTGTGTGGGCAGTATCGTGCATTCAGACCAAATCCAAGAGGGCTAGCCAACTCCTCTCAGAGGCTTCGCTGTCATCAGACTTTGCTGAAGGACAAAGAATGAAGTATTTGACGCTAGGCATTCCCTTCTTGTGGATCCGCCAAGCATTCTACTTTGCTTCTGATTGTCTCGGATTATCGGAGTGCAAATTGTCTAATGATTTGCGATAGCCCGTTGGTAGACCAATGTAGCTGTGGGTGTGTTCTTTTTCCAGAAGAGTCTGCTTCCACCGGATCGAATCTGGAAAAAAGTAGGGAGATTTGAATAGCCTGCGCGGGTTTTGAGTAGACATTTAACCCGCAGGACGAGTGAAATAAAGGCATGTGGGCAGGTAATTGGGTCATAGTAAGATTCCCCTTTGGAGAACAATCTTAAAGGGAACTTTCACAAGAATGTTAAGCCATGGGCGAAGATATTCGCCTCAGGAGAACGACCGAACCATCATCTCACGCTCTCTGGGCAGTTATGGTACCGACTCTACTACCGTGGCACGGCTTCGCCATAGCCCAGCTTTCGGTGGTATATTAACCACACCTTATCAGTTCACACGTATGAGCTGATGGCCGACATCGGTAGTGAACTGCAGGCTGGAAGCTCTACCAGGTACTGAAATTTTTTGTGAAGGAAATATTATTGAAAGGAGGCTCATCTTTGGACAGTGCATCTAACCAGGAAAGGTAGTCAGGACAGTCTGGCCATTTGTAATGAGATGCACACCGTTACTTTCGCCTCGAGACGCTGAGCTCAAAGCTGCCTTCAATATCTGGTAAATGGTTCTCTGAACGAAGTTTTAAAGCAAGAAAGCGCAGCGGTAGTGTTCTGGTCCCGCAGGCAAGGGGTGGTGGGAACGGTTTTTGTAGTGACCTGGTATAGTTTTCAGTCAAGGTGACAGAAAAACTCCCGAATTAGTTAATTTTATCAACACTTGCTAGTAGTTTCCCCTATGAAGAGTATGCGAGCAGGTTCTACGATCGCTTGCCTGCAAGGAAGGGCAGTACCGCTGCGCTTCCTTGCGTTGTAACTCCGTTCAAGGAACCGTTTAGCCGATATCGAAAGCAGTTTTGACCACAGCGTCTCGAGTCGAATGCAGAGGTATAGAGCTCATCATAAATGGCCGCACCAGCCTGATTACTTTCCCTGGTAAGTAAAAATTTGACACGCACATTCCGGAGTACGTGCTTATCCACTACACCAAGAAGCAGTGTTTGCCTTTAATTCCTTCCGTGGTTATTTCTCGCTTTCTAGCACTTTTAGACCGAAACTGATTGCACTGAGCAATTAAAAGGGATCGGTTGGTGGCCTTTCATCTATAAGAATAGCTGCTCTGGGTAAATATATTTTTTAAAACCTGAAGCGTCAGAAAATCATCTACACTTGTTAGCTCCCCTATGTGAATGTACAAGTATGAAACCACTGACGGGTGTGCATGGAATTCAAAGCATCTGCAGCCGGGTTGGAATGGGATACTCTAAACATCTGCCTCGGCATTGTTGATGGGATGTTTTTGCAGTGATGAAAAACTACACGCATTCGTAGAGTGGTTGTTCCAGTAGGCAAGAGATCAATTCTTGTACTACTCCAACGCTTATGTTCCTGAGGGATCAGGCCGATATTCATGTAATTCCATTTCATTCCCTCCTTGACCCTATCGCAGTCAGCCTGCTTTTCCTGACAACTTGTTTTCAAGCACTTCGTACAGAAAACTATCATTTTCATATACTTGTCTTTTTTTTTGCAATTTTCAGCTTTAGTGTTAGCTCGCTGTAGTTAGTGGTCGTCGAGAGAGCTTCATTGGCATTATTATCAGAATTTTTGATCTAGCCAATTCTTTTGCGGTTCTTTTGTAGGTGATAGCGGTAGTAATATTATATATGCTCTGATAAATAATAAGACAATGTTACTAGGCAACAATAAGGTGGGGAGCTGAGACATACCGCCTACCCTCATGCCTGTGACTGTTTTTTACCTTGTCAGAGGAAAAGGCCCAAATCCATATCAGGAGATCATCGAACTGTAGGTGGGAGAAGGAGGCAGTAGTTTCCATCGCAGGGTCACGAGGGACCACCTTCGCTCGGGAGAAACAATGCTCGCGGGAGGGCTTCTATAAAAGGGGTCCGTGTTTCTATGTCTCCGACTCGCAGTAGCTCTAGATGTTCCAGTGGTTCTAGTAGTTCTCGTCTTCATGC
Source organism: Teladorsagia circumcincta (assembly GCA_002352805.1). Classification (NCBI taxonomy): domain Eukaryota; kingdom Metazoa; phylum Nematoda; class Chromadorea; order Rhabditida; family Trichostrongylidae; genus Teladorsagia; species Teladorsagia circumcincta. The sequence goes on from KZ344989.1 coordinate 105,092, forward strand.
CTTTGTGTGCTATCGAGTGATGTTGCTTATTAGGAGCTGGAGGGCCGTGTAAAAGAACTGTGGCTCAGAACAGTAGGGAAAGCCCTTGCGGCATGCTGAAGAGAGCCTGAGTAGCTCGCCAGACAAGAGCCTTACCGAGAGAGGCTTTTATCATTTCCGTGCAAATTTGAAATCAAAGCTAGATCGACAGAGATGCATTTCAAACCTGTAACGTGGACCTGTCAAGGAACTTACGTACGATCGAATAGGCCCGATTCGACTTCCCTAATGTTACATTTTTGCATCATACAAGGAGGTCGTTCAGGGTGTGGGAAGCTTTCTCAAAGCGGTTTCCTCCATGTTATAGGAGCTTATGCGTGGACTACAAAACCGTGGTCCGTTTTCGCTGAGCGGCCCCGCGAAACCCAAAAAATGATGGTAAAGTGGTCCGAGGTTCGATCCCTCGTGATGACAAAATTTTTGCATCGAGGTTGGAGCTTTCAAATTCGCTCTAAATAGCGCCAGCGCCAGTAGTAGATATCATATACATTATGTAGACCATCAGCAACTTCTACTTTCAGATTTTAACCGGAATCTGACCGAAAAAAAGTTGTCACGCCAAATGGCGCCGGAGCGGCGTAAATTGGGGTCTTCGGGCAAAATGGATGGCATATTCGTGATCAGGGCACTCGATATCGCTTATATCAGAGGTTTTGGGGAAAACTGAGATTTC
>KZ344989.1:105903-204248 GCA_002352805.1 Teladorsagia circumcincta
AACAATGAGATGTTCCACTACTGAATGGACAATGGCAGACACTCAAGCGACTGATGTACAACAGGACTCGCACGATGTTGAAGTTGGCAAATTCTTCTCTCCATCAAGATGCGCCATGTTGGGTCCACGGCTCTTCCACTTGCGGGGGCTTTATCTCGATAGCTAGAGCGATTTCGAAAGCTGCGACGTGGTGTGGGATCTTCCATATGAAGTCGAACTTTGGATACCGTGAATCATTAGAGCATTGCGCCACATTTCCGCGCCGCGTTCGTTTCGAAGTCACCCGCCGGCGTGTATGACGACCTGTAGCCCATGGTCATCCCTCATTTCCGAAGTTAGGTCAAAATCTCGATTCTTCCTGAGATTAGGCACCTGGGGGTAAATTAGGGTCCTGATCACGAATATGGCATTCGTTTTAGGCGTCGGCGCCATTTGGCGTCAGTATGGCGCTGCGAACTTATTCCGCCTGTTGCCGATCAAAAACCCATTTGCATGAACTTTTGATGGCTCTGATCGTAGATAGTGCGTTGGATTTAATGTTGGAGCAGTTTGGAGCCCATTTGGGAGTGAAAATCAAAAATGCAAAATCTCCCGCTGCAGCGGAGCCGAACCACCATCGCACAAACTCAAGTCCGGCACACTACCCACTCGACCACCGATCCGCCACAACAGTTAGGATGCCGAGGCCCCCATGAAACCACCGCTCTTTCTTCAGCACTACAACTAAACATTACTTCAGTTTCGAGGGAATTTCACGTTGTTTTCCCTACCACCTTCTCCAGCACCCTTCGATATGCACGTGGTCTTTTCTACGAGTCCGAAACGTCACTCTAAGGCAGTAAAAACCGCCCATGCTTAACGAATTTTTTTCGAACATTTTCTGGCCTTCAAGAGGCCGCTCAGCGAAAATGAAACACAGTGTGATAGTCCACGTTAGAGCCCCTATAGCATACACAAAACCGTTTACAAAAAGCGTCCCACACCCTGAACGACCTCCCTTGTTAGGTGGAGCTTTCAGTTGCTGCCATATGGTACCAATGCCAAAAGTAGTTGTCATATTCATAGACGTATAAATAAATAAATGGATGAATAAATAAATATTCTCAACCTAGAAAAACCGTATCTCGTAATCGTAAAGAAGGGTTTTCAAGGTACTATTACAATAATACAGCATTCAAAACCAAGTCAGACCATCCATAGCTGCTTGGAAGTTTCACGCTGCAGTTTCGATTCGTAATCAGCCTTAAAGGCTCTACGGATTTACATGGGCTACAATTCAAAGTTCCATGGGAAAAAAGCCTTCTCTTGTCAGTGGCCCGGTGTTTCAGCCCAACGTGAGGCGTGCCTATGCGGCTCGAAGGAAAAAGAGCGCCGTGGTTAGTGGTTCAGACGACTGACCGAGCCTCCGCAACTCTGAGAAAAGAGCCGCCGTAGCTCAATGACAGAAAAAAAGATCGCGCTCTGCACGTGTGCTTCCACTTGGTAGCTTTTCCCGGATCCCACCAAATCACTTGCGCCTCCGGTTCTCGAGGATCTATAATTTGTTGTCGATATTGCCCATCTAGCAAACCTTTCTCGAGGATTACTCCATAACAGAACACGAATTTAGCTTACCAGACAATCTTTTTTCTGCAGCTTTGATCACATCAAAGTAATCGAAAAGGTGAAAATGGTATGTAAAATAAATAGAATTTATAATGTCATGAGGGATGTTATCCGTGCATTTCTTTGGTGGACACTCTTTCTAAGATTTCTTTCTAACATGCGCCGCGGATTTCACCTCTCATGCAGAGTTCAGATAGCGTTTATTGCGATTCGTGGTTGTGCAATAATTTACGGGAACAACTTCGTTATCAGGGCCGGGTTCTGGTTACCGACACAAGCCTGGTACCATTGAAAGGTGCCGAGGTGGATGATTTGGTTGTACTGGCCAGATTCGATCAGGAATTTGACCTAGGACTGCGTGTGTGATGAACAACTAGAACTTTTATCACATCGCCTTCGTTCTAAGCATAGGACATAAGCGTATCATAAGGTGTTACTTCAAGTGATAGGTACGCTATGGCCTACTCTTTCAAATGGCATTGGATGCTCATCACAATGTCTTAGACTAGTCGCGCCACCAGTGTCTAGCCAGGCTTTTCTGCACTTGTTTCTTATTATGGCATGAAATTTTCTGTGCCCTATCAATCATTCCCATTTTAGACTGGTCAGAATGGCAACAGGTCTTATTAACCAGTCTAGAACGAGAAAAAAAAAACTCGGGCTGCCTCTTTAATCTTCCTGAAGACATCTTCATTTCATCGTCCAAAATTCTTCAAGTTTCCCCAGTCCTATGCTTTTTGCGAGCAAAAGCACACTAGTACATCTCTTCAAAAAATATAAAAATGCCTAGGCATGATTTTTATCGAGAGAAATGTCAGACTGAGAAAGATGCAGGGTAATTCCTCTTTTCTCATCTTTTCTTCATGCCTTTCATGAGGCGTAACTCTTAGTGTTCTCAACTCTTGCATTTATTCGTCAAGATAGATGTTAAGGAGTTACACTATAGAACTACCAATCATCAAAAGTTGTTCCTTAAAATGGGCGCTGATTTTGAGCACGTGCAAATCGGAGCCCGAAGGCCTCAAAAAATTATAGATTGGTTCACTTGAGTCAGTTTTGACTTAATAGACATTGGAGCGCTTTCAGAGTTCAATTTTGAGCTGGAAATCTGGCTAATTCCATTAGAAGGGATCAGTAGTGCCAGTAGCTCATTTCTTAGTCCGACATTTATCAGAGCAATAGTCTCGCTAGGTGGGTCCCGAGGCATTTCATAACAGTCATAGGCATATTCAAGCGTAGCGCAGCTTGTCTCGCTGTAGATACATATCGTTATTGCTAGTCTAGTTGAAGTGATCGTTTGCGTAGATAATAGCCCGTCAACATATCCGGATTGACCGGCCGCCATCAGCGAGCGCATTGCGCAACACTCACACCAACCCTCCAGCACAATCGCCACAATTTATTGTCCTGTAATTGGCCGACTCTAACAAATTTGACGCTTCAGTGGATATTGGAATATAAGGGAATGAGCAGTGAAAAAAATGAGCAGTCTCAGCTCTCATTGAAAAGCTCTCAGGAGGAATGACAGGACAGCATCGGAAGCTTTCAGTGGAGCTATGACGGGACACCGACGGGATCTAGCCTAACTTCAAGATCTGGTAAGATTTAGCCAAAAGAGACTGCTGATCGAATGTTTGGGCCTAGGGGAAGAGCGATATAATAATCGTTTTAGTAGCCAGGAAAGGTTCAACACCCCCTACCTAACGTATTCAGTAGCAGAATAACGAAGGGTGACGGTAGGCTTGGCCCTCATTCGGAGCTACCTCCTATTCTTGCAAGGACTTATCCTTACCCTTATTTTACATTTCTAGGTTCATTTCTTTCTTTGGTTTTCTTTCTTTTTTTCTATTTCTTTTTTCTGGAAGGCCATCATACTCACAATCAGATAACTTCCTGTTGCACATCATCTGATTCCAGAGAGTTCCTTACTTTTCCTGCAAGACAGTAGTATCGACTTACTTGCTACCATTCCAATTTAATGGCAACCTGAGTGATTTGAGGGCCCAACAATGCCAAGTCTTCGAACCTAAAAACTTCCCATTTAGAATTCGAGGCTTAGGTGGATCAGTCAAGAGGTCATCCCGGTTTTGTTCCATTAGCCAAGCGTGTGTAGCAGCGATACTTGCCTCCAATTCCCTTTACCTGATGTCCAGCTTTTACTTTTAGTCTTTTCCCTGAGCAAAGACTGCTTTGAAAAGGTGCGCAAAATCTTAGGGAAATCCCATTCTGAGTCAAGTTTTGGAGTGATTCACTTTCCTTCGAGGGAACGAGTTTGAGAAGGAGTTTGCTGTATGATGTGACTCTAAGCATGGAAAGCTACCAGAGGGGAGCCGGGTCGGAGAATCTTGCTATGGACATTTGCCCCGAATCTTGAATTGAAATCTTAGATTAATGGCTGCTGAAGGGAAACATCGGAAGTGACTTCCGACATAGCTTTTTAACTGGAGCCTATCTGATATCTTCTATGAAGTCATCTAGTTGCGTCCGGCATAGGAGATCTGTTAGGACTGTTTTCGGTTCTATGACTCTGAGAAATGTTGCAACTATAGAATATCAAAAATTAACCACCTCACCGCTTAGGCTACAAGCACAACTCAGATCCGGTTTCTTCCCAAAGACGACGGAATGTTAAAAAGTTGACCAATAAATGTGTTCCACCAAACAACAGCCCTGTACGGTACAGAAGACTGAGCAGTTCTCGAATTGTCCAGGTCTCCGATTGATTTTTGCTGCTCACACAACATTGGTCGCACTCATTTTTTTTAGGAAGCGCAATGTCATTAAATTCTATCAAGAATCACAGCGCTAATAATACCGCTTATGCTGTGAGTTATGAGAGTTGGTACTTGAAGGAGGGCCCCATGGAAAGAACGAAGGTCGAAGAAAGGAGAAATTGCCTAGTGCGAAGACCGGCGGACCTCTTGAGGGTGCGGACAGTCACGAATTGGCAGCGGAATATTTGACCTCGGAGAGCTAGCATGGCGCAATCTTGGCGGGTCCGACGGTCCACGCCCACCGTCTATCTAGTCACTCGCCGCAGGTCTACGCGACCAGTGATTAGATAGCAGAGAGAGGTTTATATGAAGAGGGCACTGCGACTGGAGTGGCATCAATGCCGAGATCAAGGGGAAAGGAAAGGGTCCCATTTCTTGGGTACTAGCCGTTTCTCATGCTTTTTCCTTCTTTCTGGTACTACTCATCTCCGTAAATTAATTTGGAATGGGTTGCTTTTTCATCTTAAATTCTGCCTTTAAACGAGAAAGAGTTTATCTTGATCCTCCAGTCTTCTAATTTTCAAATAACGGTAGAAGTCTCGGCAGATCCGTGCAAAACCGAACTCTAACTCGGTTTCTGAAACATTTTCCAGTTACCACAACTACTTCAAAGCTTTTACTTGTTTAATTATTTGTTTTGCTCCGAATAGGATATAGACGCCTGTAGATACGCTTCGGTGTTACGCAATGATCTGTCTTGCAATAAAACTACAGCCAATTTCGGATTTTTTGCTTTGCTTCGCAGCGTCTTCGCGTGCGCATTAAGTAAATAAGTAAATATATAAATAGATAGATAAATAAGTCAGTCTTCCGCCTCATTAACAAGCTCCATACCAATCAAAAAAAGTCACAGGGAAGGAAGACATAGTTAGTGGAGGTGGGATTTGATCTCACCACCAGCTCTATCAACTGCACCCTTGAGACAACTGCACCACTTCCATCACTAGTAACCTATTCTCTTTCTGAAGGTCCTGCACCCATTTTGAAAAACTATCCCATTGAGCATACACCCATTACTAGACCCTATTTTTCAGAAGAACTTTAGACAAAGTGTTTCCTATCGTGGCTGCGGGAAAAGTGAAAGTTGTCCATCGCTTCCGAAACCAGTCGGGCAAACACCCGCTGGCAACCACCGCAACAATCGTAACACCGCCAGCTTTGATGCAGTCGTTTTTGCCTTCACTTCTATTGCTGTCATAATCCTTAGCATACTGCCAGCACTGGCAACTAGGTGGGTGTTGCTGGCTGGTCGGAGCAGATTGGCAACAGTCTCATATTTTCGGAAGTTAACCCGTGAGGACAATGTGGCTCGTCGGCGAGCCATACTTTGCTCGACTGTTTTTGCTGAATTTATTCGGCACTTCTTGGCAGTCCAAAGTAGCCTGTATACATTACTGAGTCCAGAATGTAGCGCTTTTGAACTAATGGTGGAATTTCTAAAGTATGAAAGGTTCTTCATGAAAAAAAAAACAAGAAAAAAGGTGCCACAGCACGCACTACGGTGATCGCCAATGGCTTGATGACCAGTTTTTCTCCACACCTACACTTCTCAAAAATTCCTTCGAGATTCTTGTTCAATCTGGCTGAGTTGAGCTTGAGAGTACATTGGTCTGCAATAAAGTACCATTCAACTGCTGTGGCAATCCGAACGGAATCCAAGCCACGGCGTAGTCGTGAAGATGAATTTTTTGGACAATTTCGTCCATACGTTTTTTCTGTGGGCCCATCTTATAGGCGCTTAGAATCTTTGATGCTTGAAATAAAACTCTTCGCTCACCTGGGCGGAAAGAGCAGCCTAAAGTGTCTTCGCTGAGGAGCACTTACTTAGTTGTGCTCCTTCGTGATAGTTTCCATATCCAATCATCTGAACCTCTTCCGTAAAGGCAGTCACTGAAATCTCAAGCGATAGCTCAGTTGATAGGGCATCTGGAAGAACAAGATAGCCCCATACAGAAGGAAGGGGAACCTCTTCAGACGTTTTTTGAAGCAAGGTCCTAAATTTCTGATCGAAATTAAGCCTGCACCTGAGAAAAATGCAGTGATGCGCAGCAAGCAGGGAGCATGTCCACAAATGTCAGACCGGTTTGACAAGGGAAAAGTGCTAAGGCCCTAGGATGAAGTATTGACCACCCAACTCCACCGAGCCCACCCACAATTCAATGCTATTTTGCTTTGCCGCTGCTAGAGTCAGGGGCTTTATTTCCGTGACTTTCTTTTATGACTTTTATTCGTGTTGTTGACGCTTTCTTCCCGTATTTTCATCTCTGGCGTTGGAATTCACATCTTCACTCTCAATTACAAGGTGAATAACACATCGATTCGATCCTGGACTTTGCGTTTAAGTGCGCCACGCTATTCAAGCATGGCAGGGTCATTCAGGATGAAGAAGAGTCAGAGGGAGGATTGGGAAGCTCTGCGGAGACGTCCAAATTTCAAACTCTGAAGATCCGTGCGAGCAAGGATTTAGAGCCGTTTTCCACCGCAAGAAAAAACAGGATTCTGCCGAATAAATACCAGTGCGGTCAAATCGAAAGCGCCTTTATGGGCACGGCTATTCACCTTCACCATGGTGACGACCCATTACGTGGATGTCATCTTAGCCTTTAGCCGTCTATGCAGAGAATCGAAATCGTTTTCGTGGTCGCCCATAACCCGGTTTGGAAGCGATGACGATTATTGTGGTGGCTGAAACCTTATAGCCCGCCCATGCTAGTGGCCGTTTAGCGACTCAGCTATGAGACACATATCCGATCCCCCGCGGCCGCCAACCGGCGCCGTCCGCACGCCAGACTGTTGAGCCCTTGGCTCGTCTCCCAACCACCATCTGTCGGATCTGTTTAGCCATAATCTTTTCGCCGAATAAGCGTAATGAAATTGTGTATGAATTTTGGTGAAGTGTGTCTTGAGCACGTCTACAGGTTGAGGACTTTTTTCTTCTCTCATTCTTTGATTTTGAGATCACCTTTGATATGGTACAATGTGAGGTGCACTAGATCGCTTACTGCTTTGTCTACTATAGTACAAATTTGTCAACAGGGTTGGTTGAAACAATGTAATATTCAGGAGAGATTCAGATGATACATCTGGCACCGCTCACCACGGGTAGGAGATCAAACATTGGGTTAAAGGCGGAGTTCACGATTAGAAGGTGACCCATCAGAGATCACGGTGGAGGTGGAAAATGGTGTCGGGATGGAGAGAAGATCATGTGAAACAGCCCAGAACTCTGGGAAGCGGGACTCCTTCGTTGAGACGGGCATTGATGCGACTACCCTCGTCGCTACCCTCTTCAATGTTGACGCTCTCTCTGCTAAGCGGCTAGTGACCTGCGGCGAGTGTAGCCAGTCGGTGGGCGTTCCGCGCCGAGCGCCAGGGGAGGACCACGCGCCATCGCCGGGGACAAATCCTCCAGTGACGGTCCGCACCCTGAAGGGTCCACTTGTCTTCCAACAGAGAGCTGCCCCTTCTTTGACCTTCGTCCCTATCCTCTAAGTCTTGAAATCTGGAAATCTTGCTGAACCATCAGAATTGCCTCGAGGGAAACTCCGCGATCAGTGTCAATGGATATAATCCTCTCGTAGCTAATTCTTAGAACCGATGAGAGCAGCTCTCATTTACACCCCCCCCCCCTAGCAGCCTCCACTGAGATACAGCAGCGGTACTTCTTTGCGTAAAGATCTGAGTTGAATCCTAACATTTCACCCCGTGCTAATTCTGCTAATTTTCGTTTTCTTCTCTGCTTCGACACTTGTCCCATATGGGCGGCAAGTAGAGCTTGGCGTCAAGTTCCCGTCCTGCGAACGAAGTCTCTGGTCGTTTTAGGGGGACAGATTAGCAACTGTAGAGCATGATGAATTGAAAGGGCGCTTAGTGGTCGAACTTGCTTCAACCATCGCTCAGTTTTTCGAAAAACTAGTATAAAAAACTTATCTACCAAACCTGTTCATGTAGGAGAAAATGAAAAACAGAGGAAGCATTTTGCTAAAAGAAACACCTTAGGAGTCTGACTGCAAATTAATCTGGCGTTATTCTTGCGACAAAGCCCTTTATTTACGAATTCTCTGACATCTTCTTCAGAATAAAACTCGCAAATTCTTTCAAAACATTTATATCTTATTTATGCTATTTTAGAGTTACAAATAAGTTTTTCGAAACTGCTGTTATACACTCAGGCAACAATCAAACATCGGGAAGCGCAATACTTAGATTACTGCTTTAAATGGACCATGTATAAACTTTTACCACATGGTTCTTCCTTTATGGGCATGGCCAAAGCGGGATAGAAACCCCACGCTTCATAATTACATGGCTTTGACCGTATGGACATTCCTCAACACTGAATTTGCCAGTCAAATTTTGGGTAATCTTCTGTGGATTAAAGCTTTGCATCTCAGGGTTGTCAGCTTAGGGAATTGCTGTGAAGATTTTGATGCGATATATGCCTTTAATACCAAAAAATATTGAGAATAGCAGATAAAAATGCAGTGCTTTTCCGATAGACCCGCTTTCTCTACTGGTCAGGTTACGTAGTCACTTCTTCTTCTTCGTTGAGCTCCGTTGGAAGCCATTTCGCTAGGGACCAGTACGGCCACCATCTTCGCTAATCACAGCCTCAGTTGGCTAAGAGGCCACATGGTTGTTTAAATCAATCTGTGATAGTGATATATTACTATTATCGGCTCTGCGACCCAGACCTCAGCATTCGAATCAACTTCAGTTCGCCCTCACCCACCTCTTCTGGGTACCGCTTATTCGTTCAGGCTGTAACCCGGTAACAGAGGTTTTTCGAGCGTTTTGCGCTCTATAGCTGCATCCTGCGTGAACCGGTTCCAAAGCCCTCATGGCGCCCAGCGGGAATTCGACACTGATACAGGTATACGAATAATGAAATGCGACTTCGAACTTCTCTATACACAATTGTATTTTTCTCCCAGTTCCATTGTACCGGGTCGAAAGCACTCACATTAATTGCATCCCGGATCAGATCCCGGGCTGCATGAAAAAAAGACGTTGAACTCATGAAGAAGAAGTGCGGGGAGGGCGCGGGGTATTGGGAAGGAGGAAATTGGATTGGTGTTTGTAAATTGTTTGACCTGCCCTTCAGAAAATCATTCACACACGGAATTGCCATGTCCTTATGAATTGATCTTCCTCTCACAATCTACTGTTGGATTTCTAGAATCCATGTGTTAGTGAACCGGGTTAAACGGAGTCATAGTACGCAAAAGTTGAAATCAACTTGCTATAACTTGCACCAGAACTTCGAGGGGATAGCGATTCTTTTGTCGTTAGGAGCTATAGCTCCTCCATCCGTACGCAATTACTCAAGTGGTTTAAGTTCAGTTGTTCATTTACTACTCCAGAATGTAGGGCATGATTGTTTCATGTAGTTCAGCTATGGATTTGCATTTTTAAGGTCAGCTATAAATTCGCATTTTTTGTATATGTTTATCATCATATTCCTAGAATTTCTATCACCTTGGTCCTGTTTGTTGCCTAGTGTCACTTGCTTCGCCGATTGGCGCGTGTTTGAGCGTAAATAATAAACGAATAAAAACGTAAAAAGGAAAGATTACTGCTCAATGCTATTCCCCTACACTTTGATTCTTGGAAATGAAGTTCCAAAGCTGAAATGCCGATGGCGTGTTTCGTTCAACACGAGGAAGACGGTCTCGCTTACTAGACACGCTCCGCTGCCGAGCACCGTTTCGTCCAAAATCAGCCCTCCAAAGCCTTAACCGCACTGTTGCGCTGGGGATCTGGTTCACCAATGGGTGCAGTGACGTCAACAAAACCGCAACGCCTACCAACGATTGTAATTACTGCCTCAAATTAGAGTTTGCCCATCTTCAGCACCGCTACTGCGTTTTGTACGCAATGGCAGAGTTTGTGAAAAAAAAAACACTTTTCAATCAAGAACTATGTCTATAAGCGAAATCGCTTAATGTGCCCACAGTGAATTTGCGTAAAATGAAGAATTCAACAATTCCGCGATGGCGCATAATTGCACACTTTCTGCTAGAGAAAGAACAACTCCGAGCAGTCCATGTTGCTACTTCATCAACAAACATCTGTAATAAATCTTACGGATATCACATGGAAATCCTGCTGTCCTCAATGTTTGTTTTCTGTGATTGCGACCAAAACACAACAGGTGTCGTCAATGATAAGATTGATGAGAAGGGACATGTGTGCATAACAGAACAGGGTCTATTAATCTATGTAACATTATATCAGTGCCTACTCGTGCATGCGCATGACATGCCGATTCCTGGACTTCTCTTAATACTAATAATACTTGATTCGCTACTAATGTACTAACAGAGTGTGGCCCTACACTCAGCGGTGGATTCTGAGGCCTTTGAAAACGACGTGAAGGTCGAAACGTTGGCCGAAATAAAGATTCCACCTACAAACTTCGTGGCAGAAGCATAAATACACAGTCTCTTAATACTGTACTGCTACCGTATCCTTCCGTTCTACTGCACCCTTCCGATTGCAAATGCTTTTCTAGGTGAAGCATGTTAGTAGAGCAGCAGCTTGGAATGGAATGCTTGTGCCAACATTAAAAGCTAATTGTATGGAACACGCCGTGCACATCTTTCCGCTGCCTTATCGCAAAGCCGAGTGAATGTACAGTGAGACTTCACAAGGCCAATTTTGTCGAGCAGGCCATATTGAAGAATAGCATCCCTTAGTAAATTCCTTAGACTGTAAATAGTTGGTATCAGAGTGAGGAAACCACTAACGGCTGATGACTACTTGTCAACAGTGGTGTCTCATGCCTATGCCTTATCTTCCAAGAGCGTTGTTATGAACGTTGGGCTGATCTTTGAGCCCGCCAAAGGGAATCGTCATCGTCTCTCAAAATACCGGTTGTGGGTAGTGATGGGAAGTCGGTGGCGATCATGTGAACTACTCCCACAATCAGATAGTTTGGCCCTGTCCACCCCTTCATCAAAGCTTCTCCTGTGGCAACGGTTTCCCTTTCTCCTCGATTTAGTTCCAGTGACTAGATTCCTTTTTTTCTTTTTTTTTCAGCGTGGCAAGGAAATTTGGCTGGCTTCTATGGCTCGAAAGCGTTTCGAGTGACCAGGCTGGACATCGATTAGGCCAGCGAGTCCAGATTCAGAGACAAAAGCGAATGCGTGGCGCAAACTAAAATGCGCAGGATTCGCTAGGGATGTAAATAGTAGCTGCAAGAAAAAAGCTTGTCAGTTAAGGACCTAATTGCTATTGCTCACTGCCGTATTTCAAGTACTTACGGTGGAAAAGTGTCTCCACCTAGCCTATGAATTTAGAATTTAGCAAGAGGATGTAGAATGCGAGAACTCGTTAGTAAGGCTGCTTTGTGCCCGACTTCTCGGAAAAAGTCCATCGTTCCTATGCTACCGGATTATCGATTTCAGTTCTGAGTATGTAATTTTCTGGAATTGGTAATTTTCTGGAATTGGCTATCAAAAAACTTCAACAAAATGCTTGAAGTCGCTCAACGCTCCTGCTCTCTGGGTTAGCTTTCTGCGACGATCAAAGCTCGCCTTATTGAATGCTTCTTTTCCTGCAGTGGCAGAGGTAATCTCAACATTCAAGTCTCTGTGCACCGGTAGGCTTGTTCCGAGAATGTAATGCTGAACTGAAACCCTCCTAGCCATTGAAATATTTCATTCCGCGCAGTTAATGGAGTGCAATACACTGCTGCGAGGATAAAGTACCGGTTGTACATAAAGTGGTCACCGCAGGACACTGTAGGAGCCTACCGTATTCCTGTTTCTTAGCTCTGAGAGAAAACCCAATGCACGGCGCACACCAAGCAGATTAGACAACACCGGATGCTTCAATCTGATAGTAGGTCTTTAGATATTCTTCCCACTAATACTTTTATTTTCTGCTTCGCCTCCATTGGGCTATTATGATTTTCCGCTTTGCAGTGACCGACTTTTGAAACACATTCCATCTGCGGTAGCTTTTCGAATTTATTCTTCTTGAATCCTTTTCTATGGCAGAGATTCTTCAAAATAGGGGGAGCGAAGAATGAACAGATACAAAAAGAAGCAGTGCGAGACAAAGAGTTAACCTATTCGTCCAGTCTGCTAATTAAGAGCCCATTTTTCGAATGAACAATTTTGGTTTACATATAGGTTGGCTACTGAAGTATATAAGCAAAATGCTCCCTTAGTCATTCAAAGCAAGAACTCCAGAGCAAATTAGCGGGGTAGAAGGTGTTGATGATCAAATTTATGGATAGCGAGTTGACCTTCGAACAAGGAATCCCTTTGTTTCCCTTGAACAGAAAGGAGGGGTGGGCCGGACGAGTTGTGCGAGTTTGCTTGCCGAGAACCGCTACTGGTGAAGACCTGCGCTAAATGCGCGATTCGACGGCTAGCAAGTGCGCGGATCGTTGTCAAAGACGGATCAACAGCGCAGGCATGTAGCCGAATTCCTTCATAGCAGCTCTTTAAGGAGTTTTTGCTTCAGCGATACTTCTTTTATTTTTGATGACGGCTCACTTTTCTTGCCACTCCATTAGTAGTCAAAATTGGAACCCACCTGTACTTGCTGCATTAGGGTGATTCCGATTATGGGGATGAAGGTCGGAGGTATGGCGTGATTCGGAAGATGCTGATCAGATTTCTGTGTTGTTTTCGATTCGGTTCCCAGCTGGGATCGAAGCTGTTCTGCTCATATCTCAGGTTTCTTGTGTAAGCTTGCTTGCCAAGCTTTCTCCTTCCTGATATAAGGTATTATAGTAGAAGTCATAACAGCGCTATGTTGTCAATTATATATTTAATTAATTTGTTTATCTATTGCGTCACAGGAGCATGGCAGAGGACCAGCTGAGAAAAAATGAAAAATTGAAAAAAGGATTGAAATTTGCTGGAGGATGGTCGATTTTCAAAGCTCGCTGTCTCGCTTGATCTACTTGTCTATTTATTTTACTCTATTTTTATTCCTTTGTTTGTTTATTCGTTTATTTATTTGCTTGTCTGTTCAATTTCCGCTCAGAACTGCTACAGTTAAACACAGTGCTACTTTTTGTGGTTTTTGAAACGTATCCATGCTGGACGAAATTGCGCACGTTCCGGTTTTGTTGGCTGTGGACCGTAAGGGCATGATGGTCTTTTTTGCTTTGTTGGCCAATTACGCTCTCTTTGGTGGCACCGGTTCGACGACGTTTGTTCCACGTAACGCAAACACATTGCAGCGCCTTCAGGTATGATCAATAAGTGGCCGGACTTCTTTCGTATGAATAGCAAACACACGACTGAAAAGAGAAAAGGGAAAACACCGCCACAACCATCACCACACACACACGCCGCCCACATCAGTACGCTAGTCGACGAAGACGTTCATTAGTGATTCCGGTTCCTCCACTGGCACTTTTTCACCTACTTCCACCAGTGCAATGATGGTGAGAGAGTTGAAAAACTCAGCTGTTAGGTTGGGCAGGTCATTTACTTGCATACTTATTAGCTCGTCCAAACAGTTCGCGGCACAGTCTGTTGTTCGTTTACCAACGAGGAGGTCCCTATTTGGGTTTCATTGAGAAGAGAAGTCGTGAAATTTTCGAATCTTCTCTCCTACGTCGCGCTTGAATCAGGCTCGCGGAATGGTATCAGGCATTGAAGTCTCTGGTTGAAACTTCCCTCGCACGTGTTTTTCTCCTTTCTGGACCCATATGTGAGAGTTCCTCCGCTATAGAACCAGAGGTGCGTTAGGAAATGGTGATTTACAGCTGTACATAGGTCTAAGCGGCCCTTGCGAAGTTCAGTAAGTATGGGTGAGAGTGAAGTGCGTGGCGCATCCCAGAAGACCTAGAAGCTAAAAGTATGACGCATTTAGAAGACCCAACAGATCACATAACCAGAGTTGAAAACGATCCGAAGGTCTGAGAGTGCGATGATCACGTACCTGATGTGGATCTGTCCTTTTTCAAGATGCGCCACGCGTTCCTCTTCGCTCTTGAATTCCAGCAGTGTCTCATGCCATTTGGCCTGCTCAGGTAGCTTGAGGATCTCTGATGTGTTAGTTTCAATTCTCTCAGAAGTGAGTGGTTACAATAAACCAACAATTAAATGACAGCAGGCCGGTTGGCCTGGACAAAATTTTTAAGACAGAGGCCAAAGTGTTGAGACACCTGATTCGATGTATGGGCCGGGTTCGATAGATCAAGGCTCCACGGCAGATGACATTAACACTTCCAAATGGGTGCCACAGGACTGCAGCGCCACAATTCGTATAACACTAGTCGATTTGCAACGTTTCACTTCTTCGAACATATTCCTATTTTTGGTAACACTTATTATTGTTTATTTGTTTATTTTTATTTCCGACTCCTTTGTAGTTTGAAAGTTTGAATTTATACCCAAAATTGTGGTCGTTTTCTGTTTATTTTCCTAGGCACATGTCTCCCTTTTTTGAGTCCCTACTCAGCTTTTCTGCAGTGTTTATTAGATTATCTTATCTTTTATTTTCATTATGTTTAATTTTTATTAGTGTTTTGACAATTCAATTAATTTTGGGACTTCGACCTGCGTTTTCATATGTATGCATAGATTTATGATTTGAAGGGAGCGTTTTTATTGTGTTCTTTGGTTGGTGTTCTTTTAGATTACTCGAGTTCGAGTATCGGCTGGAGGAAAACATATTACCCATTTATACTTTTCAAACAGCAAGCTCCGATACTTCCGCGTTAGTTTTCGCTTCATTGACGAGATGCGTTAGGTTGAACTGGCTGACGTGTTCCGTGGCCGAGCGGTTAGTGTTGGCTGCTTCGGCTGGCGCGACCAAATGTTCAAGTCCGGCGTCATCGCCTTGGCCGACCTATGACGAGACTTACACGACGGTCTTCTGAATCAGAACTGTAGATGGTTTACGTGTGCTGAGGCAGCCCCTTTTACTGACCTCTTCAGAAATGTCATGTAGTTAATTTCTCAAGCGTTGAAGGAAGGTTCTACATATTCTTCTATTCTTTTGTATATATTTATTGTTATTTATTATTTTTATATATTTATGTATTTATTTATTTATTTTAAATTTATTTCGAATTCAACTTGATATTTCCTTTATCGTTACTTCTCACGATACAAGGGCTCTTGACGGAAGTGGTGCAGTCACGTTGCTTAACACCCACTTATTCTGGGCCCAGTACCTGGGCCCACGCCAAATAATTCTTGATCGCAGTCAATTGGTGAGCACAAAATTTATTTGGAAGGGCCAAAATATTGACCTTAAATCGTCCCGCACTGCAATCGATCGACCAGAAACAATTCAACTATTGTAATTATTGCATTTAAAGTTGTTTTGATTATTTTCATAAAGTTATTTTCGGATCTTAATCTTAGTATTTGTACTTTTTTATTCGAGTCAGGGATGGCCGAGTGGTTAAGAGTCAGACCATGTCTGCACCTCTGAAGGCTGCAGGTTCGATCCCTGCCGAGGCTCAAAACAATGCCTTGCAAAAACTGCAAAAATGGTTCTAGTACCAGCGTCAGGTATAGGTTGACAGGCCGGCTGATGGAGACCTCAGTCACAAAAAACCATGTCCAAGGACAGCGGACCCTGCGACTGCGCGGGACTAACGCTAGGGAGAAGAAGAAGACTTTTTTATTCGAAAAATTTTATTTGAAGGGGTGGGATTCAAGGAGTAGCTCAGTCTCGGTTTCACACGTGCCCTCATATGGAGTAATTGCGAAGGCAGGATCGCATTCAAAGCGCCACTCCGATTCTTAAGGAAGTCGAATACGTGGCGCGTCCCAAAAAGAAGCTGGTCACGTAAGATTCTTGTCCTTCTTATCTTGTTTGAGAGCGGTCTATCGATGAGCTGATTTGGTGCTATTATTTACTAATGGTTCATGGACCTTTGACGCTAACAACGAGTAACCCAGGAATGTTTCAATAAGACCAGAAAATGACTCCATAATCAGAATGCGCCCTTATTCCCTTCTCATGTGTACGATAATGAGATTAAGCTGACCACGTGCCATAATTGATAATTGATGGACGTGCCTACTGATAAACTCTATTTACATTACATATCATATTTTCAAGCCATTTCTCAGCGTACAACGCGCCTTCTTCTCAAGCAGTCACATGTGAGCGACCTTCAACTCAACGCTTTCAAGCTTTTTCGAATGTTTCCCGTGGAAAATTAGCGCCTCTCGCCGAGACGTGCATAAAAGTCCTTGTCCTTGGCAATTCCATTGTCCCATTTCCAAGTCAAGAACGGCGACATCAGCTGAACGTCTCAGAATGCAGTTTTCTAAGTGAACGAGCTGGGGACCTAACGATGACATTATGGCCCTTAGGAAGGACGATGCCTCTTCGATTCGATCCTGGACCTTCTAATCGGCTTTTTTTTCTGGAGGCAACCTATCATTTTGCCTATATTCTTACAAGAACTGCTTAAATCTCTTTTCATAACCCTCAATGGTGCCATAGATCGATTATTGATTTCTTTTAATCGATGTGTTTGTGACGATTCTGTGTCTGTAACATCGCTTCAAGGGGAGCAGGTCGAGGTAAAGTTGAGTGGGTTGTGAGGAGTTGTCGACACCTATTAGCAGACCGGTTTATCCAGTTATCTTATCGCGCTATCTGCACTCTTCAGATGTCATCATGTAGTCAAGGGCTAAACGTCTAAGTCGCTTTGCTCTGAAATTCCGTTTACCTCATTCAATCGCTTCGGCTAACCCAACACTTCATGCCCTTGAAGCCTTAGAATTGATATAATAATCCCCTGGGCCGTTGATCATAGCGACTTCTACATATTCCGTAACTTATTGTTTAGGCTGAATCCAAGCACATCGGCTGGCCTCGCAAGTTGTTGTGAGGACCAACTTCTACAAATGCCACTGAAATAAAGTAGGATGCGTGGGCACCCCAAAACAGATGGATCAACTCAAGATACTTCTTCTACATAATCCTTTCAGATGGACTGGTCCGAATCTAAATAGGCCAAATGCCACTACGACTCGGATGCGAGTAGAAAGTCGACGGACTGCTTGAACTCGGTCCTTTGATCTGCCTCAGTTCCACGCTTTCGTCCGCGCTATCACGCTTTATCAGCGGCTAATGACCACTGCGATGTTGGAAATTCAAACATTTGTCACTGTAGTTGGTTCACCCACCTTGGGATCCCTCCGCCCTACAAGGCTTAGTCCTAGGGCGCAACTTCCTCAATGGGATTTGGACCCGAGCCTGGCGCCGCTCTCCAATCGTCTGTGCCCTCCCTCATTGGTTGCAGGACCATAGAAGAAAGCTCAAGTAGTCCGTAAACGCCAGTAGAATGTGTAGCTCATTTCGGTAGAAAGGACGCCAAAGGTAGTTTTTCTGTTCATTACACTCCTACCACATACGGTCATTGAACTCACTATAGTTTTAAATTTTCTGAGTCCTTTCTGGCTCAATCTCGTCATTCGCAGCACTGTATCCTCCTTTATGCTAAAGTACTACATCAAATTTTATGACATATATTTTCATCATCTTCGTTATATATATACACATACCTATGTACATTTCTTTCTCAGAATTTCATTCACGGGGTGAATTTCTTCCTTAGAATTTTTTACCATTGACTTCCATCAGATGTCAAAATTAAATCTTTATCGGCATCCTCTCGCAGACTTGTGAATCATCACTAGTCATGTGATCGGCTACTGTAGTTTTATGGGATGCTGAAGGTTGTTGCGAATGTTTGACCCATGGATTCTATTGATATCGTTACTAAATTTTGCATAAAAATCGTAATCAATAGAACAGTTGCTTCGAAACTCATTGACCATTCTTCATAAATCAAGCACCATCTTCAGTCTTGGTTCTCGAGATATGTTAACTGTTTTTTCTCGGCCATGACGTTTCAATCGTCGCCTAGCGCTTCTAGCTTTTTTTAGCCAGCTAGCCAATCCTGGTCACGTCGGTGAGATCTTTTGAGAAACTCCAAGATGGATCGCACTTTTGATTAGCGCTAGATTTACACATGATCTTGTTCACAAAGCGTTTTAATTGGTTTTGTTTTTGACCGTCTTTTTTTCGGTTTGGGCAGAACGTCGGTTTCAGACGAAACCTGAACCCATGTAACGCCACTCTGGACAGAACGGTGCTATGTTTTCCTTTTTTTTTGCAAGATGGGAACCCGCCTAATTTTTAATTTGTTGTTTGTTGTTTGAAACCAATGTTTGTATTTTTCAGTCACCATTACGTCTTTCGTTTTCCTTACCTATTCATTGCATCTTACATATACCGCTCTCTTTCACAATCGGTACATTAATTCATACTTGTCAAATATATAAACAAATAAATAAATAAGTAACTGAAAAAACAATAACGGGTTGATAATTAAATAAGCAAAGAAATGAATTAATAAAGGAGCTTTACAATCATTCGGCCTTTTGAAAATTTTCTAGAATATTGTAGTGTAGTGTGGCAGGCCATTAACTTTTGAATACACGGGTATATGAACAAAAGCGAATAACGAAATTCAATATACTTCAATGATGCGGAATTCACCCCCCCCCCCCCATCAAAAAGCGAGAAAGTGTCGGGTGCAGACCACATACCATAACTGACAATGGCCGCGAAAAAGCAGCGTTCTGATTGCCATGTTTTCGAGGCCGTCGTCAGTTATGGTATGTGGTCCGCACCCGACACTTTCTCGCTTTTTGAATGGGAGGGTACCTACAATTTCGAAGGCAATTTAATTTTCTGAGATCTACAATATATTTAAAGCGCTATTGTTTCGTTTTTTTTTCTTGAGCAAATAGTGAAGGTGTTTTTGAGTATGTTTTTCACTGAACATAAGCACTCCATGATCGTTTTCCTCTCGAAGCAATTCACCAGCTTTCGCCTCCCGACTCCCAAGAGTTCCGCATATCTTCTCCATCCCGCTACATCCAAATGTTTCTATGGGAATTCCATCACTTCCTGTTCCATTCCTTCACCTGACTGAGTCATTGCGTTGCGTACGACGGTGTTATGCCGTAGCAGAAGTGTAACCGCCTTCTGGTGTTATCGCTCTGAAGGAATCGTTGATGCCAACGACTGTGAAGAACCCGTTCACATTTGTGGACGTGGTGGCGTCTGCTAGTGCGGGTCGCGCTGGTTGAGGCCAAACGGACGCGCTTTCTTCTCCAATCCCTCTTTCTTTCTCCTTTCTTCTCTCTCTTTTCTTTCTTTCTCTGGGTTCCTAATATATGAATGTGGTTCTCAGTTCCATATTCCATCAGGATACTTTAATTTTTGGGGTTTCTTTTAGAGACAACTATAGGCCGGGAATTTTTTCAGTAATGAAAGGTCATATTTTACCTATTCATGGGTGAGCATCAAACCAGTCTCACAGTATGTTTAGTGCAGTGTTTGATCTGGCTTATTGAGGCTTTTTCTTCGTAATCCTTATCTCACTGCCCATGAGCTTCTATGAGTTACGCTCTGCTGAGGTTTCTGCCCTTCATGCGCCTGAAAAAGCCCTCCTCATATTTTTTCTATGCTTCAAACTATTGAGTTACTTTTGCATTTATTTTCAGAACGTTAATTTATCAGTTTTTCACACGTTCCACAGGTCATCATTTTGGTCTGGTAGACATTCAACCGTTATCGCCATTCAGAGGTTGCAACCTCAAGCATGGCGCATCCCGAAGAAATTAGTAAGCCACTGCCAGTTTTTGTTTTGTCCGCAAGGGATCTGATTCTGTAGAAGAAAAGGGGGGTGATGAGCTGGAGCTTAATGGGTTGGAAATCGGAAAATTGTGAGGTAACGTCAGACTGAAAGTTGTTGTATTGGCCAAGTATCCTTTCAATTTACTCTGCAATTCCTAACCAACTTCTTGTACATGGCATATTATTTCTTGGTAGCTAAAGAAGGAGCGTGTGGCGTATTTCTTTCAACTAATCGTTGTGAATGTATAGACGTGTTCTTCACCACTATAATCCATGTGTTTGCGCCGTCGTCTAGGCTCCAGCCGGCTCCAGCAATTGCGCTTGCTGGCGGCGTGTGTGTTGTTTTTCTATTCACACGCATTTAGAGACGCTTAGCTATGAATTTCTCGTCCAACAGTTATCGATCGATTATCGATTATTTATTTTCTGTCGGTTCCCGCATCCACGATACTTTTTAATAACAATCTCCAATTTGTTCTCAAAGATCGAAGGTTACCCTCCAACCAGGACATTTACTGAAGTGCCCTTGGCGTAAACTGAGGGTCGATTTTCCACCCTAATTGGCTAATGGAAAATTACCACAGCCATCAATAGGTTAGGTCTTCCGGGATTTTTTTTTTCTTGTCGTTAAAAGTACGATTTCTGCGCAGAACAAAAAGGGGAACTGGTATGACCCCAAACCTCCATTCGATACGCAGATCAATTACCGAGCTCCTCTCTGAAAACTGCTAATTTTCTGTCTACGCTAACTGTTTGGACTTTCTCCTTCCACCTGCGGATATTTCAATGTGGAGGAGAAAATCGATTATCGATTTCCGCGAGTGATAATCTGAGTGCTTCTAGAGGGTCTGATAAATCGCCAGCTTCATGGCTCATTGCACGTTTCATTGCGTACATAGTACGGTCCCACTGTTGAGTATGCATGGACGCATTTTTGCGGACATACGCAATAATGCGCACGAAGTTATTTTCCGAATTGTGGTCAATGATGCATTCATAATGTTCACATCTCTTCCAAAGTGTAACTCAAAAGTTCAATGATTGAAGGGTGTGCAGAAAGTGGAGGGCACAGCTCGCGTATCCGGACCCCCACATAGGGAGGAGAACTTCCTGCCCCTTTAAACACTTTAGGCTGGTCCTCTGACCCTCACTAATGCGATCCAATCTTCTGAGATGGAATAGGAATGCTTCCACAATTATGATTGTGAATCAAAAGCATGGCGTATCCCGGAACGATCGCTCAACGCCGACTACTTCGTCATCCTTATTTCCTATACCTCCTTTTATAATTTCTACCTTTATTCTCGTAACTGATCTGTGCTAGCGCTTCCTAAGGAATTTCGTAACTTGAAGATGCCGAATCGCAGGTAAATATTCTGTGCTCAAGTAAAACATGAACGCTGGTTAATGCTGTTCAGATTTCGGATCAGCCAGCAGGGCCATCCACTACATTAGAGGATGCTATTTTATAACAGAAGATGTATATGTAGGTCACGCATCAAAGGCAGTGGGTGCTATATGCCAATTAAGAGAAGAAGAAATGCTTGCTGTAAAAAGAAGCCAGGTGCATCAGCAGATGAGGCGCGATCGCTTCGTGGCAAAATATCAAGGCCACACAAACTTTCGACGCTTTCTTCTACCTTCCCTCCGCCTTTTCCCTTCAATTCAAAGGCGAAATGGGGGCCTCATTCAACAAGAACTTGAGCGTTTCTCACTGTTTAAGTTGAATGCGTTGTTTCTCACAAAGGAGTGTGAGCCACATACAATGCTTCCCTACATATATTTAGGCAAGAAATACTTATAGTTGATCAATACATAACGTTTTGGTTTCTGAATCGATTCATTTTGTTAAATGTTGTTCTTTCAGGCAGTTCACGATGGGAATCCTATATGCACAAGTAATCGAATTACTACTTAAAATAAATAATATAATTATATAATAATAAATAAATAAATAAATAAATAAATAAATAAATACTTATTTACTGTAGCGCTCAAAAGTCTTCGGTGGAATACTTTTTCGGCCGTAACTTTTTTCCTGCAGTATCAAATCAGTCCAGATTTTTATATGTTTTGGAAACAAGCCTCTTTCACTTAATAGGGATATTACAGCTGAAGAGGAAGAATAAGAACGAAATAACTATTTCATCAGAAATTCCCGAGTATGGCCAAATTCCATGTAAAGTAAAACTGTTGTAAAAAGCTGTCTTTTTGATATAAAACATTGAGCAGCTTCAATTCTTTGTTGATTACCTTCCGTTGCTGAAACCTTGACAGGCCCATGTATGAAATCAGTCATTGAATTCACTGTCCGTTGAGTAAACCACCTCAATTTCCCTACAAATCTAGCTAGTTTCTCGTCCATATTTCTAGCTCTTTTTGTGACAAAGGTTTCTCTACCCCTTTATAGTTTTTTCTATAGTTTTCACAGTTGAAAAAGTATTCCACCGAAGACTTTTGAGCGCTACTGTATATCAACTTGTTGTCACCTAAGTATAGTGCTCACTCCTTTGAGACACAGCATACGGTTTTGATTTTTATTTCATCAAAGAATACCTAATGGACCTCGCAGCTCCGTGGACAGGTTGTTAACGCGCGGCTACGAAAACCGGTTCGGACATCTGAGATACGATTAATCAAACCTAAGTGATGATTAATTTGAACAGAAAATCAAAGTCACTTCTAGGAAAATGGGAACCAGTTGATGGTAACACTTCCTTGTGCAGATTGTCACGTCGTAACATTTCTGAACTCCAATTTATCTACATGGGACTTAATCTAAAGGAAGAGCAAGCCTTCGTGAAAGCTTCACAAGATATTGGGTTACGAACAAAAGTTACACCCCCAAGCAGGGTGAATATTGGTCGAGGAATTCCTTGACCATGGCTCTCCACTATGCAAGAGTAGTGTCGAGAGAGAACGCGCGCGCGGAGAGCGCAGACGGCTCGCGGGTGCCAGAGGGAGAGTCCTCGATACGCCGTTGCCATTTCCACGGGCGATTTTCACCCTGCCCCCAGCCGGGGCTCGAACCCGTACCTCTCGCTTACCGAGCAAGTGCGCTACAGTGCCAGTCTTTTGTGTACAGGTTTTGTTTATTATTGTATAAAGATAACGATCACATTAAGTAGGGAAGGTCAAGCCATTTACAATCACGAACTTCATTGAAAACAAAAATCTTAATAAAGTCTTATTCTGCATGGTCTTCAACCAAGTCTTAAAGGAACTGTAGGGCAGAAAACGACACCACTGAGGATTGTGATTCAATTGTTGGACATAACATACATACATAATTGACATTTCTCAAGATCTTGCTATTTGGCTTAGCAATTGAATGAGAAATTCTTACATATTAGCGCAGTCACCAGGCACGCGGTCTCTAAAACAGGTAAAGCTTCATCAAATCGGTGCAGCACGGCTCTGACTGAAAATGGATAAGGCTTTCCCTCCGGATGTTTATTTACCTGGATGCCATAATTTTCAACCAGAAATGCTAAAGAAGTCGACGTTCAAGCATATCACTGTTGCGATTAGTAGTTGAATAACAAAGTTGTGTCCAGAAGTGCAAAACTTCCGACCACGGCAGGATTCGAACCTGCAATCTTCTGCTCCGTAGGCAGACGCGTTATCCATTGCGCCACGCGGCCACGTTGCAATGGGCTTGGCTCCTTCATGTTTTCTCAAATCCTTTGTTTACTCTTACACCCCGCATTGCGCTTATAATCAGTCACTCGACTCGCTGAGCTCAACATAATACATAAATCTTGATGATGAAGTTGTTGTTTTCGTATTTACCCAAGATATTGAGGGTAACGCCCCGACCGCTTTGCTCCATTGAACATTATGGAACCGGAAATGTTAGCGCCACTTTGCCCTCACCCGAAGTTTTGAATGGCGAATCCGGCCGTCATGGACTTTCGGCTGAAAATGACTTCGATCGATTTTTCTTTTCAGCGCACATACTTGAGTTTTTCTACTTCGTCATTTACGCTGCTTATGAGTTCATGTATGTTCGATCTGAGGAAAAGTTTTTCCTCGTACTCTAATCTTCAAAGGCTGCAACCACATTTTTTTGGCTTCCGGGGCATGCTCTCCCTTTGTTCCCCGCTGAAGGACGTACAGATAAATAAATAAACAAATAAAGTAAAACAAATAAATAAATAAATTCTTCTTGGATGATCGGCTTTTCAGTATAGTCTTCCATAGCTATTCCTTCCCTTCTCCCTGAGAGGGGGAGGAGAGGGGGGGTGTACTAAGAAACCCCTTGATATAGCTAATCAGCTAACCACCCTGAGCACTCAAAAGAAAGCCGTTTCCAGTCTAAAGTACTGCTATGTTGTGGCTTTTAACTATTCTTGTGCTGCCCACCTTCAATTATGACATTTTCAATATTATTCATTTTTATTGTCCTTGACTTTGAGAGAAAAGCTGTTGTTGAACACAATAAATATCACCGCTGATCAGTTGATCATCCAACTGAGAAAGTAAAGAAAGTGGTTGTAACGGTCAGATGACAGAATTCTTCATAGACGTCGATCCGTGCTAACCGGCAAGCCCAAACCCCGCCATGGTAGCCATCAGTCACCACCTTTTCTTCATGTTGCCATTCGAGCTGGTGCGGGGATCCAGAACCCAAAGTCTTCATTAGGCCGTTGTCAGGCTATGTGAATAGCGAGAATCGTTAGCGTCCGCGGTCACGTCGCATACAGGTAATAGCCCGATTGCCTGTACGCGACGAGACCGCGGACGCCGATGAATCGCGCGGTTCGCAAACTCTGACATCGGCCTCATCGGCTTATCAACCCGGGACACCCGCTCTCGATGGCTAGACGTCAACTGCTTTCTCTTGAGCATCCGCCCAACATACCCCAAGTGTAGCCCTCATTCCACGGTGCTTTTCAACATTGTCGTTACTCTGGCGCTTTTTCTGGGTGGAAAGAAACTGCCAAACTGTATTCGTCTAATGGAAGGCAGAATGGTATCCTGTGGTTAATAGTTGCACACTAACTAGTTCTGCTTCGTTCCTCTTAGGTAGCAGTCCTAAATCCCTTATTTAGCATTATTCTACTCTTTTAGCTTTTCTTCGGACAAAAGAGCGAGTTTCGGGTGCAACGGGCCCCAACTAGGGGATGGGTCCCCAAAACTCTGGACTGCGAAACTGTGGACTCTTCCCTTATTCTGAACCACGAGAGTTGTGTCATCGACCAGAGTAGAGACGTAGTTTTGGGAACCTATTCCCGAGTGGGGCCTTGCTGCAGCCGATCACGGGTCCTATGCCATTTGAACCCATCTCCATCGGCACGGTGAATAGCGATCTAGAAATTGCTCGACCATGGCTCTCTGCTGTGCGAGAGTAGTGCCGCAAGTGAATGTACGCGTGGAGAGCACAGCCACCTCGCGGGCGATGAGAGCGAAAATCCGCATGGGAGAGCGTGACTGGCTGAACAGGAGAAAATCTCCCACAAGCCGTTTCTTCCTCGACCGATTTTCACCCTACCCATCGGCTGGTTCTATCCCTGATTATTTTATTGTCTTTTATCAAACACAGGGAGGCGGAGGTCAAGTAGTAGCCCACACTACAGGAACCATTATGACCAGATCTCAAATCAGCCCTATTCATCGTAGCCGAGCCATCTATCCCGCCGATAAGCTTTCAGACTTGCATAAGAAAGCACTGATTTAATTTGCTCAGAAGTGCAAGCACAGGATCCTGAGCGAAAGTGGGGTACGTGGCGCATTCCAAAGTGATTCATCTTTCCGCTTTTGATTGCTAAGTGACGTTTTCGGCCATAGTTTGCGATGCGAAAGTTGTCGCAAGAATGCCGGGTTAAGGGCAAGATGGTGTTGTGGGTTCGATTCGCGCCTGTGGTGGAGGCTCTTTCAAACGATCAAGCATTCCTGTGTTAATTTTCTTTTTCTCACATACATATACATAAAAGCTGGTTTCCAATGGTCACACGACAGAACATACTTTTTCTTTTCATCCGTCCCCGCACTAGACATAACCCCGTTTCTATGGCAATCATCCATCACCTTCTTCACTGTTAGCTTTCGTGTGGGCGAAAAAGGGAAACCCGTTACCATCGACCACCTTATGCAGTTTTATCATCCGATTGTAAAAGCCAGAAAGCAAGTTTTCAATTGCCAGAAGCGGCAGAACATTGCTGCCTCTCTGGTGGTCTTTAACACTTTCATGCCTATACACCTGAACCTTGCCTAAATAATGTGTTTGCACATTTACTGTATGGGCATAGAACCGGTCTATCGCATTCTCTACTCATGATGGTCTTAACTTCTTGCTTGATCGAATTCTTTTCCTTAATCGGTTCCACTTCCACTCCGTTTAGTATCTTATCATTCTTCTATGTGCCTTATATGGCTCACGGTTAAAATGTCGGCTACAAATTTGGTTGGTTCTACTATGTCCTTCATCTTTCCAGATTTGGTCACTCAAGATCATTTACGATATAAGACCCTTTACTTACTCAACACGCAAAAAAGCACCAATTTGTCTCGCGGCTGGTGCTGCAGGTCATTGAATAACCAAATGCGCTTTCAAATGTGTTGTTACGATGCAGTGTAGAACCCAATGCATGGCGTACTCTGACGGGCTACTTAGTATATACATCGAAATGGAATGCGTTACCAGTAAAGGTTCCTCACTGCCTAAACCACTTCATTTTTCTCCACTTTTACTATTTGTACGTTTTCGACATTTTCTAGCCTTCCCTCTTTTTCGATTTATTGATTTATGTATTTTGATTTTCCTATTGAAATCTGATTTTACCATCTGCCATATCTCATTAAATACTTTACTAATAAAAGTGATTATAAGCATTGAATCAAACTTGTCTTACTGAGATTGATTGATTGACTTTGATTAAATTAGCTCATCTAATTTGTTGAAAATAATTGTAATTTAATTTGTTGTGGTTGCTGTTGTTAAAAGTTGTTGGTTTTGTTGTTGTTGTTGCTGTTGCTGCTGCTGCCACTGCTGTAGGTCAGAAGGCGTTAGTTTCAGTAAACACTGACGAGTGGAGGTGGCGTTGTGGCAAGGCGTTTCGCTTGCACGCGCGTTGTCCTCAAATTTCGGATCGTTTCCTGCCCCAACCAACCGAGACTTTTATCGTTCCGAGGCTGGTTAAGAGGTACCAACCTTGCCCGAGCTGGTATAAACCCTGACCACACAAATCGGATGGTCTCAGTTAAGTATCGTATAGGCCATACCGCCACTATCATTGTGAATGGAAGTGGAGTGCGTGGCGCTCCCCCACCAAGGTGTTGAATAACGCCAATGTTTTTATAAACTTCGATTTTCTGATTCCAAATCGCTTTCAACATCTTATTGTCATTTGGTGTTCGTAATTAATGTTCATTATATCATACATTCATATCGTTTTCTCGTAATTCACTGTAAATTTCAGTAGAAGTAGCCTACAGTATACCTACAGTATCCTACTTTCAGTATTTCATCTATGAATCACGTATGACGCTAACAACTTTACTATTATGCGATACGCATCGTTTCTACTACTCCATATAGGACATCTCTGCCATAATGCGATTGCAGACAACGGTAACTATTACTATAAATTTATGAATATCATTGTTCTATTACTATTGTAGTACCATTTCTAATTTTTATTTTCGAATTGCGCTAATATTTTGAAATATCCATCAGTAGCTGGAAAAGGCGAAGGTAATTTGTACGTACTACAGTAACCGGATAACAGTGAATACCTGTGAAAGCTGTCGAAATCAGTTAAATGTAGTGAACACGATGGAGGGCGGTGCGGTTTCGATGACGTCATTGGACGTCAACGATGATGTCATTGGTCGAGCTGAACCCTGACAGTGGTGGTTGACGGTGTGGTTGGGATCGCCACTTAGAGCGTGCACCGTGCTTTGTGTAGTTCGGCATCTTTTGATTCTTCTCTTATAGAGACTGGTGACTTATGTATCACTAATTCAGTGAATTCCTAGTGAATATGTTGTTCAAAAAATGAACGCCATTTTCGGAAAGTGAGAAACTATCGCGCGAATTAAACACAACGATTCTCGTTCGGTCGCAATGTGGTTCACATGTGCGTCACGCGGTCTCCAATTAACTAATTGGTGTTAGACAGGGATTCAACCCAAGGCACCAAAATGTTCTTGCAGCCACAAGAACTTCTTATCACATGGTTTATCCAGCCCATACATAGTAGGGATAGTTTGGGCGTGTACAGGATCTCTCAGACAATGAAACCGGCTACCAGTTGTTGCAGATAGTTGCAGATCTGGTTCTGTGCTGTGGTGCTTTGTTGTCCGCCACATCCGATGTGTCTTGCGGATGACCACTTTTTCACCAACGGCTAGGAAACCAGCTGTAGTAGCGACTAACTGCAAGAAACTTCGGCCTATAGTCACATAGTCTCAGACGACCACTCCCAGTGGTCTCATTATATGGATCCAAGCTAGGCCTACTATAGGGGAGAGATAATGCATAGGTGAAGCGAGCGATGACATAGTAAGGGACTCAAAGAGTGAATACTAGAAAAATACTTACAATATGGACCTGAACTTCAATTCCATCAATCTCTAATGTAATCTACGATCAGCTGCGGTCATTGCATTCGAATATTTATTTATTTATTTATTTATTTATTTATTTATTTATTCATGTTATTATTTATGAATATGAAACTATCAAGGAAGAATAGAATATAAGAAAGGAACGAGAGATGACAAGAAATTGCTGAAACCGCCAAAAGAAGGCTCGCGTTCATTCGTGAGGCGACACGCTGAACGACATTGGTTGTTGAAGAGGAGGATTGATTCCGGACCAAGAGACCATAATGAACGAGAGAGACGCAGACATCTGCGCATTTGATGACTTTGCATAGTTGTAAATTACAAGCATTCAGCGTGTTGCCACGCTAATTAACGGATTTAGAGGAGGATACCACGATAAAAACGAGGGTCGAAGAAGGGGAACTCATCTAGTGGAGGGACAGGAGGATCTCCCAAGCATTCGGATCGACACGAAAAATTTCGCATCGAAAGACAACCTCCGACGATCTAGCATGGCTTTTCCCGCGGCACTATCTGTGCGCTATCGGCGCGGCACGCTCCCTCTCGCTGTCTGAATCTTTAGCCTTTGGCAGTGAGAGAGCGTTAGCATTGCAGAGGGCAGCAGCGACGAGATTGTATCAATGCGGAAATCAGTGAGCAAGGAAGGGGTCTCCATTCACGGGTTCTTGCCCATTTTTCTCGGTTTTTCTTCTTCCGTGTATCACTAATGACCTCTAACTTAATTTCAAATGGCCTGCATTTTCATTGTGAAATCCATCTTCCAAGTTGGGTGGCACGGTAAATTAGGTGATGAAGAAAGGAAGTGGGACATTAAGAAAAACTGGTTCAAGTGTGTGAAGTCCATATAAATTCCTTTTTTCTCTTATTACTGAGTTAGTTTTACGAATTCAATTCCTATTGTTCCAATTGTTTTGATCTTTTTCGCTTTCATCAAATCTATTTTTTTGCTGTTATCATTTTTTAAGTATATTTATTTATTATTTTATTTATTTATTTTTGTGGTTCTTTTTTGAAATGGATTTTGATCTGCATCTAAAGTCCAATGTTCAGATTCGTCCAGCTCCATTAACACGCCTCGACATGGTGTTGATTTCATTGGTCCCCTATGGCTACCACGTACCTACAAGGTTACATGCTGTCGCGGTGGTGCTCCCGTTGCCGAAAATCCCGAGGTAGACCTTTTCATCCTATTTTTTAGATAATCCTATCAAAAATGCTTGTCGTTTAGTTGATCTCCAATTGGACGCAAAAGGCGTCCGACTACGCCGTTGATGAACGTGCAGGTGACGATGCCGATGATCACTGTCGAGTGTTTGAGGTAATGATATTCCATAGAGCAGTATGTCAGTGTCACGAAATGAAATTTTGATGCAATACCAGTTGGATGGGCACGCTGATTCTCTGATCACGGTAGACACGAAATATTCGTGGACATCGGAATTGGAGCCCACTGCTATGACATAACGAGAATGGATTGACCAAGTCTTGGGAGCAGAGAGTCTTACCCTCCCCAAAAACTATCCTTTCGATCAATAATGTATATTTGAGCGATCCAGCGAGAATACCCATCAAAAGTAGAAAAAAGCTAAAGGGATATAGAGACTATTGATCCCCATAGCGTCTCGATAGGTCATAGTAGTGGGCTACAACCACATGCATTTCACAGCTACAGTATCCAAAAACTCGGCGTGCCCACCTGATTACCATTGCAGCGAAAACTTCAGTTCATGTGCAGATCAACACTCAACTTTAAGGGCTCCTTTCTGCTCTCGGCGACAGCTTTGTTCAACTTCAGTTTCAGTGGCTATGGAGTCCGCTGTAGTTGCCCAGGTGAGATCACGATGATTGAAAAAAACTTTTTCAAAAATCAACTCTCAGTTATTAAAATAGTTAGTTATCGATTGGATTACAGAGACGGTGGACGTGCTAGACAGGCATTGTCGAAAGTTGGCGCCTTGCCAAAATAATGGCTATCGGTCGCAATCGTTAGGCATGATCTGCGCATGCAGTGAGCCGTACTTTGGCGAGTTATGCGACAAAGTGTGCGATCAGGGTCAGATTCTGAAAGGTTAGTTATATGGCTCAGACCAGTTCTTCAAGCTTCTCAATCACTCATTTCAAAAACACCACTCGATCTTCCTCACATGATAATTCTTATTCTTGTCTGTGTTAGTGTTTGTACCAATCATATGATAATTCTTATTATTTTTTTGCGGTTCTATAACTAGTGAAGGATGGGTGTTATGTTCCTAGGCTTTCCCATGAGAGTTGCAACTGGTTTGGTTGCTGGAACGATTGTTGTAAGGTATCATGGCTAGCGAATCAAATAACCACCAACGCCCGTTTAGTTTCCCTGTTAATCTGCCACTCGCAACGCGACGCAAACGCACGCGCCCCGTCAAATAAACCACAGCTTCGAGAGAACAAACCATATGAGAAGACCAGACAGAAAGGTCATTCTGGAGCAAACTTAGTCAAGGAATAGATGCGCTTGATTTCTGAATACGGTAGGCGCACAGTGTACGTACCTACGACAGGAACTGCTATCAGTATTGACAGGACTAGTCCATAGAAGGCAGAGAGACAACAGGGTGCATCAGCCTTTTTCTTTTTCACCGGAATACCTCCTCTCCCGTCTAGACCTAGCCCTAGAGATCCTTACTATTGTACCAGCAAAAGTGAGGAGCTATGTACTTGGGTCTATTCCAAAGAGTGGGAGCATGTGGTGCGACAGTTCACACCGCTTACACCAACTCCAATTTCTGTAGGGGGGACAGCTCCGAGATAAATGTAGGTGGAGCAGCGAAAGAGCAAGAGCTCCTTGTCCCTGGCGATTTCCTTTCCCTGCAGAAACGGGATAATTGTCGTGTCCTGCTACCATATGCCCTCCCCTTTTATTATAATAGGCCTAATATGCCTAATCCGCAAGAAGGTATATATATGAGCTGCATAGCAGCCTCTGCGAACATTGGACATCTACAGTGTTCGAAAATCGAGCATGCCACACCGCGCGGCTGGTTTTGCGCCCACTCCTTCTTTTACAGCTATCCGGTTCAGCTACCCTTGAAGTTCAAGAATGAACTGCCAACGAAAATGTAGCCTTCCTGCCTTGTGTTACATAAATGAGCTGAAATGGGATTTTCTATAACAAAATTCCATTCTCATTTCAGGAGTCGACGGTCGAAGTTATTGTAGTTGTTTACCGTTCTATCAAGGTGAACAATGCACGAACATGGTGTGCCTTAACGGTGGTCAGTGAATAGAACATACTTTTTCAGTTATAATAATGATAACATATTGTTTTTCAAGGGGTGGAAATGCATGGACGATGCACCTGCCCGCCTACGTTTGTCGGCTATCATTGTGAGATCGACGCTAATCGAACCAATAAACAAGGAACACGATTTCAAAGATTCGGCGAGGTCAGTGCAATTTCCATAAGTGGATCGAGCCTGTTCAGGTAGCAAGATGCTGGATGGCGCGCTCGCAATGCAAAAACTGAGACAAACGGTCTAATTTTATTTATTTATTTATTTATTGTAGACGTGAGTAATCACGTGGAAAGTAAAACAAAAGCCATAATTCTTACGATTTGAGCACATTATTGGCCGGGCGCTACGAAACTTCACCATAGTTGGCATCACAAGCGTGAACGCCGTGCTCTGCTTTTCTGCCGCTATGGCTAGAGCGCAGACAGTCAAAGCACAGCGACTGGGCAGCCATCTAGCGGCAAATAAAAATTTAGAAAGGATTCCGTCAAGTCACTTCTAGGGTGCCTTTAGTGGCGAACTCACACATCGTCTGCTCAAGCACCTCCCTTAACTTCCCATTACTAATTTCCACCCTGTACGCTTATTTAAGTTGTCGAACCCACTGTCTTTAAGTGCGGGGAAATTGCATGGTGTTTCTATCGATCAAGATGGACGGGTTTTATCTTTGACGTCTTAGAGAAGGGTTATGCGGAACTATGGTCGGCGTATTCTGACATCTGTTCGCTTTAAAGGGGAGTGGTCTAGGAGGGGCAGAATTTGTGCAGTAAGGCAGTCTCTCATGTTCAGAATGGGTACCCGACAGGAGGCCCGTCGCGCGGCGAGATGGCAGAGACGCATACGGCTCAGCGGTCGAGTGGCAACGCGCCCTGTATTGATTTAGCATTAGGTTAGATACCATCCTACGCCCACTACTGCGCGCTGTGACTCGTCCGCTGAACCGTCTCTGCCTTCTCGCCGAGCGACGGCCCTGTCGGGACTCATTTCAGATTCTTTACTGTGCGAGCTCTCTGTGTGCCGGAATCGACGCAGCCTTCTACCACAGAGTAATGCAAAAAGTGACTGTATCGATCCATCTTCATTTATCGAACATAAAAATCTGAAAGGCAGAAAAAAAGGGAAAAGCCTAAAAAATAAACCTTCTTTTCAGAACAACGAATTGTTCACACGTGACATAAGCGGCACCGTCTTCAGTTTGGTGATGATCATCGTGCTGGTAGTGTCGATGTACTTGCTCATGAAGCACAGGATGCAGGTACGCCACGCCCACAATTGCAGGCCACGCCTCTAAATACTTCTTGCGTTTTTCACATAGTGACCTTGCAAAGGTTTCAATTACGTGTTTCAATCATATTGCATTCTTCAAGGTCCAGTCGCGGTTCACCGCATCGCGACGCGACGAAATGGCCCGAGCGGCTGCCATATACGGTATTACGCGGCGAGGGGACGTGATTGCACCGGAGGACCTACGAATTGCGCCATTTGTCGCTGCCGGTATCGACGGACCGCCACCGTACGTGCTGCACACCTATGCGTGTGCGTAAGCGATCACTTCATAAACATAAAATTATGCCAAAAACTGATAAGAGATAGTATGAAGGGTTTCATCCAGTAGGGGGGGGGGCATGTGATGCGACAGTTGTTTCCACCTACGGAAATGCAAATTTTTGCAGGGAAGCGATTCCTTGAGGTGAGAGGTTCACATTTCACTCCTGCTTTTCACCTGTCTGATAGCTTCCTTTCCTGGGTGGAACTGGATTGCTTCAGGATTGCTTCTATAAACTGTCTTTCCTCATGCCCCCTAACTGGATGATACCCATCATCCTTTCAAAAGTTCTCAACAATTACTGTTTTGAGAAGTTTCCGAGAACATCAGAAGGAACTCACAGCACCTTGATTTTCAGCTCGTATGCGCAATGACATCCTTCCACCGCTTCCTTCGTATGAGGACGCTACAAAGGACGCGCCCATAAGGTAATCGATTCTAAACATTAACTATCGATTTCGGAGTAATCGAGATATTGGACACATTCATGTTAGCAAAATCCGGCAGATGAAACACCTCTGGTAAAGTGCGTCACGTGAATTTGATTTCTCACTTGTTGAGTCGCTTGTCCTATCTCGAACCACTGGCGCGAGCGGTCGCGACGCGGCCACGTTCAGGCACATGGTGTACAGAAAGATGTGAATGTTAACACATTCCATAAGCCGTAATAGTTTTGGGTGAATATGGGCATTGACTTCATCCGACAAACAGTGTATTTTGAAGGCGTGCGGATGCGGAGCGACTCATTCGATTACATTAGAGCCGCTTCATATCCGCAAGAGCTGATGACAAAAGAATTAAAATGCCCCTTGCAGACTGTTTGACACGATATTTCCCCTAACCCCTCTTGAATTTCCAAACAAGAGGCCGCCGCGCGACCGCACGCGTGACGTCCCAGAAAGCGCATTGCTGGCTTACAGCAGAGATGGTGCCCATTATATGTGAGAGGCATTCGTTTTGATAATCACATTTTTTACGTTTAGGCTCTCACCAGCCGTTGAGCCGTCCGTACCGATTCGGGTAACGGTTCAACCTATGGGACCGTCATCAAGCAGCACAGATCCTCAGATGTGGGATCCTCTCAGTCGTCCTGAGGTACCGGGTGAGGATGACGTGACCCATGAGACCCCAATAATTTCCCGGGTAGTGTCGTCAAGACGGAGTCTATAGAAAATATCTGACTAGTAGTGATTATACATAAACATTCCTCATTCTCCCTCTAAACACTTGCCATAATCATCTGTGTTACAGGATTATTGATTTTTTTCTTGTAGTAAAAAATATTTTTTTATCGATTGATCTTGTACATTCATTTTTTCATCCTGTCATCGCTAGGAATAATTCCTTTCAGGTCGCTTCAGCTTTCATTTGCCATGTTGTGTTGCCGAATTGTTTTTCATAGATGCATAGAATGATCTATAGATTTTTCGCCTTCCAATGTTGCACATGCATTTCGTTATTGATCGTCATTGCTCAATCAATATATGATCTTTCTTGTCAGAAATAAATGTCTATCATAAATTTGTAACAGAGTTCCACATCAAGTTGTGAGAATTTTTTTTTATTTTCTGACAGACAGGGGTCTTTGCATAATTTATTCATAGTTTTTGATTGTTAACTGCTGTTTTTGGCCGCAGTTTACCTTGCGAATGTTTCACAAGAATGCTGGGTTGTGAACAAAACTTCCGCCCCAGACGGGACTCGAACTCCACCTTTTGTTGTCCGGGCAAGTGCGCTAACAGTTACGCTATCGGGGCATTACCTGGACATCCTCATCCCGGACAGCAAAAAGTGCGGGTTCAAGTCCCGTCTGGGCGAAAGTTTTGTTCACAACCCAGCATTCTTGTGTAGTCTTAGGACACAGGGTACCAGACAGGGATTCCATCGCGTGGCGAGAACGCGCAGACAGGTCAGCGAACGAGCCGCAGCGCGTGTTGAGCCATTCTGTTCAACTTGACGCTAAATCACTACAGTATGCGCAGCGACTCGTCCGCTGACCAGTACAGTCTCTCCTTTCTAACCGCGCGGCGGGTTGCTGTCGGGCGAGAGAAATGCACAACAGCGCCATTCTCATTTGTTAGGCCCTTTTTTGACATGGCAGAGTAAATTGTAGAGGCACGACGATGAAAGTGACTCCGCCTAAGTGATAGTTCACTGTGGAATGTCCAGACATAAAAATCTGACTTAATTCGGTCTGTTATCCTAACTTACATGACTTATATTTATGTGACTAAAAGGCAAGTGAAAACTAAGGCAAAGGTAAAGCTCATCCCAATGAACAAGTATCTACGGACTAAATTAGACAATCTCTTTGCGGTCTCACGTGTCGCACTCAATGATCTACATTACTTACTACTTGTTGCGTAACACGCAGATCACTCCAACCTGGGAGCACTTGCGATGACCCACCCTGATCTCTCCGTAATAATGCGTGCGGCAACGCACGAGCTGTTCGTAACTGCATCACCAAGGCCTAGCCTGGTGTTCCCTTGTCGTCTTTCCTTTCTATCGTGTGTCCGGCGGACTCGCACAGCTTGAGCCCTCTGAACTCATTCCTCTGACGTTATTCCGTGCAAAAACATAGAGGTCGATCGGCGGAACGAAGTAGGAAGGCGATTCGACGTGAGTTAGTACTATACTAGATACCAACGTTTGATGTAGTAATAACTCGTTTATTAAAATAGATAACCCACAACCGCAAAGTTGCTACTATTTTTGTTCGCGTCTTGTAGACATCGGGTGTAAGCCCTCATGTTAGACATTTAATGGTCATTCATGCCTCGGAAACTTTACGGCCAATTTAGGTGGGTTAGTTCATTCATAGCTTAGTTCCGCCACGGAGTCTCTAGGAATCGGTCACTAGCACTCCTGTTACCCAAATGCCAACCCAATTTTCTCCTCCGAAACCCGCATGTCCTCTCCTGGGCCCACCGCTCCGCAATACCAGTCGTATTATTGGAAAATCAGTAATATAGACCGGCAGTTCTACATTAATGTAGAATTGATGGAAATAGAAAACATTGTTTGAGTTGTCCGACTACTAGACAGGATCAATAAGTCGCACGTTTGGCTCCTCGATTTTTAACCATACTCTGCTGAAATTGCAAAAATGTTTTTAGCACTAGAGTGGGGCCGGATGACAGGCTGGCTGACGAGGACCCTCGTCACAAAAACCATGTTCAAAGTTTTAATTAGGATTACTGATGGAGTTAGTACGTCACCCGGAGGTGACGCACAGAACCCTACCCAAGTTCTGTAGGCAGTTTGCGAGGGTAACAGGAATGAGCGACCTCGGGCAAAAAAGCTAGTATTTACTAAGAGGGTCTAAACGTGGAATCGTTAACTGAGGTGCTGAGAAAAGGCTGACCTGATTATGCGCAGGAACATAAAAGTCCTACCTATGACTAGGAGGAAAGGAATGTCTATGCCTCCTCTACGACGCAGTTAATGATCAAATCATGTGTGGTGACATACACGAAGGAGGGGTACTGGACACTACTGTCTGCGGACGCACCACAACCGGGTGCCCTGAAAGTGAGAAGGGCGAGTTGTACAGTAGCCTTGACGATGCCATCAGATCGGTTCCGGAAGGCGATTACCCACTATGCCAGGAGATCAGAATGCCCACAGTATTGTCCAGCACCCCTCCTTCGTGTCTCTCTGTCTGCATAACCACGAATGGAATGGCTACGTCGGCAGTGACAAAAGAGGCCTGCAGCGGGTGCATGGAGGTAGGGGATTGGAGCGAAAAGTGCCGAGGGAGAGAGGATTCTAGACCTGGCGACAGCCCACGATCTGGCAGGCTGCTGCACGTTCATCGCGAAAAGGGAGACTCATAAGCAGGGTGAAAATTGCTCGAGGAAACGGCAACGGCTCGTCGAAGATTTCGCCTGTTCAGCCGCGCTCTCCAACGCGCATATTCACTCTCGCCACCCCGAGCCGTCTGTGCTCTTCAAGCGTACGTTCACTTTTGACACTACCCTCCCAAAGAAGAGAGCCATGCTCGAGGAATTCCTCTATCGCTATTCTTTCTGTTCAGGAGGTAACCTAAAGGAGTGGGGAGCAAACTGAAATCGAGCAGGTGCTCGTAAGAAGGCCATTCCTTACGATTGTAAAGAACCTCAAGGCACAGAAGGTTATATTCAGGAACATATTGTGTATACCAACCCTCTCAGCGTTGCAACTGGGGCGCGCAATGTCACGTGTCATCGATTTTGTACGTGTGCTCGCCTCCCACTTTCGTTTTTTCTGCGCTCTCTCATGGGGTAGAGAATGCGTCGAGCAGACCTGTGCACCCACAATAGCGCGCTCCGGCGCTAATGTGGGTTACGGTATACACCCTATGTTCCTAAACTTGTAAGATTGTTCAAGGCACTCCCTGGCGAAGAACTGGCCTCCCATCTCAGGCGCTCCTGGCAGACATTGCTGTAGATCTCTCTAAGGAGACAAGGGTAAGAACCGGAAGGAGAATCCGCAGTGGAAGTTATACGAGAGGCGAAGCGTTATTTAAAGCAAACGATAATGGAAGTTGGATTCCCAGATCCTGGCGGGCCACTACAGCGAACTTGAAGCAACACGGATGAGCTCATGCTGCGATGCGCTAAGGAGGTACTGGGAGAAACGCAATGTGGAATCGAGGAGGCAGCGTAGTTCGGGAACAAGGAAGTTCAGCGAGTCATGAAGCGGAAGAAGGAAGCATACAAACGCGTGTAGAAAACATGCGCTCTGAAGATCTCGCTTCTGAAAGAATCGCAAGAGGCTTGTTGATGTAGTCGCCGCCAAGGTAAAGAACACGAAAAGGAATATTTTGAAGGTCGCTACTGAGCTGCGTAAGGTATCGGGGGGAGAAAAGTGTGAAGAGTAGCAGCAGCACCATCCTCAAGGAGCCAATCAACCTTGAGGGGAGGTGGAAAGAATACCACAGTGCAACTCTACACGAGGAATTCTACATGAAGACAACCAGGCAGAGGCGACGAATGGTTTCATCTCACTCTGGGCAGAAGATGAAGTTTGTCGAGAAGTAGGAATGATGATGGTTGGGAAGGCAGTTGGTCCAGATGAGGTGCCAATTGTGTTGTGGGAGGTTGTTGGAGAATACGACATACGATGGCTCACCTGCTTCCGTCCCACAAAGGATGCTATCTTCATCGTTGGACGCGTGATGGGAAGCGGCGACCCTACTATTTAGTCTTCCCCGACCTCAAGAAGGCGTTCGACCGCCTACCGTGAGTAGTACTGTGGAGAGCGCTGAGGGAACTGAACATTCCAGCGCATCTGATCTCCTTGGCGAAGGACACGTACGTTGGGACCAAGGCAGCTATACGCACCCCATACGGAATACAACGAGGTGGACATCACGGTCGGGGTGCAGCAAGGATCAGCTCTGAGCCCCTTCCTCTTCCTCTAACAGTACATGTCCTGGTGAAGGGGCTCATGGAAGGACCACTGAAGACCACCCTCTACGGGGACGACATCGCCCTAACAGCCGATAGCAGAGAAGAGCTCGAGCTCAAATTGCAGAAATGGCAGAAATGCTGGCAGGAGGTGGGCTCCGGCAGAATTTCAAAAAGACTGAATTCCTGAGACTTGCAAAGGGAACGGAGCCAATCGTGAACGTTCCATTGAGGAACCATCAAGAGAGTGGAGAATTTCTGGTACCTTGGGACGAACTTGCTGCTGATGGTCGTTTGGAGCGGGCAGTGAAGGCACTGATCAATGCTACATGGATGGAATGGAGGTGTTTTACTGGAATCCTCCACCCTCGAAGGTGCTCCAGAACCCTC
Organism: Teladorsagia circumcincta; assembly: GCA_002352805.1. Lineage (NCBI taxonomy): Eukaryota > Metazoa > Nematoda > Chromadorea > Rhabditida > Trichostrongylidae > Teladorsagia > Teladorsagia circumcincta. Next base: position 145,103 of record KZ344989.1, read on the forward strand.
AAAGGAAAGGCGTACCGGAAAGTGGCAAAGTCTGCGATGCTGTATTGCTGCAAAGCTATTCCTTGAACAAGAAACACGAAAGACAGCTTTACTACGCTGAAATGAGATGGTCCAGCTACAGAGTGCACGATTGTGGCGCCACGCACGAATACTGCGCTTCCAGGACTTCAGAACTCTATAGGAGGGTTCTAGTCGTTACATTCGGTTTTTTGCCTCTCAAAATATGTCATTTCCCGCTGTCCTCAGTGAGTTTGCCGACGAGGTGTAGCAGTGCAGCTCGATCGGCTCACGGTGATCATCCGTTTGTCAAACATACACGACTAATCACCACCATAATCCCTTCTCCATCCCACCTACTTACCCCTTCCCACGGAACTCCTCGGCGCCAATAGCGATGACGTTGAGCTGTTTTTTTACGAAATTCTCCCCGGAATAGGTTCTACATACCTCAGCTGACAATGTGGCCTCCCACATGTTTCCGTTCACGTGTTCAAATAGAGTCTGTATACGATTGATGACCTACGTTGAAAATCGAAAGTTCACAGTGGGGAAAATTTTAGCCCTCTTGTAATGTTTTAAATTTTAGCCGTATCAATATCTGAAGATTCCGATCAAAATTCAGTATTGCTTTTAATCCGTTTTATTTTATGCGGTGATCCCATAGTAGAAGTTGAAGTGAAAATTGGTATTTTTTTGAAGTTTTCCTTTGTTTGCATTGTTTTGAATGTCAACTGTGCCTTGCGAAATTTCACAAGAGAACGTGCTCAGGGTAAAGCTCTTCGCTCTGGGCAGGCATGAGAAGCCGGCCTTTCCCACCTTGAGCTTCAAGTTGAGAAGCGAGGGTGTGGGCGCAGGGGCGAAAGTTTTCCAAAAAACCCTATTTTTTTCCATCGCTGGATTTGTCAATTGACGTCATCCTGGTTTTCTGGGCTGGATTAAGCGCTGCTTGCTTCGAAAGCAATCGTATATGGATCATGTATGTGTATCGTATGCATATTTTTATTCAAACGTTCCTACCAGTTGGTTTGTAGGCTGAATGCATGGCGCATTCCGAAAAGAGAGCACACTCACTTGGAGGAGGGCTCCACGATACCGTCGGAAGGCGAAGAAGGTCAAATATAATTAGTAGAAAGGCAGGCGGGTTGCTTAAGGGTGCGGGACCATGCGCCTTCTCCACGAAGAGTATACCAGTAGCGGTCTATCAGGAGCATACCGCCGCCGCTGCACGCCCACCCTTTTGCCGTCTGACTCTAGCCATCAGCAGAGAGAGCGTTAGTGATAAATGGGGCAGCAGCGATGAGAGTGGCATCAATGCGGAAAACAACGGGCAAAGAAGGGGTCCTATTTCAAACCTATGCCGTTTTTCATGCCTTTTCCTCTTCCCTCCACCACCTACCATCTCTACCTTAATTTTTTGCGAGGTGCCTTTTCATCGTGAACCCCGCCTTTAGGTCACCATTTATCTCTTTATTAAAGAACAGAAAATCCCTAGATTTCCAGTTGTGTACCGTTGCGGGGAGAGCCCTGGATGCCTGTTAAGTGTTCGTCAAACTGCACAGAAACATTCTCGAAGTACGAAACAGTTTGACAAACAGTAAATATAAGCAAGGCTCGAAATTAATGGACCACCAAGTTTCCACGAAGGGCATAAGTCATTTACGTGTTAGTCGGCTGCGCTAAAGTGATCGGGTCGAGACATGAGCGCTCAGGCTATATTTGGTACTGTGAAAACACTTCATGATAAATGAGGTCTTTCACAGACATTGACATAACGAACATTACAACTCGCCCAGACAATCACACGCAAATCGCTTTTTCTCCTAATTTTTTTTGAAAACATGCCGTTTTCACGCGCCCTGCTCCAGCTGACCAAAATTTGGCTCGAATTGAGCTGGCGACCTACCTGACCTGATTCTCTTTACTACTTATACTCTGCTGCTACTTTTCTTTGCCGGTACGATATGATATATGATATGATACTACTTTAATACCCTATACAGGGTAAACCTTTGCTTGACCCATAGTTCGGGATAGAGACTGCCTCTTGCCTTCCTACCTGGCGTGATTTCTACTGTAATACGTTCTTCTTAACGGAGGGTAGGGTCGTACTGAGCAGATTTTCGAAAAGGCTGGTGGGAGCCGTATTAAAACCCCCTCAGAAAGAGTGGAGGAAATCCGTCAAATCTTTGAAATTGGAATAACGGCCGGTTGACCTCGCTCCCAATGGAGCTCCCTGCTAACCCTGCCCCTAACCCATCTCCTGTCTCAAAACGTCCGTCGAATCATTGAGGGGCATATACAAGGAATGAATAGGCTTGTCGAAAATTTGTAAGTTTTTCAAATTTCTTAGAAACTTTCTCATTTCTCAAAAAACGTTTGAAACTGTGATAATATCAGAACCCCATTCACCTGATAGGATCCCCATTGCAAAGACCACTGGTGACAGACCTTTCTGGGATCTGGGATCACCCTAACGTAGGGTTCACCATTCCATCTATCCCTCGAAAGGGGAAGAACAAGCGCCAGTACTTGGGTGGTTAGGAAGAACAGCTTTTAATCATGAATTTGAAGGTGCTAGCTGGACTTTCACTATATAAAAGAAAAAGGCTAGCTATGGAAAAGGACAAGTAACTGCTAAAAACACTGAAACTAAATCTCCCCATAGAAGCTAAACAACTTATAATTCTATGGGGCGAATCTATGGGGAGGGTTAGACGTTGAGAAAAGAGATTTCGATGATGAGAGAGTATAGGGGAACAGCGAAACGCAGACACCAATGCATTCGCAGTTGTGTGCGTGCATGGTTTTTTGGGATGTGTATAGGTGCGGATCATGAGCTCCTGGACGCCCTTGCCAACGCAGACTTGGGAACTTTCTTGGTTTCATTTTCTTCAACCCGGGTTTCTCTTGACCAGGGTCAACCGTCACGTTCGAACATTTTCGGGATTTTTGCGACCCCCGCCCCTGTCGAGGGGTCCAGTTGTTCAGTTGCGACCCCTTTGCAGGGTCCAACCGTGACGATTGCGACAAACCCCCTTCCTCACCTCAACCACCAACTCGTCTGTATAGTATTCGATTCTGAGATCAGTCGACACCCAAAACTCCGCCCACTTTTTTCCCATAAAAATGCCTTCGAGCGGGGGGCGAGGGGGGGGGGTAAATAGCCACTTTGAAAAAACATGAAAATTTCCAAAATTCCCCATTTCCCCACTTCCCCATTTTACCACTACTTCAACCCGACTTCACCTATATTCCCACCGCCTCATTTTCTAGGGGGGAGGGCGGGGGGAAGTATATACAAGCGGTGGAACGGCAAATTTTCCATGCGATCCCCTCCTCCTGAAACCACTGATGCCACCCCCTTCCTCGGCCTGTGACCACCAAAATGCGACCCCCTCGTTCAAACTGTTCGAGCGGACGGTTGACCCTGCTCTTGACCCTTTAGCACTGTTGTTTATAGTTGCAGTGTTCGAACGATGGATGGTGTTTCTCTTCGTTTTGCACTTCCTTTTTCACATCAACACTTCCTTGTTTGCTGTTCCAAAAAAGACATTCTGGAACTGTTCATGTGATTGAGTTTTTCGATCTCTCTAATTTACGCGTTTTTCTTGGTACCGTAACCGGTTTAGCTAGTGTGTTACGGCCTGAAAGGCACAGTCTACTGTCTCACGTGCAAGATCATGCCATGAATCTGAGCTGCCCTCGTGGGTAGATTGCTATTAATAAATCTCTAGAAACTCGTTCCAACGTCCCAACAGCGCTCTTCTCTGATCTTTTTCTCTTTTGTAATTGCTTCTTCATCTTTCCTGAAGATTCTGAAGATAACAGGAGGTTGCACTATACCTTCAAAGTATTGCTCCCGACAGAAGTTGTTGCAGTCCTTGCATCTCCCATGCACTGCCTTTAAGTTAATCACCAAATTAATCACCCTTTCTACGGTAATCTCTGGCAAAGAGTCAATCGATAAAGCTCAATGCCGATCATCGCGTGGCTATGATGGGAACCATGTAAGACTCCACCCAAACCTTGAAGGCCGATGGGGACCCCTATTCATTTTCAAACCTCCACCAAGCCTCCTCCATGGACCGTGCCTTCTGCGAGTTTCTACTGAAAAGGTCCGCAGACCCGTCGAGATTTCTGTTAAAGCTGCCAAAATTACGGAAAGCCGAAAATTGAAGCTAAAAAGTTGAGAAAAATAAACAAGTAAATCAAATTGAAGTCAAATCAATTGGAGTTTGAAAATCTTCTAGTTCAAGTTTTCTACTGTTTGAAAGTGGAGTTCAAGTCTTGTCAGAAAGGTTCTTGATTCTAAAGATTATGGAATTTTCGAAAGCTTCTTTAGATCTCATCAAATTTTTCCAAACTCCTAAAAAAACATGCCCATTTCATTAGATAAATTTTTAATTTCTTTTTAGGAAAAGTTTCATGCTCTGCTTTGTGCAATCATTTCTTGTTCTTGTAAATGTATTATTTGAGGTCAGAACAAAGGGGCGCTTCCATGCACAAGTTCTTCAAAAGCTCTCTCTGAGCGCTACCCCAATATCTTTTTCCGAAACTCTCTAACTCGACAATTCCTCTCTTCCAAGCTGTCCGACTAATGGTTGGCCCTGGCTTGAACCTCAACGTGATCAATCCAAAGTCCTACTTTATCAAGGTCCATTCATTGATGGTGAGCAGCCTAGCTGTCTAACAGAAGTCCAGCTGGGCACAAAGCCAAATGCGAACGGCCGGATCGAGAGATTTACAGAGGTTGTGCTGCTGTCTGAGCTTTTTACGCGTCCATCTCGGCTGTTCTTGTCCTCGCTGTTGGAACATTAATCACCCAAGCGAAGCGCAAAACGCCTCGTGCTCGCCTTCCACTCATCACATCTTATGATACTATCAGAATCAGTTAACAATCGATCCGATATCCACTGGTCCATATTTCATGACTGAATAATACTGTAGAAATCTGCCCATAACCTCTGAGTGAACCTATCTGCTCATTTATGGTGGATATTTTTAGATTCTGTTTGAAGGTGGCTGTTTTTTGACAAACTGTGGTAAAATCTAGAAATTTTGTGGTTTAACGACATCCGGATAATTTTATCGATTGCTCTTTGCTTGGGGTTACGGTAAGGGGGCGATGATGGAGATACGATAGGCGGAAAACATCTTTTTTAGAGCGTTTTCTTACAAGAGCGGCGATGAAGGCGGAACCTTTCCATGAATACTCATTAACAAATTACTTATTGAACTAGCCATATACTTTTGTTTCTAATTCATCTAAATAAATACATAAAATGTATATAAACAATCTGTTGGAAACGGCTGGATGACTGAACTTTATTTCTCATAAATCGCTCAAAACTTAGTTCAGACCGCAACGCGGCCGCCATCGCCGCAACGCCTCCCAAGTATCACGAGAAGTGAACTGTGCGGTAACGTAACATTCCGACGGTTCCAATTTTCTTCAGTCGAACCTATCCCTTTCTTACACCGCTGTGGAAGGTAGAGCTTTCAACGACTCAATCGTGTATGGCTTTTTCTCAATTTTCCTTGGGAATTTATCAGCTCTAATCGATATCGATCAATAAAAATTAATGCCGTGGATTTCATAGCCGTGTCTGGTGTAACCCGAGCATAGCGCGCGTGATTTATAGCCGATGCGCGTGATAATGTTCCACTTTCTTTAGACGGCAGCCGTCTTGAAGATTTGTTGCCAAATGATATTATTCGCAGACGCTGCTCCTGCTGCTCTGCAACTTTTCCCAATCAGAACTCACGTACTCGATTCCTGAGGCTCCTCTTTCTGTCTTGTTCCACTAGACCAAACACTAATCGATGGTGTTCACTACTGATCCAACTACTCTCCTTCGTGGCCATTTCTCTGTTACACAAGCCATTTATCAAACGTTTGTTGATTTAACTATGACTGTGACGACGAAGACAACACTTGTCTGGGACGATGTTGGCCAGATTTGACCAAGAACGGCCAGTTGGTCCGTCATCTCCATGAGAGCGGTTAGGTGAAGGGATCCAGCTGATCGGAAATGAATCCCGACTAGGCAACAACTTGAGAGCAAGCTGGCGAGTTTTGAATCTGCCAACCCATTGGCCGACCGCGACATCGTCGCGGCTACCGTAGCCGCTGTAGGTGTTACTTTTGATACATAAGCATACAGATGGTCCCACCTAAAGTGCGATTAAAGCCTTTTGGTAGCAGCCATACTTATTTGAGCAGCTCAACAAGTGCTACAGTCGATTGTGTCCATAGCCCGCTAACCATTAGAATTTTAAGGTAACATGAGGTAGATGAAGCGCATGATGCTCATTCCCATTTCAGTGTGGGCCACGCATTCGATGTGCATTTGGAGTGGTAGAAACCACTCAAATGCACACTTATTGGAGGACTCCACGATAAAAACGAAGGTCGAAGAAGGGGAAAATTGCCTAGTGGGGAGGGGGACAGGCGGACCTCCTGAAGGTGCGGACTAACACGCCATGGCTCATCTTGGTGCACTTGGCGATCCACGCCCACCGACTTTCGAATCACCCGCGGATCTATACGCAGTGAGTGACTGGTTAGCAGATAAAGCGTTCTGTTGAAGTGGGCACAACGATTGCAGTCGCATCAGTGCCAAGATCAAGGAGAAAGGAAGGGGTACAATTTCTCGGGTTCTGGGCCGTTTTTCATGGTTTTTCCTTCATTCTCGTAGCACTCACTATCGTCGAGTATATACCCAATTGTGCATATTGACTTTCCCACCGGACGAGCTAGGGGTAGGGGTCGTGGTGTTGCAGTTAGGGTCAACCGTCTGTTGAGCGAATATCAATGAGGGATCGTATTCGGGATTTGAAGGCGTGAAGGTATTCAAGGTTTTTTCGTGTGCTATAGTTGTGGTAAGACAGGGCAGCAGCATTCTCAAAATGATTGTAGTGACAGGAAATGAGGGATTATGTCGTAGTGGAAATTGAGGGGTCAGTTTGAACGGGTCTTCACAAACTTAACAAAAATGACGGAATGGGCGGAATCACGGGGGCCCTCATGGGAAGCTCCTTCAAAAGGCAAGGGGCTCAAACTCTTTGATGCGGACGACGCGTCGCTAGACCCTTATTGTTATTGTGCTCTTTAAATTTCGTTTTTTTCGTTTTTCAATACGGCTAGAAATCTTCCTACAGCCGAATGAACCGAACACTCTTCGCTTATGTTCCCACCAGTATTAGTAGCGGCGCTTTTAGCCATTGAGCTGGTGCCTCCGTTTTTTAACAACCCACACCTTGTAAGTTTCGATCCACGCATCGTGCCATCAGCAACGACGCCTTTTGCCACAGAGCTAATAGTTTTCTTCAAAACACTCCATACGCTGTTCTCAGGTGAAATGACCTGTAGGGATAGTAAACTGCTGTAAACATTTCCAAATTATTCCCAAGACATGAAGTCATTTCGTGGCATTATTTATTCATTATCCCACGGTAGTTGTGCATACGTGTTCCACCATCGGCAGTAGCTTCTTCATCTTCATTTTCGTTCACTTGAAAAGTCGATTCTCTTTCTACAGCTAATCTATATCCATTATGACCTATCAATATCTCTGATTTCAGATTATTTTAAAAAAATAGTCCGATAGTAGAAATAAATCAAAATTACTTGGGTTAAGTTAGAGTCCAGGTAGAGCAGAGGTTATATGATAAGTCCCCAAACCTACCGACACGCCTGCAAAGTCGTAGGTTACCCTCACCCCGAGCTGAATTTTCAGTGCTGTCGTTTAACATTTTTGAAGAGCTAGCGTTATCGGAAGAAAAAACTTATTTCCCGCTCTTAGCCAACTACTCAGGAAATCAGTGGTTCTTCTGCAATGTTGGATACTCTAGTCGAATGTGTGGCTCACTCTCGGAACGCGACTGTGCTGATGGGAGTGGGGTTGCAGTGACTGAAAAATCTCACAATACTACTCAGGATTTTTCACATGTCGATAACACAAAAGTAAATGTTGCGAATCAGACCCTGTGTGTGTTCTAGACGACGCCGACGAATACGATGTTTGCACCGTGAATCTTTCGGACGTAATTTATCGTCACCTAGCAAGACTATGCACTTTGCTCGATGCTGACGTGCACGGTCAACCGAGTACGCTGATTTTCACGGTCTTATGGTTAAACCAGCCACGTCATGAGACGAACCTAAACTTTTTGAATCCAGGATCGGTTCCACTTCAATAAAAGGCGGGAGAGCATGTGGTGCGATAGTTCATGCTGACTTCAGTAATTCTGATTTTGCAGTGGGAAATTGGAGCATGACCCCACTTCCACTTCTACATCCACCCGAGTTTCTCTCGCCATACAAAAATAAAATGACTTAATGTTAGTGGGTGGTGCGGAGTGTTGGACCACATGCCCCCTTGTTGAAATGGGTTCCCGAGCTTTTAAGTGCTAGACCTCGCGGCGGAGTTATGGGCTGCTCTATCTAATACTGCCCATACTGCTCAGTAGGGTAAGTAATCGCTTATTCTACCCATTGAAAGTCAGCAAGGTGCCGTAAACCGGCTAGCGGAAACAGATAGACCCACCTACATGTTCAGCTTGACTCGTGCAATTGGAGTGTTCTGCGCCACGATTTGCAGCACTTGTGTAAAGTTACTAGATTTCTTTGACGGTAGGAAGGACGTAAATGAGTCGTAGAAAATCCGCTGAAATGAAATATGTGACCAATTGGCAAAAATTGTCTTTAGGACAGCTATTGGCATGGGAGCATACTTACTTTAAAGTCCAATACTCTCTAATAGTAAGGTGAGTTATCAAACTTTAGCACTAATGTTATTGAGCAAAAAAAAACGGATCTGTTGATCTGTTTCAACCGGAAGGGGCATGTGGTGCAATCATTCATGGTGCCCTACAGTAATCCCAATCCTTCCAAAGAGAAAGCTCCAGGGTGGGTGCAAAAGCAGAAACGAAGTGTTCACGTACCCTGACAATTCACTTTTTCTGTGAAAATCGAAATTCCTCTATGCAGCCTGAAACATCGCGGCACATTACCACCTACCCATCCCTCCTCTACGCCTTACCCCCTTTATCCAAAAAAAAAATTACGTGAACATTTTGCGCAGAGACAAAATTATCTTGGAGCATGTTCAACTGCAGATAGTACTCTTTCAGTGTGGGCTCTCAAAAAGCGGCAGAGACGTCCCAGTTTGTAGGTAACCGATAACCTCGACTTCTACAGACATATGCCTCATAAAGTTGAACTTCCATGCTGAAGCCCTTGATGAACCATTCCTATAGAGCTGTGTTTTTATATATTGGAATTCAGGGGAATCAAGGGGGCCCATTGGTCCACTGGAAGTCTCACTGACGAGGCCATGAAGTCAAAAAAAAGCACCAGTATTCGCCTGAATAGGCGCTAAACAAACTCTTTTACTCTGTCTGAACAATTTTCAATATTAGTTATTTATCTATTTTTTCATTCATTCGATTTTTACGATTTTTTTTTCATTTTTCCTTTTTATGATTCCCACAGGATTTTCTTGGGGTGTTCGCTGTCGTTTGACCAAATCACTTGATCTCGATTTATCGCACATTTCAAGGCATGCCTGAAACTTGCTTCGATTTTTCCTGGTTTAAGGTTTCTTAAGAATTCTTCAAAACTGATTAATACTCTTTCAGCTCGTTTTCTTTTGTTCTCTACTGTAGTTTGTGGTTTTTAATGCAAAAGTTATTGTGACTATTTTTGTTTGTTATTTCAATAGTTTTGTTGGCTGTAACGCTGGTCCGCTTTTTCCTTCTGTTCCGTTCCGTTCCACTTCATTTCCCAGCTTATTCGTGAAAATTTCATTGTGAGACAGATTCCAACTGGGTGACGGTCACGTGGCTGATCGCTATGACCGCACGGCTTCTTGTCGCTAAACCATCTTCCACCCTTTACTTCCCTCGCTATTGACTGCTTTAATCCCAAAAAATGTTATTTTCCATTGTTGTGCATATTTGGCTAACCACAGAAAGGTAAGCTAAAGCAGTGGTTGTCGGAGTGTTGCCCTGCAGTAATAGTAGGCATGATCTGGAAGGGCGAAAGGATCACTTAGACTCCCGAGCTACCTCCTCCTGGCCCACAAACATTACTTTCTAAAATTGTTCTGAACTTGCCAACAATAGCAATGCTGAAGTCGGTCACTTTTGGGAGCAGGGCTCTATTTTCGAGACAATTTCTTTCTCTAGACTCGCACCTCGCGCCCCTTCGCTGCTGACTCTACACCGTCGTTTGCCTCGGGGGGTGCGGTTTCGGCCGGGTGCAACTGTGCAGGAGCTCGGTGATTCGTTGAGGATTTCTTTTCGGATTTGCCGACAATCCTCCAAGGTTCACTTGCTCTTTCGCCAGAGTCTGTTCAACCACGCGTTTCCAATTAATCAATGTAAGTAGACTATCGATCAGTCGGCATGTCTTTGGCAGCCAGGCTCCTGTTGTGGATAGACTTTTGTTTCGTCCGTCCGTCCGTCCGTGCTCCATCCGTCCACACTCACACACATACACTTTCCTCTGCACCTTTCCTACCACCATCGCCGCCTTCACCTCCATCTCCGCTCGGCTCATTCAGTTTAGCCACACTGATGAACTTCTTCCATGCAAAGATCAAAGCCTCCCTTCAGTACATGCATACTTCAGATCTGCCCCGAATATTTTCCAATTAGCCATTTTTTTCTACACTCTCGACGTCTCACCAATTTCTTCCAGTTATGCTGAAGTAGGCGATTCCTCCCTGACTTAGTCAATCAGGACTACCAACAAACTCGTGAGGGAACAAGTAGAAGAATTCAAAAGATATTATGATGAAGTTATAATAAAGCTGTAGATGGCACTGATGCTTCTGTAGTTTCCCTTTTTTTATGAAATTCTAAGGGCAGATTAAGTTTAGGGATTAGGGCTTTGGGATATCCGTAAATCTTGGGAAACGACACGGGATCCCGAATTCCTTGCAGGAATTATTGCCCTTGGTCTAGAGCAGTTTACAGTATCCCGTGGAGAACATCTGTTTGAGAATTCTCGCCATAATGAGCACAGCCAAAGCATTGAATGGCATGTGTGATCTTATTTTTCAAATCGTTTCAACTTCCACTTAACTGTACTTTTACTTGACTAAATATTTGACTGGGTTTCGAATTAGGGTAAACTGTTGATTGAGCTAATTTCAACGAGAGGTTTGCCTCTGTGAATCTTGGAGAGAGGGGTTGTAATTAAAAGGATGGATCTTTGCAAAAGATAGAGAAGAATTTTCCGGAAAATGGGAATTTTTTCTCCATATATTCCTGAAATTCTCAAATTTTTTTGCTTGAAATCTTAACGCTGATGAAATTTGAATTCAAGTTTTCATGCAATTCTGATTATTCTAACATTTACTAGAATTCTTTCTATCACTTTTTATTTCTATTATTATTATTACCATATTACTATTCTTTGCTATACTATTACTATATTATATATTGCTGCCTTACTACTGGACTCGTTTCTATGAAAGTGTATCATGTATGTATGTAGCTCCCAGTTTTAACTGCCCCATAGCTTTCGACATGGAGAAATGCTTCAAAAGGATCGCGGTGATCCCGAAATTCGCTCGAATGATGGATGGCCCAGATTCGAAGGTGTGGCGTATACCCAGGAACTGAATACCTCCATATTTCCACCTTCCTTCCTTGTATTTTGTTATTACTTTTAACATTGTTGACGTTCCAGTAGATTCCATGTGGTCACTTACCGCTTCATTTTTCCGCAAATTTTAACCCAATAGTGGTAAACTTGGGGTTGATATGCTTTCATCAACCCGACAAATAGCTAGTTCGTACTGCGTACCTCTAAAATATTTGGGCTATCTCCAAGGGAATAGAAATCGAGTCAGTAATTGATCATGAGGACGCTGTTCGTCCACAGTGGCGTCAGCCAGTACTAATGAATTATCAAGTGTTTCTTGAGTTTTGCACGTTCACAGGTGCATAACAAAGCTTCCATGGGACGCTACCGGAAATATGTGAATGATGGATATCGTGTATTGATCAGTTTTTATAGTTTACACCGTGTATTCGACATTCATACCGAGTTGTGGAGATATTGTAGTGGTACACGTATGAAATACGGTGTGTGGTCTTATGATCTTGTTTCATGGAATTTCGGTGCCCTCATCTAAAAAAAGATTCCTTCGATCAATAGTCATTTATTCATGAATAGGATGAAGTTGATCTCGTATGAGTCGTTGGTTAGTATTCCATATCATTTATTTGAATAATATAGTAATTTTGTATTTAGTTCTTCATTTCTATGTAATTCTCTTTACTTGATCAGCAGTATCAGAGCTATTCCTGTAATTTTAAGTCATTAAAATAGCACTTTTCTCAACAGATGGTGGCATCTTCAGCCTCGGAAAGGTTCCTCTTCATTCAAGCGCCAGAATCTCTATCGTTCCGCACCGTCTGCACTATCTGCACACTCGGCACCGGCGCAAAGTATAGAAGTATTTTTGGCAGAATCCCAGCCGAAAAATACCAGTCGATTTGCAGGGAATTTGCTCCCATGCCTGATCGTCTTACTGCGTTCTTGAAATTGTTCCCCCAATTCTTAAATTAGATTTTATTATTTATTGAGACTCCTTCTTGTAGTTCGGTGAGCGGTCAGTAGTCAAACAAGAAGACATTCTTGTCATCATCAGTCGAGGACGGGTTTCTGGTAAAAATGGAAACCTACATATGATGATATTTGTCATGAAAACGGGTTCACAAAGTACGGTACAAAATAAATTTGTATCCACATTATTCCTATTTTGGGGTCTCCCACAATAACCCCAAGAAGGTCATGAAAGAATGAAAGTATGAATAATATGAGCTTGTTTGATCGCTCTTGGATGCGCCACGCTGTTGACTTCGCTTCAATATCGCAAATGTGATTGAATGGTATTTGGCTAGAGTCATCAGATATGGGCTCCAGAATCCACCCCTCTTTTGTTAAAGGCTATTAGGTGGCCCACGACGCAGGAGAGGCTTTGTTGACTGCGTCGCCTTTGATCCTGCAGTCGAACTAGTGGTCACGCTCTCATCACTGTGCCACATTCGCCCCCCCCCTCCTCTCGGCCTCCTTCACCCTTCCCTTCCCTGTTTCTTTTCATGTAGTCATTTGTTCGGATCTAACAGCATTTCTACCTCAACACGTACTCACTTTACACTTTAATGAATGTAGCAATCAATTTTTTTATCCACAAGCCCTTTTACTCCTTCCTATACGAGTACTGATTTATCGATTTATCTGGTGAATTGTCGTTTTTAAAAATCCTTCACGAATTTGCCTTAGTTCCCTGTGTAATGTGCTGCTTTCTAGTGCCAATGACGATAACACATTGACGCCAATATTTTCGTCTTTTTTCTGCAATTGCGGACTGTCAGCTTCTTTTGACACATCACGTGACAAATGAACTGCGGCTGCGAAGCGTTAGTGGAACGGACGGTCTTTTTTATTCCACTCTGGAGTTTGTCTCAAGTCTGATATTGCACAGATAATTCGATCACTGTCCACTCATCCGTCCAGTGACCTTACGATTAACCAGGCGTATTGATTTTCCACCAAAATCAATATTAGGTCCAATCCAGTCAGGGAGGGGGCATCATGCTGCAGTTTCTCCGCGAACTTAGGTAAACTCGAACATTCCAGTTTCACACGCATGTCAAGTGACTGCCCTCACCCCCACCCCACTAGACTGCCTACGTTTCCCCTGGCTCGGAGATACCGTAGCTTCCTGGTAGCGCGATGAGGGGAGACGCAGCGTCACGCTTATGCCCTACGTGAGATCGAATCACGTTAGTGGTCAGCTGACCCTTCCAACAATCCAGGGATCATGCGACCGTTCACAGAACAATTTCTAAGTTTAGAAAAGGTGTCGGGTTTTTGTCCAAAGGAACCGAAAATGAGAGTGAAAGAGGCGGGCATAAACTGCCAGAGAACGAGAAGACAAAAATCTATGGGTAGGGTATTTATACCAGCCTAGAGGTCTCCAGTGATCTCGTTTACAGACATCTTTACTTCCCCCTCTCTCTGCTCAATCGATTCCGATTCAAACAATTTGAATTCCAAGAAAGAGCATACTTGAATGTTGATCCCTCATGATCGCGTAATCGGCGGCTACCATCGACAATTGTGAGAAGCGGTGTTTAGATCGGCATAGAAGCTGTGGCTCGTCAACTTGCATGCGACGAGCTTAACGCCTCCGATGATTCTTTTGTTTTTGTGTCCGACTTATTTTTCCCCGAATGATTTCTCTTTACCCCTTTTTCTTTAGGATTCACAAATTGGGATGCCAAAATGGCTCTATTCACACCTTTTCTGATGCGCCACGCTTTCCAGTTCCATTCTGAATTTTGGCACCTTTGATATGCAGCTCTTCATCAAAATAAATTAGAGGAGCAATGTGTGCAGGACAATTCTTATGCTCTCAAGCAAGAATGACACCGATTGAGCGATGCGGAGACGATGGTAGACTAGCTGGACTGGGACTACGCACCGGCATTGATCCGCAGCCAAGGTGTTCACCAGCACTACTACCTGTAAATTTACCGAATTTTGCATGCACTTTTTTCGCATTAACCCAGGAATGCTAATCGCGGTGGTCCTTGCCTATTCACCTTCCTGAGGTCATCACCGCTTGCTAACTAACCGCAGAATTAAAAATGTATCAGGTTTTTAGTGACTCCCTCCCCCCTTAAATGCGTTCAAAATCTGTTCAAAAAAAATCGGACAAAAATGGTAATTCTATAAAGTTGACAAGCTTAAATTATCCCACCGAGAATCCCACCGAGACAGCGGTTCAAAAAATTTTCGAGAAATGGCAGTCTAAAATCACTGTTTGGACCACCTGTGGCTGTGTGAGGGACTCTATCAAAAATCGGTTGCCAATTTTGCTTTCAGGGCAGCTTTCGACTCTCTTGCTTTGTTTTCTACTAGGCTTGAGCCTTTCGAAGTTAAATGTGGAACACTTTCAAGATCACCCCATTTTTCAACAAAATCATCGTCTTGAGACCCAAGGTTACAGCGTCTGCGCGGGAATCAATCTACCATACAAAAGCGTCAGTCGGTGAGAGGAATCTCTTTCTTAAGCTGCGCTGTGAATTTTTTATTTTTACTAGCTCGTTTTACCTTATCGGAGTTGTGTTGCCAATCATAGTTCCTTCCTGACCCTCCTAATGGACACATAGGTGGAAGCTGTTTTGATTAGTCTGGTCTCTGGATTCCTGGGAAAAGCAGACTGTTCTCCCCTTCCGCTCAGTATTTCGCTAAATTTTTTTACCTATCATGCTAGTCAATATCAATGGTCTTCCAATGTGGCGCTATCTTTGAAGAATAGGCATTGAAATAGGGAATAAATGAATCCGCGCGATCTCGATGAACTCTGTATCACAACAAATGCCATTTGCTTTCATGGCACAAGACAACAAAACTCGTCCATCCAAGCCACGCCCATTTGCGGTTCTTCGTGATGTCAGCAGTACAATGGAACATGCACGTTATTGATGTATCGATGGGGCGGTTGCTGCCACTACTTCGAGATCATTTCACAGAAGATTCCGTACCCTGATAACGGGCGTGTGTTCTGCGTCTATGCATGTGACGTGATGGAATTGTCGACAATCCTCAGATGCCTGCTACTTACAGTCCTGCAGCCACAGCCTAGTTACGCTCTGCTTCAAGAAAACTCGTCCAACTTTCCTACCTTTATGAGATCGTTCTCATAGTGACGGATTTCAGTTACAACGGTCCTAATGCATTAATGGAGATGATGAAGATGATGAATCATGATGGAGATGAATCCCCTCAACCTCGAACAGTGAGGAAAATACGGTACTAGGCGAAAGCTATCTTAGGAGTGGGAAAATTCGTTCTCATCGTAAAGGTTCAATTTTCATCAAGACCTACTGAGGCTTTCATCTACACTTGTCAATTAATCTATAGAATGTAGTAGTAGTATAATACTACTGTGCTATAGAGCTGTACTAATTTCCCCTCCCTCCAACCTTCCGCAGTATAAGTCAAATTGTGGCTGTGGAAAAGAGTTAAAAGAAAACAAAACGCTGAGCTATCTGCTGAACGGTTTATTGACATGTAATCATTAAAACGATGAAAAGGCAGGAGATATGGTTCGCCCGTGCTATCCCGCAATACTAATTTTGTTCACCTGCTAAAATGAGTGGAGTCCACTCTTCGACGAGACTGGAATTTCGTCATACAGTAAATTTCGGAGGACTCGTAAGGACGGCAGGGGTCATTCCTAGGTCCAGTGGGTGCAGCTGAGCTCTGCAATCGAGTCCGTGATGACATTTTTAACGACGACGACGACGATGACGACGATTGTGATGGTGTTGATGATGTCAGTGTTGAGCAGACCACCACGAGACTTTTCGATACTTCATCACTCCGGTTTTTGTCACCACCTCGTGCTCACAATCGGCGCAGTCCTGCACCACGACAGACGCTGTGTAGTGTACGATTCCAGCTAGCAACCTATGTCTGCAGAAGTCTTTATGGAGTGCATGTGGCTGACATTTGAAATCTCCGACATAATCATCCTTCATCCATACTTTCTAGACCTACTAAACCTGGGTTTTGTGGAAGGAAAAGTATGGTATCTCTCCGCTGTAGTCCCTCCGCCTTCTCCTACTACAAGATCTCATCAATCCTCCTCCCTTCGATTACTGCTGTAGGAGTTACTTCTATCCCCCAAATACCCGTAGCTGTTTTTTATAGCTTATATTTTATCACTTATGCACCAGAACTCAGTTCGTTGTTTATATTCCTTTCTAATTTTTATCCATTATTTCCAAGTCGTGAGGAATTGTTTTGTCTGCTGGCTCACAGTAGATGTAATTCAATACTGGACAGCAGTGTGAAAACTGGTCGAGAAATTGTCGACAGCTCGTTGAGATGTTCGCCTGTCCAGTCACGGTCTCCCGCTCGGACATTCACTATCGCCACTATTCTCATACAGTGCAGAACCATGGTCGAGGAGTTCCTCGACCGCTATTTACCCTGCTGCACAGTATTAGATTCAATTGTTTGTTTCAACTCCCTATAGTAAATAGCAAGTAATGCACTTAATTCATGTCCAAATATTGAAGAAGTTCTAAATTATTCTACTCCAAAATCTGACTTCTTATCGTTTTTTTTTTCGTTTTTTTCTGCTTTTTTTGGGTGGAAGTAGTGTTTGCCAAGTGATGCTGCTAACTGCACGCACGGTCTATCTATCGAATCCTGGGTCATCTTCTATGAAGGCTAGCCAGGCATTTCATGTATTCGCATTCGATTGGTACCAAACCTGTCTGAGAGCTCGAAAACAGTGAGTTCCAGGTCAGATGGCTCCTCAGGTCATCTAATAGGGCTGAATGCCGTTCAAAATGCCCTACAATTCAGAATGTAAGCGGAGTGCGTGGCGAGTCTCAACTGATCATTAACACTATTAATCATTAATCATCATTGAGCGGTGTCCCCTTTGTAAGTAGTTTTCCTGCTTTTACTCCTACTATTTCCTGAATTGCTTTCTTTGCAATCATTCTTGTACATGGCGCTTCAGTGGAGCTGTGCGTACTTATCAGCAAAGAAGCAGGGCAGCTTTCAGGGAGCCATGCATATCTATCGTGCTGAATAACCACATATTCCATACTCATGCAGCAATGAAGACAAGATTGATACATTCCGTGGTCCATACAAAGTCTATTATATAGTTCACCTGGGGCCGGGAGCAGCAAGACCCGGTCCTCAAAACCCTGCGTCTCTACGATGACGCAGCTTCCATGGTCAAGGATAGGAGAACAGTTGAAAGATGCTGAGTTTGGAGACCCACCCTGGTATGGGCCTTGCTGCACCCGCCCCTGTAAGTTCCCACTTAGGCTTCTGCTGATCATAAGTAGAATAGCTGCTCACCATTAGACTGGAGACCATTTGAAGTTTCATATAGTGCACAATGTGGTCTGACCCTTTCATATGCGCCACGAATTAGATTTTCGTTCAGAAGCGTAGATGTATTCGAGAAGATGCATATCTGGTCCATACAATGGCTTGTAGGGCTCAATCAATGTTCAGCTTACAATTTAATTTTTCTTGTCAATCCTTATACCAACTAATTTGTCTTACGTTATGTGTGGTTACCCTAGCCAAAATTGTCAAAATGAAGACACATTTGAGCTTATTGACATGCCTGAAAGATACTTAGCTAAGTGCGCAACCTGTGCAAAATGTCTTCATTGGCCCAGGTCAAGCTAAGGAGTTTCGCCCCTGCCTAGGTTGTCCCGTGGATGCAGTGCATGAAGCGGAGGAGAAGTTCACTTGCTCACGTGAGTCTAATCAATTGACTGATGGGCCAGTTTATCACTCTGTAACCCTGCCTAGAGGAACTTGTAGGATCCTTGGCAGACAAGCCATAAACATCTTGGTCCTTTCTTGCATCCTAACCGTATTTGGCAGCGTTCTATTAACAACCTTCCTCTAAAGTACCGTCTCACATGCCTTCGGATACCCTTGAGCCAAGTTGCAGCATGAATCCTTTCTTCCTAATCTATCTGTTTTATCACTACACTCGCTCGCTAATGACGCAGCCTCAGGTAATTTGACAAATTTCATGAAAATGAAGCGGAAAATTAAGAGGAACTCAACAGTCCTCGATGTCATTGGATTCTTCGTAAGCAGAGCTATCTAATGGTATAACTTTCGAATGACCTAAATCACTTGTCAACGAGTTATGGCGAGGCGACGGTGGCGACGGATCGAATGCGTCCTATATCGTCGACTGAACAAAAATTAGTAGCGGTATTGTATTTCTAAACTATGGGATTAAGAGGGTATGAAAGAGAAAGGGAAATCCGATGCGGCTGTCAACCATGCCCTTAATATTTTCGGGATAACATAACTTACCTCGGATAATAGGGCCGACTTGTTAGGGACAAATATACTACTGTGCCCAACGTCACGGTCTTGGTCGCTCTGGACGACGCAGTACTTGATTAAGGGGGTCTCGCGCCTGATAAGTAAGGCAACCTGCCATTACAGCGCTCCCGCCCCGTTTTTTGATTATTGCTTATTATTATTAAGTTGTAGTATTCTGTTTTGTATTTTTATTGTCCGCAAAACCCAACTACTGCATCGGTGCGTGTTTATCAATGGCTGTTGCGATTTTGTGGAAATAGCAGCATAGCTAGAAGGAGCCGCGCCGAAGTTGGAAAGGGGGAGGGCGCTCATGAGAGTCCCTGCGGGGATTCCTAGTCGTATTTGCTGTGATGGGGTGCAAAAATGCCAATCTACACATTTGATTTCCCTCACAACCCTAGTTGAGAATTTAAGCGCTTCCTCGGTTTTGCTGGAACTGAGATGCGTGGTGCATTCCAGATTCTCAGGGGGGTTTTTTGGTTTTTTCATCGCTGAACTTACCAAATTTCCATCATTTCTTCATTTTTAATCCATCGTGGTTTTTTGTCGTCGTGGTGGTGAGTACATGTTGTGCTGCAGAGCCGTGCTGATTTTTGTAGCACGTTTTCACGATTGTAAACCGAAATCTTCTCATCTGATATTACAACGCTATCAGTCGTGGTCGTCGTCGAGCAACAGCGCCACTAGCGCTGCACCACTCGTACGTGCAATGCTCCGTCTTCACATCATTTACGCCACCACTGAAAGGTCATCGCCATGCTAGCGTGAACAGTGTCCCATAGCTCTAGAAATTTGCTAAGCTCAAAAAGCACGCAGTTTTGAGACCCACGGATTAGCTGTGTGAAGGCGATAAGTATGGGTGGTTGGAAATCTTGCGCTGGGAACGATCCACGCCCACACGCCGAGCAGGTCACCGGGCTTTTGTTTCTGTCGTTAGTTGAGACGAATTAGCTGGAAGGTGTTGGCGTGAGCGTGACCACAGGCTTGCACACGTAATAAGTCGTGCAGATGAATACCTGCACAACTGCCTAACCACTTTTACAAAAGTGGCCTGGGTAAACGTGAACTCAGCATCTTGCCCAACTGTGCAATAGATTGTGAGTAAAAAACCGAATACTTTGATAGAGATCTTGAAGGCACATTCCACGACTGAACAAAGGGACAGTTTCGTCCGTGAACATAGTACCTGGGCCGTAAAGAATGAAGGTTCCACTCACACGATGAAAGGTCACCAGATCTCCTGATAGCTTGAACCTTTGCCGTCAAGCGACCGATCGTCGGTGTTGCGTCAGCGTCTCCGTTTCGCTCGTCTCTACGCTCTCTTGCCTTGGCGTACTCTTCTTCTCTTGATCGATCTCCGTATTTTTTCTTGCAGACGCGTCCACCTTCTAGGAAATAGGGGTCCTTATTTCAACGTTTACAAAAACTTCTTTTGCTCTTTTCGTTTTGGTGGACAATTTTTACCGTATGAGATTTCCGAGGGCGGAACAAGCAGACGTATTTGATCATGGAATAAGGCTTGAAATCTCTGCCTTCTTTACCTGCTCTTTTTGTCAAGCTGTCCAACTTTCTTGAACGGGAGTGAGGGTTATAAAAGTTCAGGGGTCGACTTGGAAATCTGGAAATGAGTTCGCATGCGCCACAATTTGCAGTTTCAGGCAGTATGAGAGCTGACAAATTCAGAGGAAGACTCATCTATAATCCCGTATAATTTTCGGCGAGCGCTGGGATTTTCTCCCTTTCCTCTCCCTCCCCTATATATACAACCCGTGCTACTCGACCACCTTCGAACTATCTAGGAGACTAAGAGCTGAGAGTTTAAGGAGTTGCGGGGTGTTTCCCCTGTAATTACCCATTTCACAGCCACGCATGCCCGTATAGCGTCATGTGGGTCGATATCTCGCGTTATGGGAAATATTCGAACTTAACCTAAGTTCCAAAGATTTTCTGCATCGGATTTTTAGACTTTTTTTTCAAATCGAACCAGTTTTTGACACTACTATTCCAGTCCATGATTCTCAGTTTTTTTCAGAGTTTATTTGACGAGAACTTCTCATGAGATCAATCTAAATTCAAGATTCGTGTGGGTGGTTTTTTGTCTTAGAAATTCGCAAAACCTCGTAATTTTCTACCATCTCCACTTTTAGTCATCATCTGCTTTCTATACTTAAACTTTGCAACGATCTCTTCACTTTGTTTGGACGTGTAATTAATTGTACGTGGTGTCGTGCACTTTTTGTCGCTGGTTTCACTTAGTTTTTTCGACCAGTCACCTGAGCGAGACCGTTAATTGCTCTCGCTCTCACGATCCGGTACCGTATCTTCAGAGAAGATTAATGCTCAGTGTAAACCCTCTTAGAATAGCGTTTACTGCGTGAATTTTGGTCGGAAGAAGAGAATATTTGAGCTAGAGATGGTCACACTGGTCAATTTTGTGAGCGATAATTCGAAATTCGCCCTGCTTGCGTTTTTCGCTACGATTCACCGAGACGATTCTATGACAGATAGCGACTCAACGCTACCAGGAACTAGCTGTATTTTGGGGGTTTCTCTGAGAAGGGAACAGCACCAGATCAAAGTGATTATCTCTCGGGATGCTTTTGTGATTTTGATTTTTGCTAAACTCGGAGCGAATGATCTCAATTGAAAAATGAGGAGCACCCAGCGGCATCAGGAAGATTCGTCACGGGCTCAAGGAGCACGGTTGAAGCGTCTCCAACGGGACATAGACTACTATCACGGTATCGGGGACGCTGGACGGAAGGGCTCGCCTAGTCAGAGCTACTGTCTCTAGGAAATTATCCATCAGTTGAGCGATCGCGTAGCAGTTTCGGACTGGAGTGATTGCTAGCCCTCTTCAAGCTCTACGATGATGTCAGATGATCTGATTTTTGAAGAGGGTGGGGAAGTGGAGAAGGGCATGTTTCTGGGACAGTGGGGATATTATAAGGATACCTATGAAACAGTGGTTCAGGAACGGCGCCGCCCTGTGCGGTGAATCGTTTGGTGATGAGCAGACTTTTCTGACCCTCCTGTATGTTCCATCAAATTATCAGCTCAATTGTGAGACCTTTCCTTGCAGGGTTTTTTTTCTAGATTTCTTGCTATTCAGGGCCCCGGAGCTGTGTGGTGTCAGAGGTGACAAACACGACTTCCTTCACCTGGAATCAATCACGATTGAGCTTTTTCTTCAACAGAATAATTTAGAGGGAATCGAAGCCAATTTCGTGTAATTTCCGTTATCGTCCTCGTTTTGAAATCTCCCCTGTGCTTTCATACACCACCACGACCTCAACGAGACGTCGAAATTGCTCATTCCACTGGCGCCAGACAAATGACACAAAAAACGCGTACACACACCGATGGTGCCGATGCGCATGCGAAATTCGCTACCATCATCCGATGAGTTCCCTTCAGTTGCTCTGTAGAACACTCGGCAGTGTTGGTGGCCTTCTGACACGTTTCTCTGCCAGTAACGATTCAGAAGACGGCTCTTGTCTCACGATGGCTTCGAAATCGTAGACCTGTCTCAGGGTAGCCCTCTTCTGATACCGATAAGATCGATTTGCCTCTCCATAGCTCACTACAGCGACATTTTCTATAAGTTTTGTAGTCCTCGACGAGCATTCAAGCGTTTTACCCTCACTCAATCCCCAAAAGGTTTAGTCACGAAGATAGCATAAAGCAAAGCCATATCAGAGAAGCCCCTCGCTAGGACCTCACAACCCTGACCAAGACCGTATTCGCATGAATTGCCCATAGACCAGACCACATCCGATGTGAGCTCGATTCTTATTTGGTCCCTTTACTTGACCTAAATCGGGTTGTCAGTGAACTAAATTCGTTCTCATAAGCTGGATAGAATAAATTTTGAGAACTGAACTGGACTGAATTGGACTGAACTCTTTCCATGGTTTTCAAAATAGTCCCTATTTATCTATCCAACGATACTTTCTGCACAATAAACACTGGACTTTTGGCTCGTCATCCTATCGAAACTTTCCCCGTGCTTGTGACACGGTTCCTCTTCTCTTGCTCTTGTTGTTTTCCTTGGTATTCTTTGCGTCTGGGTAAGGTCTTCTGGCCTTCAGTACATATTCTTCCCTGTAAGTTTTCTCTATAAAACTGCTAGTGGTACAAAAGGTACAAAGCTGTGCTATGAGATTGAAGTACTCTCTCTAGAGGTAACGTCTACTGGCCTCCCTCCAGCGCTAATGACTCTTTTCTGAGACATTTTTCCCCGACTAGAGTAGAGTGACTGTTGTTTCTCCTCCTGTCCAGCTTTTCGTTCTCGTCTCAGCGATCTTGTTTGTGCAGTTCTAAGATTCGCAACAGCGAACCTTCCTATCCCCTTGCCCCGCTACATTTTTCCCCTTCCTGACCTTCAAAAGGAACTGTGGCTATTGAGATACCACACAAAGGTTCTTCGGACTTCAGAGCGGCGTTTTTATTTCTACGATCATCTGCGATCGCATACGTATGGCCAACGCGGACGCGTTTACAGTATGCACATCGTGCCTGGTTACCGTAATAGCCTCCTCGATGTGCTCCGGTTCAGTTCAGTTCGGTTCGAGAGAGAGCGGAGTGGGGCAACTCGCCGTCGTTTGCTGTTGTAATATCGGGTCCGTGAGAAACTGGATAGGTGCTTGCGTACTGGCTTTGCACCAACAGATTTCATAATTAGTTCCATTGTTAGAATCTGACGGCATCAGTGGAGCAGTGGCGAAGGTCGCTATCACTGTGTGTGTACTCTTTGTAAGCTCACTCCACGTACGTACATTTTACAGAATTCAATTACTTCATTGCCTTGAAAGGAAGTCATGTATACGGCGCATGAAAATGGGATTGGTCAGGGCCAAGTGCTAGACTTTCTTCCGCGCAGCTATGAAGAAGCAGAGGTGCCTCTAGCTGTGCTGAATCGTAGCGCTGAGCATATTTCGGGATCCACATTCCTTACATGACTCCATTCGGGCTTTTTTACACTAGCCCTAACTACAATTATTTCCTTAGCCTATCTTTTAATAAACGATGGACTGCCCTTTACGTATTATGGCCGTAAACACGTTGAAAGCACGCCATCCGCATTTGAGAGGGAGTTTTTAGTGGCAAGTGTCGCTGCTTACTACCCGCGTGGTCCGGGAATAAGTTCTGAGTCCTGCGTCGTCCAGGCCAACCAAGCCATCCATCCCTCCGAGGTCGGTTAATTGATACCACACTTGTCTGGGAGGATGAAAGCACTAACTAGTACTCTGGCTGGCCCCCGCAAGCCATTGTGTAGGCCAAATCGCATTCAAATGGCCACTACATTTTGGGAATGGAAGTAGAATGTGTGGCGCATCCTAAAACGAGATTGATCAACGCCGAATGTTCGTAATTCATGCCCATTGAGAGACTTTCCTGACTGGGACCAACTACTGCCTAGGACAACTTCCGGGCTCTACTTATCTCCCATGAGCCCATCCGGGCTTCTCTACAGTAATCCTAACTGCAGCCATTCTCTAGCCTGTGTTCCAAAATCATTCTCTAGCCTATGTTCCAGTGATTGATCTGAAATTTCGCGGGAAACGAAACTTTTTGATTTCCACATCAAAAAATGACTTCTGAATTTGCTGAGTTATTATAACCGAGCTCAACACAAAAAGGTTTTTGGAACGAACCTCGTTTTGGGCTTTTCAAACCTCCGCTAATATCACGTGCCACTAACCCTTCGTATCATATTGTCATGTTTTCTTCCCGACAGAGAACAGTCTATTTTCCATTTTGCATGTGTCCTTGAAATGAGTTCTTTCTTCTGTGTTCTTCTAGGATTCAATGTCCATGTCGTGAAATACGACTCCTTCTCCCCAGAGATTGTAAACACGACTTTCCTAGTTCCTCATTGGGGGATGTCCAGCGCATGTTTGGCTCTGCCCCGGACTCTTTCCGCGGAACACTTCGGACTCTCCTAATTTCGGATGTGTCCGGATTTCCATAGGTTCAGTTCCAGCTCAACAACACCAACACTATCGTCCATCCCACGTGGACTTATTGTTTTTTTTTCATTTTCTTTTTTTAGTCACGAAAGGTTCTAATTAGCTTACTGCTCTGTAGTATTTCAGGAACGCATCTACAGTCTTTTTCGATTTTTTTACATATTTATTTATTTATTTATTCCTTTATTTATTTGATCCTCACGCTCAAAGGCGTACCGCAACCGGTAAGAATAGTCGAGAAACAGTTATGGAGGTGAAATCAAGTACAGGGATAAAAATGGAAAAGAAAGCAGAGAAGTTTCCAAAACAGTATAAAATTTTCGAGCTACAAGTCCTAGCCGGAAATCATTTGTCCTTTCCCTCCCCCTCCCAGTCGTTTCGGTATCCCACCAAGATCCTTCACAGCCCCATTAGAACCTACACAACACGGAAGAAATGTAGGATAGCGCAACACAGTGAACTGATCGAGGACTTTGTTCTCTATTCCGTCTGTCACAAATTATTTAGCAAGGGTAAAGTGAAACCTAGTGAAAATGATTTCATGGCGTCAGTTCGTCTTTAGCAACGGTGTGTGATCAAGATCTATTATTCGGTCACGCTCACTTGCTGAAAATGGGTAAATGTGTGAAATCACGTTCAAAATCTGCTCTCTGGTTGCCTCTATTCGCCAAGTTGAAGTGTTTTATTAGGGTTCCTTACTTGGCACCTCGCCATCTTTATGAGAAACATTGCAGAATAGTACATCAGTGTTCAGAGGCATTCGTGCGATTCACTCTCTGCTGTAGCACCTCTTTGGTCCCCCCCCCGCCCAAAATTTTTCCACTTCTACTCCCATCATGTTGGGTACTGGGGGTGCAGTGGCCAGTAGCTCTTAACCGTCTCGAATTTTAGGTCACCCAGACGAAGGAAACTTTTAATTCCTCTAAACTCGGCTAGTTACCAGGATCGCCCTGCAGATTTGTACAGAGACTGATCCCCTCAAGCCTTTGTCCGAATCAAATCGTCCAAATGCCAGTACAATTTCGCATGACAGCTGGAATTCGTTGCTTATCTGACAGAGGGATCGATCTCTGCCAAACCCTTGGTCCTCTTATTGTTTCATCCTTCACCTAGCCAAGTTATATTTCTGTACGTGTTATTGAAGGCTTTCTATAGTTATTGCACGCCTAACCCAGGGCTCAATCGAACAACGCTTCAGCTATGCTAATCGCGTTCAGAGGGTTTGCTATATTTCCATTCGCTACCGTACCCCTAACGCTCATCGCTAGTGATGACTTCTTTGCTGACTAGACGGGGGCGATCCCTGATCTCTGATAATCCTCGGTGCTGAAGAATCCGATGAATAAGCTACGATCGTTGTCCTTTTCATGTACCTGGCTGCTCTTTCGCAAAAAAGCACGATCGATTAATTGTCACGAGATTGGGTCGAAATCTGCTTACTACATTGCACGGATCTGGCCGGTATCCAGAGAAGTACGGGAGGAGCCTAGGTGGTGTCTGCAATACTGGGCAATTTTTTTCCCGAAATGATTCATGGCGCGGGCCACGAGGTGTTTGGCACAGTGTCACGGTGTAACTGCATGAGAAATGACGTGTTTATCCATCTTGATTCAATAGCAAATCTCTCACTCCCCACACACACATTCACTCACTTCTCAATTCCTCAAGGCAAATCTCTCACTCCCCGCACACACATTCACTAATTTCCCAATTCCTCAAGATCGCCTGGCTGGAGTAAAGTGTCCGAAATCGATTTTACTGGCCTTGGCCGATCTGGCTTACTGTAGCCTTGGTTTGTCTATACATATGTACAGTCGCCTTTCAATTGTAGCCTTCTCCATTGCACCAACTGATCACCCACATTGGTCTTTACTTTGCAACATTTATGAAAGAATCTCGGGTAGTTTATGACAACTCTTCCCTTTTTTGTTTCACGCCGGCGATAGATAACATGGAAGCAGACACCGTTTCAGCTCCATGGTCCCTTACCGAGCCCCGGCTCGAATTCTGTTGGACCATTGAAGCCCATCCACCTCTGAAGACGGTTGATTGGAACTGTACTTTTGACGGATTGATCCCGACCGAGCCGTCGAAACTATCGGCGGCGCATGTCCCACCTTCTAATGGTAGGCGTTGCATGCGTGGCGTGGTCAGGAAAAGCCCATGCCTCCTAATACTTCAGTTTCATCCTTCTGCTTTCGCTTTTCCTAACTTCAGTTCTATAATCGCGATCAAGTGCTACATGTAGGTGCCTTCATGAAAATAGCCTTGGAGGACAAAAATGTTATGAACGTCAGCCGCTCTTCAGTAATTTGAACTGAACTCCGGAGAGTTCAAAGAGTAGTGACAATGTTGATCGAGTATCAAGTGCGTGGCGCATCTCTGTGTCGGTACCGCTTCGATTTTCGCTTCCATTTTGCTACCCCCTGATGTTTTTGCTGCGCTTTTTGTGAATTTCCCATTATTTTCCAATAGTGTCGACCAATAGACTAATAAACTTGTGTTTGAACTTCTCAAATCTTCGGTGACATCGCGCTCTGATAACCTGGTGCTTATATCGTATTTTCTCATAGATTAGTGGTTTCTCGAAAATTCTGAGAATTCCCGTTACCTGTCCCAATTTTTGTGGATAAGCCAAATTGTACGCTCAAATTTTTCGAGCAAGTTATTTTTTTGAACTACTGCATTTTAACCTTGCAGTCGTATTTTTCGCAATCTCTGTTTGATTCTCAACTTACTTCACTGTTTTTTGACAGCGAAAAGATGAGTGTATTCGGGTTTTTTACCAAAGGAAAACCTAGGGCAGGATCATTTTGCATGCCCAAAGGTGAAGGAGGCTAGTGTGTGCAAGGATAAGGTCATGGATAACGATTTTCAACATTTTTATGCCGTACAGCGCTCCATTTGCGATATTCCGCTCGCATAGAGTTGTAGCAAGGACTTCACGCGTCAAACAGAGAACTGAGCACCGACTGTGTCTAACGTTTGCTAGGCACGTGCTTTCAAACGTTTTTGCGATTTTGACTGGAATTCAAATACATGGCGTAGTGCAGAAATCGATAGCTTACCCCTTTTAACTTCGGACTTCATTTTCCGTCAACTGAGCTTTCTCTCACAATAATCACTGTTTATTTAAACCCTCATCATTCGTTATAAACCTTTGTCAACCATGTAGTTTCCACTGCAACAGGGCAACATTACGTTGTGATATTGTTCATGAATATGTGGCCTCGATAGCGGAGTGGGAGAAGGAGGAGTGAAGGGGGAAGGGCATAGCGTAGCGCCTCACCGTAACTGCACATCTCAAAAGCTCAGACACCTTCTAGTGGACCCTGCTTTTCTTCTTCAGGCAAACTTTAGCGCACATCCCGGGTACAGTAATGAGAGAAGTTCGCTCAATAACGGACCACTTCACACTAGTTGACGTTGTAGAGACAGAACACCTACTGGAATGTCTATATAATCCTTCATGGTAGTTGAGAGCGTGGCGCATACCAGGAGCACAATTCACAGCCGGGACAATTGTGTTGCTTTTCACTATCAGTATAAATAACGAATGAAGGAAGTGCCATAATTTGGCAATGTTTTGTAGGTGAACTCTGTATTCCGGAGGTGCGTCTGCAATGCAGATTTAGCATCATACTAAACGGTATGTAACCATCACCACTTGCGTACATGCCACTCTGCAGATTTTGCAGCTCACTCGTGGCGGTGGACTTGAAAAAATCAATATCAGGTGTGATTTTTGGTGCTATTGATTGTTTTGGGTGTATGGGCTCTGTTCTGGCTACTGTGAGGTGGAATTTAGTGCAATTAATACTCACGACTCTGTGACGCTGCTCAGTTCAAGTATTTTCAATGAAAAGCACAATAATGGTCAAAAAGAACCAAAACGATCCTTTTGGCGATCCTCATGCATTTTAGTGGTCTTGGGAGTGTAACATTGTAGTAGGCAAAACTGCTCGCTTACTTCTTACGTGATTCTTTGCAAAAAGATATTTAAAAAATGGTTTTGATGGATTAGTTACGAAAACGCCCAACAACAACTCTGTGGGTGGTCTACTGAAAAAAAGCCGCAACGAATGGTCAGACGTGAAGCGCTCAACGTTGAAACTTTCTGCTTCAGAATACGCTACACATTCGGGTGTTCTTCAGAATCGTGACGACATTTGGATGCATAGTTGACCTATGCAATGGCGTGACCCGGTATGAATAGAACTGAGAGATAAGTAGGAAATTGAGGTGTGGAAGCTCAATCCACTTTCATCGCGTGCTTTAGGCCATTTCTTCCCTATACCGTCTGCTCGCTACGAAAGAAGCACCAAACGACGTGGGTGCGGCTTGACTTCATTACTGGGTGGGGCATGTCGCTGATAGTGTAGATACCGTTAAGGTTAGGTGTGGATAGGCTCATAGTACACATCATTACAACACGAAAATCTCAAGGCAGGTTGCACGGTGAATTAATTGAATGCCGAATGAGGGAATTTGCGCCTTCCTCAGAGGGAGTTCGTGTCTCTAAGAACACGATAAGGCGAAGAAGCTTTGGCGAAGAAATGTAGCGACGTAGTAATGCTTTACTGATCCCTCTGTACGCCTTCTGGCCTCTACACCGTTCCAACGCCCGCTGGCCTCTGGCCGTCAAACTCTACCCTTTTGGCAGAGAGGCAGAGCAAGCGTTTATGACGTCAGCGCGGCTCGTCTATTATAGGAGCCAAACGGAAACAAGGACCTTATTCATCAGCTTTCAGGCCGTTTTCCATGGGTTTTTCTGCTCTACGGTGAAGCTTAGCTCTTACGATTTCATTTTTAGCGATGACCAACTCATCGCAAATTTAGCTTTGACACCGTACCAATTTCTGGTTCGTATTTTCCTGCGCTGACGTATCAGATAACTTGGTTCAGATGAGCGGTCGACCACCAGCTCGAACTGCCATCGGAGCTGGTGGTCGATCCTACGGACCTCGCAATCGTGGATGGACATATTTGGCCACTGCGTCACATGAAGAGAAAATGAGGTGCAAAACACGTCTTGACCTATTGTTGAAAGCGAAGTTTGGGTTTTCCAGACAAAATGAGCTCTCGCGCCAGGAACATGGAGCGGTAGTAAGCGCAGGGCATGTACGTCCTCTACGCCACGGCTCAACAAAGTTGAAGTTCAAAGGCCCAAGAATTCACCATATGCCCCGCCCTCTCCGTACACCCCGCCTACAAATCAGTGCGCGCTTTATTAATTTTTCATTACTGGTGGTACATTTTAAGTCTCCACGGTCAGTTATCAGCTCAGCAACACATCAGTTGAAGCCCAGAACTTTGTCATCAAATGAAAAAGTTGCCATATCGCTTCAACCAGTGAACAGACTCTTACGGGAAATTGTTATGACTAAACAGTCAGTGCATTCATTATTGGTCGTCAAGGTCACGTACGCAGCTATACGGTAGACGGTGTTTGGCGATACTTCGGGACCTTCCTGTTTTGGTGATGTGAAAAACCACGTCGCGTTGCTTGGTGCACACAGAAGGCAAGACCACGAGAGTTGAGCATGTGCGGAACGTGGAGAATTTCTGACGAAGCACGTCATATGGCGAGAAATTTGAGTAATTCGTGCAAAAACGATTGTTTTCTGTACTGAAATTGAGCCAAACACGCTTGGATCTAAGGTTTTCATGAGAATTCCAAAAAAAACACGTCGCACTCAAACATTGCTGCGGCAGCTTGACCAAGTTTCTTGGCACACCTGGAGGAAAAAATAGTGAGGATTATAAGATTGCCTTCCTTCAAGCGTGTTTGGCAGAAGCGGTGAGGGGGGGGGATAGGGCAGAAGCGTATTCAGATTCCATATGGCATTAAACGATTAGGCTATGAGCATTTATCAATCCCATGTTGGGATACGACATACATTCTACTCCATTCAGAACCCTAGTGACTTTTTGGAGGCGAGTTGTTCTGTGGGGGGACCTGTCGTTGTACAACGCCGAGTGCTTTTTCCCCCAAACAGATCTAGTTGACGGATCTAGGTGGTAGGAAAAGCTGATTAACCTGGATAGCAAACGACTCAGGATTTGTTTCTCGGACTGTGTCTATGGTAAGAGGTGCCACTTCGCACTGATCCCGCCAGATCTGTGAAGAACGAAAGCGTAGCGCAGCCGAATAAAGCTTGAAATTTTTCACATTCGCTCTAATTTTTGTATCATCGTTTTCGAAGCGAATTGGTGGTCACTACAGCATCCCTATCGCTCTATGTGACTCGGGCTCTGGTAAAATTACGACGATGACAATATTCGCTGATTTCTCCTGACCTGCATACAAAGTCCTTATTCATCAATTTCTCATTCCGCTCTAGCACTTTCATACAAATCCCTTTTCGTCACCCTGGTCATTACTTTTTGCTGTTCACCATTCACAAAAGCCATATGATAATGGCAATAATGGCACTTACGTAATGGAATGGATGCTGTAGACGTCATACCATTTCGAGATCGTTGAACCCACGAACCATGATGTGATGAGATTTACTATCTTTTATTTGCTGTTTGGATTTGGCCGAAACTCATCTGTTGAATCCAATTTTTAGTGAAATCAGTATTTTGCCTCTTATTTGGTATTTTCTTTCGTGAATCCACCTCTACCTTCTAACTTTCTGCCTCTCAGCCTGCTTGTCTGCCTTTCCCTTTACCAGCAGCTATTGTGGAATCTATAGGCATGCCTGTCTTTAATCTGCCTCTATGCCTGTCTGCCTGCTCCCTCTCTGGCCTGCCTGTCCGTATGTCTTCATGTCTCTCTAACTCTCTCTTACTTTCTGCTTCTTTGTTTGGCTGTCTATTCGTCTGCCAGCCCGTTTATCTGTATCTTTTTTTTCGTCTGCCGGTCTGCCGGCTTGTCACTCATGTCTGCCTTCTGTCTGTGTGGCTGATTAAATGACTGTCTACCTCTTTCTCTCTGCCTTTCTACCTGCCTGCGCGCCTGTCTCTTGTCTACCTTTATTTCTGGCTATATCCCTCCTGTCTGTTTGTCTGACTGTCTATCCACTTCTTTGTCTTTTGCCTGTCTGTCCGTCTATCTAACTATCTGATCTGCCTGATCCCTGACTTGCTTTCTATACTAGTTCCCACACCCCACTGCAACTTCCCACCTTGCGTTTTTTTTTCATTTTATCATTTCATTAGACGTCGGTGCATGGCGCATTCAATGGGTGGATTATCAGCTATCAAACAAACAACGCGATCAATGCATTGAACTTCGGATACCTACATGAATCACAGTTATTCAAAGAAGGTTACTGGAAGGAACCCCAAATCCTTGTGAAAAAACGGATTTTTCGGGCATCTTCACGAAAGTTTGATCACTCAACCCAACATACCCACCGCATCCCTAGCTCTAGCAAGCTTCTGCCTGTACCGTATCTGTCCATGCGTCTGTCAGTCTATGCGTGTATCTATCTGTCTGTCTCGATGTGTGTTGCACTGATAAACACCACGACTCGTGTATATGTGCGTGTGTGAGTTTAGCAGCTCTCGGGCACGGGGGCTCTCGGCTCTATGCGAAATATCAAATGTCGCGTTTTCTTTGACGTTGCCGCCTTTTGCCCCTAATGTTTCTGGCTGGCACTTATAGCGCACTCGGTCCTGTTTCAGTGATATCCGCCTCCGTGTCACGCTAGGCGCTCCCTGCATCGCCTAACTTACCTCTATTACTAGCTCCTCGAATTGATTCGAACAACCTCATCCGAATTTTTACCTGGTGCTCAAGTCATTGTGCCGAATTTATTTTCCGAATGTCTCCATTTTTCCTGCAACATCTTTCCAGTAGGCAAATGACCAATGAATTTGGAGGATTATATCTCCACATTAATCAGTCCATTTTGACAACACATATTCTACTTCCACTCAATGGTAGAAATTAGATAAGTGTTGGGGTTTTGCGGTTCTAGCAGGTGTACTATGTATTCATATACAAAGTCTCTATTTTCATTCTTGCATGCGTGTATGGCAGCGGTTCAAAGTCACACCTTCGTTGAAGGGACCTACACAGATAGGGAGTAGGTCAGCTTCGACGAATTGGTTTCTAGGGATAGGAATATTTTGGATGAGTTCAAGAAATCGAACTGTTCCATGGACTTTGAATGGGAGGTGCCAAAAGAGGCTTATTGCTCAAACTGCAATTGTAGAGACTTCAGCAAACTTTTCGTCGCACAGGGTGCCGCCGTTACTGTGTTAGTCTTACTGCTGAGTATTCCTCAGATGTTCCACACGAGCGGAAGTAGGCCTTCTTTCACTTCTTTCGCCGTCTTCGGAATATCCGGTCATATAGCGTCACGGTCGAGCTCAAGGAGGTCTACCATGACCGCTCCAACCTTAAGCTGCTAGACAATTTCTTCAGTCAATTCACTGGTAGATGGCTTTCTAGGGTAGGTCACTATGACTATGCAATACCCTTCCGTCGATTTTTTTTTTCAAATAACGTCGTAATTGCCTAAGATCGTCGTTGTTGAACTTGAACCATGCACCACTTCAGCAAGAATTTAGCGAAGTGTAATTAATTTAGCTTCAAAAGTATTAATGTGGAAAGAAAAAAACCCTACCTGAAGTGAAGCTGTCTATAACGCAGAAGAGTTAGTGACCTTTGGTCTAATCTTGATAGCTTGATTTTGCTAAGAATGATCTGAGGCTTGATATTTTGCAATCAGAAATCTAACAGTTTTTCTACACCGCTACACTCATTACACCCTGTCCTTACAAAAACGCTGAGCTGTACTCAAAATTTAGAGTACGGCACCGAAAAAAAAATCGGAGAATATGAGAAGTGCTTATATTGTTCTTTCCACCAGTGATCACCTAATATTTCCGCAACTCAATCAATTATTGATTTTTCTGTAGCTCACTCGTCATAAACCAGACTTTGGTTCTTTGGTTGTAGGTAGCTTAAACTGCCACACAACAACAGCTGATCAAAAATTCGGTGTTCAAGAACAGCAAAGAAAAAGAGCCTCACGGACAGGGCCAGAGAGCAAAGTTCACGTGATAGTATTTATTGACAGACTTTTTCGCAACGCAATAGTAAACGTAACCTAGACTGAAAGGTCTCCCCAGGCTTGAACTGTTCGGCTGGAGGCTATGGTTCATATAATATTCAGGCCAAGGAAGCGCTCTCAGCGCCCGCCTCTGTTGTGTAGCGCCTTCGGCACTCAACTATCTTGAAGGCTCGATGGCTTACGGTACTAGTATCGTTCAGTGGTTTCTGCAATGTGACTTATATGTACTCAGCTGATGCGCCATATATTCTCTCCTAATTAGGGTTATCTCCTGATAACTACAAATAATATATTTGAAATTAGCTGATGGACTATGAGATTTTATCTCAAAGTTACTGACTTCGGTCAGTACGTGGTTGACTTACTAGTTCTAATTGTACCGTACTGTTATGGTAAGTGACTAACCAATAAAAGAAGAAATAACAATGGCGCAGTGGCAGAAGGCGCAGTTGAACAGCACACACATTTCCGAATGGGATCCAGCCCGTGACGGTTTGAGGGCGTTCAACTCTGATACTTTACTCCCATTCTGAATGACTGTTCACATCTGTGAGCTGTGTTCGTCCATACCCAAGTTGGTGGTTGCCTTGCCGAAAATGCTTTAGGTGTAAAGTTGTGCAGCAGTGGCTGGGAGCGCCTGAGATGCACAATGATTAAAAGGTTCGAGCCCTACCTCGACTAAGCATGCCATCCCTTCTCTAGTATGAAGTTGGCTGTTCGTTGTTCAGGCTTCAGAATTGTGGACTTTTCATTTTCTGGTGATTAATAATGGCAGATGAATATGCCGCACTTTCACGCCGAATCGCTCGACGCATAAAGTTATTTTCTTTCCTACTTCTGGTTACAAACATTGCTAACTACAATATTGATTGATACAGGCAAAATATGAGGATTTTGGGGGCTTTCCCCTTCCCATTTTGAGCTACTTGCCCTCTTTTCCTCTTGTTTTACATCCATTTCCTATTTCTCGTTTAACTCTCTCTTATCTCACCTCTGCCTTCTCCACTGAAATGTCCCCATCCCAATCCTAGCAGCCTTTGGGCGCGACTTGTGCAACTGCTGGTGATTTCGTGGTCGTTTTTGTCGTCGCAAATAATTCTTGTGTCAAGTCGGCTTTGGCTTCTTTTCAAGAAGCGTTTTCAGTTCTTTCCAGTGATAGCCCCTCGGTCCCGGGGGTCCTATTTGGGGGCGCCAGATGGTGGCGATGTGATGAGGGACGAGGGCGAGTGGCGAGCTGCAAAAGAGTAGAACCGTTGATGCGCGCTTTGCTCTCAACTCCTTTATCATTCTGTCCCTTGCCCAATCGCTGTGTTCTGAGAAAAGGGTTTTTCTAGTTCAATTCATCAGCGGAGTTCTTTTGGTCGGCGGTTGGTGTCGATTCCATGCCTTAAAAGTACATCTCCTTCGAGGTCCGACGCACTTGAGAAGTTTCATGGCATTTTCTCTCCTCAGATTTTCGCATTGAAATTGTTTTTGCGTCCGCGATTCACGCTGTTTTTAGTACTACGCGCCCTTTTGATACGATGAAGGTGGCGAAATGGCAATACGCGCCGTCCTCGTTATACTTGACCTATGGAACGATCCCCGCTGAACCGACACCAAGAGGGAAGCTAAGCCTCTAATCCCTTCTTCAGAGCCTGCTACTTGTCATCGGGCCAGGGTCAAGCAAAACAGTGTCGGTCTCTTTTGTTCGAACTCTGCAGATTCCAACCTTTCCGAATTTGTGGAGGAACCGGGAGGGGAGGGGTGGGAAGGGGTGAAAAGGAGCGATGAACATTCGAAACCTTCGCGGAGTACTCCATGCAACCTCCCTGAGTGTTTCAAAAGTATTTGCGCCTAACCCTATCTTGGGGATCTCCCAATAAGTTAAAAGCTAACTCAGTAGAGTGCTGGGTCTCGCTTGTAATTGAGTAGCCTACATGAAAGTCGGAGGCGTGGCCTACCCCAGAGCTTCAACTACGCGAACTTTTTCACCATTATTTTACATATTTCGTTCCAAATTCGTCCACCAGATGACGCATCCGTTCGAAGTTGATTAACATGTGGGCGTCGTGGTGTATCGCGGGTCAAATTTCATGACGACGCCCCTTTAGAGGACATTCGAGGCTCCTCCTCAGGTCTTGTGAGCTAAGGCAAATAAACAAAAAACTTTTGTTCTCCATATAAGGCCACTGGTCGAGAGATGTTCCATATTACAATGGGAAGAAACCCATGTTCTCCACAACTGTCCAATGGATTAGGGCTATCATCCGCTAGAATGCCCCACGCACTCGACTTCCGAGAGTAACTGTTGGGCTAGATGCGCTTCTGTCTGTCGTGCTACCTTCTCTAAATTAAAAAATTCAATAGGGCACAGCATCAAGCGCTCAACAATCCCTTTTGGCGCTTCACACTCTCCTTCATTCAGACTCTTTTAGCTAACCTTTCTGACTGTCTAGGAGAGTGACGCGGAGCCGAAATTTTGTTATATGAACTATTGTAAAATTGTCCTTTTGATTCACGTTGCCTGTATGATTTGCTTCTGCACCAGTAGTCGTAACTAAATATGTAAATAAGTAAACAATCTGTGACCAAGCCTCACCATTTCCATGCTAACACTTTATCATCTCTAGGCTCATTTACACTTCCTTCTTTGCTGTAAACATTTC
Source organism: Teladorsagia circumcincta (assembly GCA_002352805.1). NCBI lineage: Eukaryota > Metazoa > Nematoda > Chromadorea > Rhabditida > Trichostrongylidae > Teladorsagia > Teladorsagia circumcincta. Next base: position 181,671 of record KZ344989.1, read on the forward strand.
AATTTCTTCCTTTTCTTCTTCAATTGTTTTTTCTACAGGTCACCTACCCTCGATGCTTCTGGAATCTAGGAGCATTTAGTGCTCAGCATTTGCTTTTAGAGAATTATCGTGTAGAAACGTCAAGAAACTCACTGCTTAGCGCGGCTGTTGAAAAGTGCCCAAAGAACTTTGAGAGATGAATTTAAAAAGGGTTTTTCAATAAGTCTTACTGGTAAATAAAGTGGATGAAGAGTGTCGTAGTAATAAGTAAACATTCCAATAATGGTTTGTTGAAGAATTTGGATGAGTCGATTGTGAAATAAATCAATTGTGAAGAATTGGAAGCTGTTCAATTGTTGAATATGCGCCGTAGCCATAAATCACCTTCGTGGAGCAATAAAGAGGCAAGGGCATGGCGCATCCTTCATGACCACATCCGTAATCCCAACATTGTTTTCATCCCTTATCGATATCATAGCATTCGTGTTCGCTCTATGTGTGATCCTTCTGATAACACTGACCATTTTGAAGATTATCGTCGATATTCTCGCAATCTCTCTCTTGGCTACAGTAATCCAATAATTTCCAGTCGAGAGCCGGTGCTATGCGGTGAAATACGCGTTCCCCGAGCGTTCCAATGTGCGTCGTTGTCTTGTGCTCAGTATGAACCGCGCCCTGCTCGTCTGCGTCTCTGTCGTTCTCACGCTCTCTACGCAAGTGTCTGCGTTCCTGCCACTCAGCCCTCACGAGCTCGACATGATACAAAAAGGTAAACAGATAGGATATTATGTTAGAACTTAAAAAAATGAAAGTCAAAAAGAAAGTTAAGAAAGGAATAAATTGAGCTGCTCTCCTCAATGAAAACCTCAAAATGTCATGTGAAATGCCTAAAAGTCCCATCATCTATTACTACTTTACTTACGTAATTCAGGTTTCCTCCGTCGATTCGGTCTCAGCGATGTGCCGAACCAATCGGGCCCTGCTTTGCCCATACCGGATCACGTATGGGATATTTATGAGAAGGCAAAAGAGGATGAAAATATAGACTGGATACGACATTACTATCCAAAGGTATCTCCAAAATAAAAAAGTTGTGCGCGCGCCCCGCCCACATCAAGGGGGCAGAGACGCGGAGAAATGTCAAGAAACTCTTTCTCTGCCACTCTTTCAGAGTTGTTTTAGGAGCTGCTGGAGCTGAACTCTGGCCTGCTCGTCTCGTACAACCTCTCCGCTTCAGTGCGAAACGCGGCTCATGAAGAGGTAACGCGAGCAAATCTGAAGATTCGAGTGCATTCCGCTAAGCGCCACTCATCTCAAATAAACGTCTATGAGCTCGACGAGAAGCATCCTGAGGTAAAAGCCACGATGAAGATCTTCGATTCCACGAAATAATCGGTTATCGATTGATTACAGATACGAAAGTTAGTCGACTCAAAGCCGATCGTCGCTCTCAATGCAACACGACAAAGTCAGTGGTTTGACTTTGATGTCACATCGGCGTTTCAGTCCCCACGAAGCGATCATGATACGGTAAGGATACAGTAGTATCTTCTGTAGGATAAAATGTCATAAAAATAAATGTGAATAAGAAGTAGAGTCGTAGTTTTCTGCATCTCTTGCTCTGGTTTTGGAGCGAGTCTGTTCTACTTTGAATTGTACATTAACGGCCAATGGTATAATTTTTTATCTGATACATTCATAATCAAAAAGTAATCGATAAATCGATTACTGGACTTATTATGACCCACTTATTCAGAATATAGTATTGTGTGGAAAAGGGGTGAGGGGATAAGCAGAAATAATGGATGTTTTGGGTCCATATCTCCAGAATGTCTAGGACTGTGGAACAGTGATTTGGAAATTCTGCAATTTCAAACATCAGCTTTCACCTACCGTATCCTACAGTATCTCATTTAAGGTTGTCTTCTTCATTGAACATCCGGATGTGGACGTCTACACGTTCGAACCACATTCCATGTCTGCGGTTCCTTTCACCCGACATCAAACCTTTCCTCTCATCGTCTACAGGTATACTTGGCACTCTCAAACTTTCAAATGCTGTAGCCGGTCCCAAAGCAAAATCTCGGCTCTTTTCTACCACTGTGGTGGGATTTACTCTATCATGTAAGCCTATGTAGTGTCATAAAATGTATACATACATTGATTTCTTTGACTACCGTTTCCTGAAAACATCGCTGGGGCCGGCACAGAACGAAATTACGGCGTGTTTATTTATCTTTGCTGTAAGATTACACGTACATATCCGAGTGTTCCACTGTTTGCAGCGCCCTGAAGGAGCCGTCGCGAGTGCGGCGAAAACGCGCCGCAACACCGTCGCGACGCGATCGAAAAAAGCAGCGCAAGCAGCATCATCGTAACGCCACTGATAGTGGTATTTGCCAGAAAAAGGCGCTCTATGTGGATTTTGAGGAAATCGGTTGGCAAGAGTGGATCTTAGCACCAAGTGAGTTAAATATCAAAGCCATCTCTTGATTTTCTATTACACTACTCTCTGGGGAGAGAAGACGGTGCTCAACACCACACTGAACGCTGGGATCAATGTCCGCCTAGGTCAACAAAGCGCTTCCTTTCTCCGGGGTGAGGGTTACTTTATTGAAAGAAAAGGGGTCTGCGGGATAAGCAGAAAAATTTACTGCATATCAATTGAAGTTATTTATTGCAAGCTTGTTTGGAGCTAACGTAGTTGAGGTGGGCGGGCGGGGGGGGGGGGTGGGGGCATTTCTGGAGCGCTACAGCATTTTCTCTTTCTCCTTCAGCGAGATCGTGTTAGGTTGCACATTCCAGCTTTTCGTCAAGTGACTCGGTTTACCCTTCCCCCTGAACTGGCTGCCTACCACTCTCCCCCTGGCTCACAAATTCCTTGTTGCAGTGAGGTTCGCGAACTTCCCGCGCGTCACGGCGGGGACTGCCCCTCCCCCCGCCACAACTACTATAGCATGGCTTGTTTCTTGAGGACACTTCGTCCCTCGTCTCAACCGATCTCGGCGCTTCCTGAAGCTGGCTCGAAAGGTGTGTCGGGAAATCGACAAAGAGATATTCCGAGGTTGGGCCACGCTTTGAAAGGGTGGTGTGACCAGGACCAATAAGGCATTAACTAGTTCTTGGGGGATCTACGAGGCGCATGGGTTTTTCGTTTGCTCTTCACTTTGCCCTATGGGTAGCAGGGATTCTAGAAAGTTGAGAAGGTGGTGGTGAGAGCGACAGGATGGTAGGTGCTGGTGATTGGGCAAACGGAAAACATCTTCGCATCCATGGGCCCAATGCAGAAAGGCTGGAAGGTCTTCGGGAATACATCACGACGATCCTCGGGGCTTGCTGCATACGACCCCATATTTGCCCTGTTCTGATACCGACTTGAGAGCTCCGACCGTTTTGCATCCAGGGCCTTGTGGTCTTCCCTTCAATTTCAAGAACCATTCTCCCTTTTTTCTTTTCCAGAAAGCTACGAAGCAGGCCAATGTGTTGGTATATGTCCACATCCGTTGCCGTCGCATCTAAATGCAACTAATCATGCCATTGTGCAGTCATTAACAAACTCATTGAATCCACAGGTACATGATTTCCTTCGTATTTCAATGTATTTGCAAGAAGTCCTCAATCTCTGAGAATATCACTAGCTTTGTTCTCATATATACATAGAAAAGACATAAAAGAATCGTCCACAGAAACTCATTGTCTCCTTTTCCCGGTTTCAAGCGTCATTGTAACATATAGACGCAGCGGACACAGTTTCATAAAAATTTAGTTCCCTGAAAGAAACGAACTCTCGGAAAACGGCCCTTTTGGACAGTTCAGGGACACCTGGGCGGAGCGAAGGAGACTCGTGAAATAAAGTGTACTTCGTGGTGCGGCCATGTATTAGGTGAAGGGTCGCAGGAGAGAATTTAACTTAAACTTTCAACTCAGATGGGGAAACCAGAGCGTTTTAGCGAAACAGAACGGGGTATAGAAGAGCGAGATGCTCTTGCTACAGAGAACGAAGAGGTCGAAAAGATGTCCCAGTGACGGCACTACAAGAGACGTTTAAAGCGTCTCGCCACTAACACTTGTGACAGTGCTACGGCTGACTCCTCAGTTTACGGAAACAAGCGCGATTTTTCTCGTTTTGTAATTTTTCGCAACTACAACATGTTCCTATGGGGAAATCTTCTGAAGCCGTCGATGTAGAGGACTATTGTGACGTTTTCTGATAGGAAAATCAGACTAGAACGGTCTTCTCAGTATGCAGTTAGACGCATTCGGTTTGATTCAAAAGTGAATATTCAGCTGCAAATGTGGATAGGTAGTGACTTTTTTTGCCTTCTCCTCCTGGGTGCCACACCACTTACCCTACAAGTCCATAGGCATTGTCTTGATTGGTTTGACTTCAATCGGCTATTTGTCAGCTGATCTTTTGCAAACTTTCAAAAGTCTTCTGATACCATATTAATATGTCGATTCAGATTCCACCACCATGTTGTGTACCAACTGAAACAACACATCTTTCAATACTATTTTTGGATGTCGATAATAAGTAAGTTTTGCTTCTACTCACAGATTCGATGCTTTTTTGGCGGAAATTTTTTTCTTCGTAATATTTCCATTTTCAGAATTATCATCAAAAATTATCCAGATATGCGGGTCGAAGCTTGCGGGTGTCGCTAAGGTATGAATTTTTCTTTATAGACCTACGTAACTTGCCTTGTTCGCTCAAACTCTCCCTGCGTCTTAGCTTCCTCCAGTCGGGTACCCAACATCCCTCCATTTTTGGGCGCGGCAGCCCAAACTTTTCCACCGCGTACTGTGCCTTTAAGTTTTTTCTCTCACTTATCATTCCTCCCCCAGGTTGAAATTGTATTTTCAGGCTTGTCCACGTCGTTCGGCACCACGGATAGTGTCGATCTGGCGTCTCACACGGTTACGTACATTTCTAATAATAACAAAAATAAACCCCGAAGAGCACTCCAATTTTTTTGAAAATCTGCTTTTTTTGAGATTTTCTCATCATGTTTTTTTCTTCAAATTCCCTCATGCTGCCGTTATGTCGTTTTCACTCACACGAAACTCGGGTTTTCGCTTGCAAAGTTCATTTTATGATGGCGATGATGATTTATGCAGATTTTCTTCCTTTCTTCCTTCATTCATTCTGTTTGTCTCTCTCTCCTTTACATCAGTATTTATTTAAATTATTAAATAATTCATATTATAATATTTTTCATGAGCCATGTACTTTAATAATCTGACTGATTGTCTTCCATTGGTGCTTAGTGTCTCGTCGTCGTGCTTATATGATAAGCAATAGTTGATCCCCGTTCTCCTGACTGGATTCCTGTCTCGGTTTGAAGCCAAAGCTCCCCATAGAGTTCAAGCTCGTTATGATCTCAACAAAACGAATTTCTGTCTCAATTACTTCATGCATATATAAATCTGTGTAGAATATATTTGTTCTTGTTTATTGATTTTTAGCTGCAGATATTGATTGCATTGTGATATAAGTAAACCGCTGTGTCTCTGTGGGTACAAATTCCAATTCTAATAGAAAAATTCCACTGTCAACTAGTCTAGGAAGCATGTCAAATAATCGGAAAGCACCCGTTTAGCAAGGCCATGGGGAACTCCGCCCCTCTAGGCGTGGCTTCCCCCAACCTGAATGGACTTTTCTTGGTTCATTCTTATCTTAGCTGACTAAACCGCTACTGAGTGTAACTTTTGACCCAGAGAAACTCCAGAACTCTTTCGGAAAAGCTTTTTTGGGAAGGTCTCTTGTTTTCTTAGCGTCCAGGGGAGTCCCTCACACAGACCCCTTTTAGTGAACAAATGTTCCCAGTGATAACCCGAAAATTTGAAAATTTGATCTGTTTTGTGATTAGCTGATTTCGCAGTAATGAAACTTCTCAAACCTTCCAACGACTCCCTTCCCCCTCCGTGAAAATTTGCGGTTTCGGCTACATTTTTGCTTGCGTTGTCCATTTTTGATTGTATGGTATTTGTCTGTATGCACTGATAAAAGTTATTTCCCTGTTGAAGACAAACAGGATAAATGGAGGTTCAAGAAAGGGACATACCATCGTATATCTCTGTAAAGGTAGGCAGGTTCCATCACTTTAGCCGTTTCAGCGAAAATGGCGCAATTCGCCTTCTGCTTATGGTTCCTATACCTGAGATTCAACGAAGTTTCCTTCTGAGAAGGTAATTTGCTGCGTACCCGACATGAGGCCCGTCGCGCGGTGAGATGGCATGGAGGCAGGCGGGCCAGCGGGTGAGTCCTAGAGTGCGCTGCATCAATTTATCGTTAGGTCAAATAGGATGTATCACACTACGTCCCGTATTTCACATTACACGCCGCAACTCGTCTGCTGGCCAATCTGCGTCTCTGTCATTCGGTCGTGCGATGAGCCTTCTGTCGGGTTTACGTAATTTGCCCATTGCGGCATTACTTGGTCGCGGAAAACTTTGATCCTCTGTTTGCCGCATTTTAAGACCCCAACCCTCATTATTCTCTTGATTGGTGACAATATCAGCAAGGAGGGGCGGATGTGGGGTAGTGGCCGGTTACTTGTCAGGTTTGTAGTGGCCGGTTCACCACGCATGTGGTCCGTGGACCAATTCCTGGACCGTACGTCATTTGCGCCAAATCTGTCATATCTCCAGGGTCGGTTAATCGGTACCAGATTTGTTTGGTAAGGCTAAAACGCTGGTCTCTAACACTGATCTGACCACCGGAACTGAGAACGCTGAATACTTTCTTTTTTATCCTTTATAATCAAGGAGGATGAGGTGTGGTAGCACTTACACCGACCTAAATATATGCCCCTCCTTAGTCGCTGTCCAAGCAACCAAAAAAAGGTTGGCTTAACGGTCCTAAGATAATAAATAATAAATAGAAAGTGTGGCGTATGGGTTACTATCACCGAGCTAATGGGCTCTCAAATTCAGTTTTCTTGTTACATTTCTTGAATGGATGCCGGTTTATACCTAACATGTAAGTATGTTGTAATATGTAAACAAGTAAACAAGTAGGTTGCAAGTAAGAGAAAAGTAGCGCTGAAGGGAGCAATGATCGCTTGACAAGAGATCCGCGTGCCTTTGCATCGACCAAACACGTGAATGCTGCGGCTTTCCCTTTGAAATGTGATCCGTCCGAATTTTGGCCATTCCACTTCTCGTCATCTGCTCTATCAACAACAAACCTGGAACCGCTGGAATTTCTATAGCAGGGCATGGGTTACCTCTTGCCGAACCCAGACTGTTCACAAAAAAGAACCTCCTGTTTGAAATTTCACCCACCAAAGATGCTTCTGCGCCAAGCAGGTTTTTTTAAGTACAAATTTCATTATGCCTGACGTTTTCAACAATTCATTGTTCTCAATAGCCTGGGAGCATTTAAAGAGTTTTCGATTGTCACCCACCTCATTTAACATAAAAACGTCCCATACAGTAGCGGCTCAAACCAGAGAGCTCCGTACAAAATCAAAATTTTAGCAGTGGCTTACTCCGATTCCACCATCGCCCAATCTACTGCTCAACTTCGAAATGAAGCAGAATGTACCCTCCCCTCAAAAAACGAGGAAGCGTGGGTGCAGACCTTACACCACAACTGACGACGGCCGCAAGAAAGTGGCGTTGTCAACTGCTAATTTCTAGCGGCCGTCGTCAATTGTGGTGTGATGTCTGCATCGACGATTCTCGTTCATTTAAGAGGAGGTTAGGTGTTGCGAGATTCGTTTTTTTTTTGTTTTGTGTAATTAGATGTGTTGTCTCGAACTTGCAGACCCTCACATTGTACGTTGTCAAGTCATATCAGCTCCCCAAATTTAATGAGTTTCAACACCGTGCAACGCCGTATACATATCGTGCACAACCGTGCAACAACGTACAACACCGTGCAACACCGTGCAACACCGTATACATATCGTGCACAACACCGTACAACACCGTGCAACGCCGTACCCATATCGTGCACAACCGTGCAACATCGTACAACACCGTGCAACACCGTATACATATCGTGCACAACCGTGCAACATCGTACAACACCGTGCAACACCGTGCAACACCGTATACATATCGTGCACAACACCGTGCAACACCGTATACATATCGTGCACAACCGTGCAACATCGTACAACACCGTGCAACACCGTGCAACACCGTATACATATCGTGCACAACACCGTGCAACACCGTATACATATCGTGCACAACCGTGCAACATCGTACAACACCGTGCAACACCGTACAACACCGTACACACATCGTGCACAACCGTGCAACATCGTACAACACCGTGCAACACCGTACCCATATCGTGCACAAACCGTGCAACATCGTACGACACCGTGCAACACCGTGCAACACCGTGCAACGGCGTATACATATCGTGCACAAACCGTGCAACATCGTACAACACCGTACACAAATCGTGCACAAACCGTGCAACACCGTACCCATATCGTGCACAAACCGTGCAACACCGTACAACACCGTACAACACCGTACACAAATCGTGCACAAAATGTGCAACATCGTACAACACCGTATACATATCGTGCACAACCGTGCAACATCGTACAACACCGTGCAATACCGCACACAAATCGTGCACAAACCGTGCAACACCTCACAATACCGTGCAACACCGTGCAACACCGTATACGAATTGTGCACAAACCGTGTAACACCGTACAATACCGTGCAACACCGTACACATATCGCGCACAACCGTGCAACATTGTACAACACCGTGCAACACCGTACAACACCGTACAACACCGTACACTAATCGTGCACAAGCCGTGCAACACCGCACAATACCGTGCAACACCGTACACATATCGTGCACAACCGTGCAACATCGTACAGCAACAGGCAACACCGTAAAACACCGTGCAACACCGTGCACACACCGTGCACAAACCGTACAGCAACATGCAACACCGTGCACATACGGTGCACATACCGTGCAAAACTGGTCTAGAATGTTGGAAAAACAGGCCTAGTTACAGGTTTTAAAAAAATCGTAAGATTTGATTATCACACTTCTGAAGGCCATTCTGTCCCACAATCCGTCATCCGGCTTCTTCTATCCAGATGGAGTGAAAGCACGACTGACACGATGCCAGAAGGATATTGGAATGATTAATCGGTGGTGCAGTTTTGGTCAAAACCCGTTTTAGGCGGACACTCCATGACTACAAAAAGGCAAAAAAGCGCATTTCTCAGCCATTTGCCTTCATCATAGGGTGTTATCGTTGTGTTGCGCTGATGGGGCACGAGTTTCAGGAAGTCAAGCACTTCTTTGTCATGGAAGATCTTTAACGATCAAACGGTGGGTAGGTGCCAGCCGCAGTGCGCCCATAACGGTCAGCCTGCATTGCACCATGACGCCTCAACCCTACCCAAATGATCCCAACAATGCTATCGACTGATAAACTGTTCGAGTGCTACACTCTTTCACCATCCACCATGATCTGATTATTGACCGACGTCGATAACTGATGATGGGAGCTCTGCCGCTGATTTTGTTCGAGAATATCGACGCACCGCTTATCACCCTTACTGAGACCTCTGGAAGAAACACGCTAGCATTTGAGCGGTGATATGCTCACCTGACGAGTCATTTGACACCCTTATTTAAGTATAATTATCACAACATTCAAGACCAGCATGAAATACGTTACATCTTGCGGGCCATTTGGGTGCGACACCCTGACTCGCGGGCCACCGGACCCAATGGGAACCTAGGTTCCCATTGGGACCGGTGAGGCCCGCGAGGCAGGGTTTCGCACCCAAATGGATCCTGAAAATGGATCAACGGGACCAACACAGACGGCAATAGCATTAGGTGCCAAAGCCTCGGTTGGCTGGTTCAGGCGTGAACTGACCGTGAACTCAGCAAATGCCTGGTTCTACCGGCTCAAGTATCATCTTTTGGAGAAAAAAAAAACGTTTTTGAAAGTGGCCCAGCGGCATCCGTGGTCGGTCTCCAGCGCACCAAAAGGCTTTCGACCCAATATCTCCTCTGAGCAGAAACTGGAGTTGTTCAGAGTGTTGATGAATATGTGCTCACATTCAGACAGGAATCAGTATTCGCAGGGAGCTAATCCGGAGAAATGACCATTTGAGACGTTAGAATTACAAGGCACGTAGGTTCATGTTGCCGCTCAAAGCGTGATGAAACGGAGAAGAGTGGTCGAGTGCGATGTATGGTTGTCCGCACTCGTGTGGTCTTAGGATCGACTCCAGGCACGGCTACCCTTTTGCCACAGTTGCGAGTTGTGGCAAATCAGCACTAAAACCCCCATCCAGCACGCATAGCGGTACCCGATGAATTTTATCTTTTTAGTCGGTCGACCATATTACGATATAGATTAAATATGAAATCGATATAGATCAGATATAAGTCTTTTCTGGCCCTGTGTGTAAAAACTTTTAGCCAACGAGAATCTTGTGGGATTATTCAAGATCCACGATGGATCCAGAGGACTGGTGGACGTGGGAAGACACAATTCCTTCTTCCACCGTCTTGCCCCATCGGACTGGCCTCCCATCGGTGTGGACAGTTCGCCACAGCGCTGCATTTTCACTCCGCACTGACCAGGCTCTGCGGAGGCCCTGTGCTGCACACAGCCCATCACCCCTCAATCTTGAGATTCGCCTTCCCAGCAAAGCCCACTCAGAGCTGAAACGTACTCCGGACTGGTATAACGTGCGATAAATCTTTAGATAAGAGAACATAGACTGATATGTGCTTGGTGATAAGCAAAACTTTGCGCTAGCCGGTTGCGATACCGACCCTTGCAGGCGAGAGGCGCCCTTCATACCACTGCGCCATTGGCACACTCCTGCTGAGCCGTTCCCAGCCCTTCTCTTATAGGTACGAGGACCTTCCAGTATTCTACATCTTGCAAGGCAGGTTCGGAAACGTTTTCTCAATAGCATCCCTATGCTCTTTTGATGTAAGGACAGGCACGACGCCATTTAGAGCTAGAATTCATCACAAGTCTTCGTTGGTTTTGAGTATCAGACCGTGTATGATGTTGTTCCATTAGCTATTATCGGTAATGATTAGGTGCATTGACAGAAACTTCACAGGAAGTTTGGATCATTTCAACAGTGAGCTTGATGTTTTGCAGAGACTAGGGAATGGGTCACGGAGAGCAGTGGGCCGAATGGAGATATTTGAGCCGGTGGAACATGTAGTTTGCCAAGTTTACAGCAGGTCCAACGGAGTTGTTGGCGGTCGTCAATTCCAGTAAGATTTTCCTCCATTTTGAGAATGCAAATACGAGCCCTGTCGAGGAATTCTCAAGCGTTGTTCGGCCTGTTTTCTGCCGCACAACATATTTTGCAGGACCAGAAATAATTGAAATCGCGCAATCACAGAGAAATTGCATCACTTCCTTCTCGTCATGATTGCTCTCTTTCCCATGTACCCACGACATTACTTCGCAGAGATACTTCATTGTTATCATGCTGAAAGCTGGAATGTACCATTCAAAAGGTAAGACTATGATAATCTCTAAAACAAACCAGAAACCATTTGATGTTCTGCGAGAAAAAATCAATTTCAAATATTTTATTATGTACAAACTTCAACAAAAAAACATGATCAGAATGGCGATGCAAATAAATTCTAGGTTCGTAACCAAACTTCAACTGAATCTGTCCTCTAAATATAGGCAGGTGAACACTCCCCCCCCCCCCTCACTCCATATAAAACTCCGCTGGTACACTGCCCAGTGACTGTTTGAAAGTGGTGGGACTTCCTTTGAACATTGAGTCCCGCCACTGTTGAGTAACTGGTACATCGTTCGACTCGCTGGTGCAACTTTCGATTCGCTGGCGCAAAGTTCGATTCGTTGATGCATCGTCCTAATAGTCCACGCACGTGCTCTTACAACACATAGCAAACCATTTTAGAGAAGCACTTCATGCCCTGAACGACTTTTGGATCGTTCATAGTTGGCGATTGGGCGATTAGGCGATCCGTCTATAAGAAAAATATATGAATCGATTGGGCGATTAGGCGAATAGTCGATCAGGCGATTAAGCGGTGAAGACTACATACGTATTGATTACATTGCTCCACCCATAGAGCATTGTAGGCGAGTAGGCGAGTACGCGATTAGGCGATCGCTCAATGGGCGAGCAACAAATCAATACGTATCCTGCTCCTACCACTAATCGCCTACCCGCCTAATCGCCAATTTGCCTACTCGCCTAATCCCCTAAGCGCCCGATCGATACGTATGCTTTCCTTTTTGACTCACCGCTTAACCGCCCAATTGCCTAATCGCTCTTACGATCGCCAACTATGAACGTTCCATAAGGATGCATCAATGCTGATACCATTTTGAATGAATGATATGTCTATTTATACGGATGTGAGGAAGAATGGAACAGGGTTATCCAACTGATAATACGATATATCAAAGTCGGTAGAATTCATGCAGTGAGACTCAGTTGTACGTCAGACGTCCCCACAAGAAGTAATGGCTTTGTCGGTATCTCGAACAAGAGAAGACAACTCTGGGAAGGCTCGGAAGCGTCGCGGAACGCAGCGCAGGCATCGGAGGCGGAATACCACGAGTGGTGAAGATACCAAGTAACATTTCCTTCTTGAGTCATGTTGGAGTTGACATTCAGTTCACAGTGTTCAGAGAAGATGATCCCGGTGGAAGATCCATAAATATCTCAGTCATGCAACAGGACATGCCCAAAATGACAAAGGCAGCCCGGCGAGCTCAGGCAAGAATTCTTTGATGAGATCATACAACCTTCCGAGCGTGGCAGAAAATGGACCGTGCTGCTTGACGCGAGCAGGAAGTGGCAGGAAATTCAATTTGAGATCCCATCTTATCCGAACGCGGGTGTTCACGGTAAGAGTTCACATCCGCGGTAACAACCCAGAACCCAACGAGATACATCTTCTGTTCTATCACTTACCGCACGTTCTTGGGTACCCGACAGGAGGCCCGTCACGCGGCGAGGAGGCGGAGGCGCAGACGTGTCAGCGGACGAGTCGCAGAAAGTTTGCGTAAGTTAAAGCCACGTTCCGGGATTACGCACGCCCGCCCGTACAACCACCGAGTGTAGTAGATAGGCGGACCAGGGTTTATGTCGCGCTCCTTTTGTGGCTTGAAAATGCGAGACAAAGGCGGTAGAGGCTTGCTTGACCCCCAATCCACACCATGGCTCGCAAGCCCCGCCTTCCGCAATCGGCTGGCACGTGATGTTGCCATGGGGGCACGGGCGCAGTTGCCGCCGCATCGCATTGGGTTGGATTCTATGGCATCTTACCCTTTTGGTGATGCGGAATCAAGTGGTAAACAAGAAGCTCTTCCACGCCCATTTTTATCGCGGAGCTTGCCTTTAAATGGAATATGCTATAGTACGTCCCACAACGTATAGTACGTCTGCGACTGATGCGCTGACCCGTCCCCATCTCTGCCTTCTCGCCGCGCGACGGGCCTCCTATCGGGTACCCCATGTTCTTACTAAATACTCGCCATTCGCAAAGTCATGATAGCGCTTGCATGGTCTGCTTTTACTGCCAACACACTTGATCAGCGCTTCAGAATGACAGTGATTTTTCGCGCATATGATCGATATCCATTTTCCGCATACATACGTTCCCGAACGGTTCTGAAGGATGAAGCTGCGCAAAAGACTTGGCCGTGAAGTCACATTAAATGCTCAAAAAGTAAACGCATGTAGAATGACACTGATTTTAATGATTGTACTCGCGAGAAATCAATATCCATTCCTATGCGCATGCTGCAGGACCCGCCCGACTGGATAAAAATGACTGAGGTTGCGTGAATACTTCGCAACTCCGGAGATTAACATAATACGTGACAATGAAAGGATATGGGAAGAATAGGATAACAGTAGATTAGGACAGTGCGCTGACAAGATCCCTACTAAATATAATGCGCTATGTCTGTGTGTGTATCTGTCCGTCTGTCACGAAATTCCCTAGCTCCTGAAGATGCGTCAAAAAGAGACCGGGTCAAGGGTGGGATGGGTGGGCTTGGTCTCGAGAATTACAAAACGTACATCAGCTAGGCGGAGCCCCGCCCATAGTGGGTGTGCGTGCATCGAAATGAGCTGTATTGACGACCAAGATTTCAATTTCAGTGACAAAAGACCTCGAAACTGGGCCAAAAAGTGGATTAACATGTGCATTGGTGAATCACGTCGATTCAGGAAGACCCACACCTGGGAGCGGGGGAGGGGGGAGAGGCGGGGCGTCCTCCAGAAAAAAACAGTGCTTCATGAAAAAAATCATAACTCTATTTGGAGTAGGTTTATAGTTCAAAAAAGTGTAGGCAGCAATGAGTAAGGTATTCCCAGCATGCGTGCCTCTGCCCTGTGGGCGGAGGCCCGCCCATAATGGGCAGAGTGCGCTCTGAAGTGTACAGCGTTTTGTCCGAGCACTCATAATTCGGGTCGGAGAAGTCTTAGGGAGCTGGAAAAAGGTGGGTAGAGATGGGTGAAGGAGTGGAGTTCAAGTGTTATAGGGGGCGAGACATGGGCAGCGTTTGTGGAGTTTGCGACGAAAATTCAAAACTCGGTTCCAAGAAGTCCCGGAGAAGTGGGAAAAAAGTGATTTGAGTCCGCCCAACGGAAGAGGGGTCATCTGCTATTGGTGTGTAAAGCGTGCGCAAAAGCGGGTGGAGTTTGCGACAAAAATTCATAACACGGTTCCAAGAAGTCCCGGAGACCGGAAAAACGGTGGGTAGAGATGGGTGTCGGAGTAGAAGTCAGCTGCTATCGATGGGTGGAGCGTGCTCCAGCGTGGGCGGAGTTTGCGACGAAAATTCATAACTCGGCCCCAAAAAGTTCTGTAGACCGGGGAAGAAGTGATTTGAGCCTTTAAACGGAAGGGAGTTCAACTGCTGTTGGTGGGTGTAGCGTGCGCTAACGTGGGCGAAGTTTGCCAGATTTGTAAGCCGGTTCCAGGAAGTTCCAGAATTTGGGTAAAAAGTGGGGAGAGGTTGGCGAGGAAGAAAAAGGTAGTGAAAGAGGCAGGGTCTGCAACTAGATTTCTGAATAGGTTCAGAGGCAGTTTGAGACAGGGAAAGGCGCACAGTTGGATGACGGAGAAGGAAAATTCAACAGCCATAAGTGGAGCATGCGACAGTCGGATGGATTTCGGCCTGAATTTCAAATACTCGTAGTGTATGGGGCCAAATTCGATAATTTACGTCGCAACATCCGGTATCGCCGCAGAACTGTACTGTGCGCGCAACGCGCGCTGCGCCAACTGGTTAGATGTGCATTGGTCGGTTCGCTTGAAATCGCCCAATCTACTGCTCTCCAGCGATTCGATCGACACGTATCTAGTCTCTTCAGCGCAATATCCTACTCTACAGCGCGTTTCAAAAGTATGTGGACACCTCAAAATCCACATTTAAAAGGTAAATAAGGGGCTTCCTGATACGATTTGACCTCTACTACCCTCCTCAATTAATTCCCCGTAGTCGCGAAATCACAAATGCGAACCGCTCGTTCGAATGGTGCTAAGGGACGGTTAAACCTGGTTGGTGGAGTGCGCCGTCGAATTTTCGCAGGTTCTGAACTACTGAACTACCTACTGGTTGCAGTGGGTAGATCAACTACAATGAAACACCCGAGCTGAGACGATTAGTGCCGGATTTGTTTCAAAGGGTGACTTTATCAGAATAGACATCATCAATTCGTTGTATTGGTGCGGTGCAAAATCCTCGGTCCCAATGAAATTTAGCATACGACAGATAGAGGCGCTCATGTCCTTGGGGGAGGGGGGCGTGGGGGCTACCACACCGGGCTTATGATGAAGACATTGGGATTAAACCCAGGAGAGGGGGGAAACTTAGTCGCAAGCGCAATAACTGGCTCACTAACTTGGATGTCCCTCCCCACTCCCCCTCCCCCCGAAAACAAGAGCGCCCAAATAGATAGTTACTGACCACCTTGATTCTTGCAGTCAATTTCTGAGCCTTCGTATGAATTTGTTGTGCAATGTTCAGGTCAAACCTTTCATCGAGCACACACTCAAAACTGGCGTAGCGGGGCTGATCACTGAGTTCAAACTGATGAAACGGACAAATGATTTCAACGTGATGACAGAATTTGTAGCACAGATACCACAAGGAAGGAATCGGTACAAGGTACGTCTTTTCTGACTTCACTAAGCTGACTTTAGCTGACCGCTGTATCAATGAGATTTTAGTGGTTAGCTTTGCTGTCCACACCTCAGTCCAAAATACCTTTCATTTCAAAAGAGGTTGCTCACTTTTGTGCTGACGCAATGAGTGAGCGAGCACAGAGGAGAGAGGATGGGCTAGAGAGCACAACGGATGAGAAAGCGGAGAGACAGGAGCATGCTGCGAACGGGGAAAACAAAAGCGTTTTGAGTGGTCTTTGCGAGGCCCTCGCGTCCTTGTTGTTCACTTAAAAGCGGGAAGAACGATCTGCTACCTCTGAGAAGAGCTCTATCCCACCCATCAGGTGTCTTCACCCACCTGAACGCATTCTGGCTCGTACCTTCAACCCTCCCTTTCTTGGACTGTAGTAGCAGGGTCCTTCATCTGAATACATCTTGGTTATTCTTCCATTTGCCAGATGAATTTTAGGATGTTGGATGCCTTGACTACCAACGCGTTGTGCTAAACATCGGTCCAGTCTCGTATATTCATGCCAATTATGTGTCCACTCCAGTCAGTCCCAAACGGTTTATATGCACACAGGTAACCCGAATTTTTCCATGTAATAGTTCTCATTGATCAAAATGGCTGCACAATGACAGCTTTTGCAAAGAGATCCCTACTATATATAATGTGCTAAGTCTGTCTGTGAGTGTGTGTCACAGTGTCAGCCTGTCACAATACGGTACTACCTGAAACCCCCTGCAGACTCTAAGGCAAAATTCGGATAGGTGGAGCATGGGTCTGGGTCTGCCGGCGGCAAGAATTTTGAATTTTGTTATATCACAGCCCGAGGGCCGGGAAAATGGGTAAAGTGGGCAATATGTTGATAGGTCACATATAGGAGCCCTTCCCGCGGTGGGCGGAGCGTTCTTTAAAGAGGCGGTGCTTAGCAAGGAACTCTGGAACTCGATTACAAGAAGGCCTATGGGGCAGAAAAGGAGCTACCTAGGGGACAATATCTAAGGTGTTTTCAGCGTACCTGAACGGAAGCCCGCTCACAATGGGCAGAGCGTATCTTGAGTGGGTGATGTTTCACCGATCCTCATTACTCGGTTCCAAGAAGTCCCGGAGACCGAGAAAAATGGGGATAGAGGTCAGCGAAGAAAGGAAGGTCAAGTGCTGTTGGAAGGTGGGGCGTACACCAAAGTGGGCGGAATTTGCAGAGAAACTTCAAAGTTCAATCCTAGAGGTATCAGAATCCGGGGGAAAATCGGGAAATCGATAGAGTTAGAAGGAGGGAAGCGTGAATTGATGGTGGGTGCAGCGTGCACCGAAGTGAAGGGGTTTGTCACAAATCGATCACTCGGTTCCAAGAAACTCGGAGACCGCAAAAGAAGTGGATAGAGGTTGGCGAAGGGAGGGGGTTGGATTCCTTGGGGGTGTGGCGTGCACCGAAGTGGGTGGAGTTTGTCAGGAGACATCATAAAAATGTGGATGGCCGTGTTTCGCACCAGTGTCCTATGAGATGCAAGCGAAGGCATGCACAGCGAAATTGAAAATCCATGACCTAGGAGATAAACCAAAACACAACACAGCTAAATACCGTACATGAATATTGTAGACACGTAATTGCGTAGGAATAAAATCAGTTGGCAAAATAATCGGCCTTTTTCGATTAATCGAAAACAATGACAAATCGAACAACATATTAAATAATGCAGGCCCCGCTACCAAAGACCTGCGCCGATTTTTGGTACATGGTTGTACAGGAGAAAGCAACTGCAATCGTGATGCTCTGCAATTTTATTGAGCAGGTCTCTCTTGTGATGCAAATTTGTTTTTCCCTTGAAAATTCATGGCAGGGGGAATTTGAACGCGAAATCTTCGCAATTTCAGAGCTCTAAAAAGTCAGCTCCCTATGTGCCTATATCAGCGGAGGAGAGTCCATTAAATTTTGATGGTGTAATTGTAAAGTTTAGAAGACAAGAGCAGGTATGCAAACACAATTTGGTAGTAGTTAACTATGCTTATGGTTAGATAGATTACAAAAACTTTGAAAAATGGGTTCACCTTACTCTGAAGTATTAAGTATTTACTCTAAAGTGTAGTAATGCGCTTGTTAATCAAATTTGGAATTAGCGTTTGAGATGAAGTGGGAGGATGAAGACTCACTTTAGTCCCTCCTACCCAACTTTCGAGCAATGCCGACAAGGATGTTGTCAGACTTTGCGAAACGAGGGATTCGCTAGTGTCCGCGTCGCGTCGCAGCCAGCGAGTAATTCGATAGGCTGGTACCGCAACGCAACCGCCCGCCCCTTTTACCATCATTCACGCTCCCTTTCAAAAGCAACTTTCAAAGCAACCGTTGGCTCAATCCGAGCGTGACATGAGCGTGCAGGAATGTCAGATACATCGCCGTGACATAAAGGATCACTTCCAAGCAAGCCTCAGAACAGAAGCTTCCTTCAACGCTACACTCAAAATGACCCTGAGAAAAATGGATAAGCAATATCGTGGATCCCCACAGAAACACAATTTAATGGATTTCCTCCCTCCTAATCTAACCATATTGATTCAGTTTCATTTCCCTATCAACACGAAAGTGAACATACGAGTGACTCATTTGGAAGTACGAGTACCGGGCGAGTCACCACATGCTACCACTCACTATCACTGGCTCGACTGGCCTGATCGAGGAGTGCCTGAAGCGGATCTTGCACCAATATGTCTACTTGCAAAAATACGGAACACTTCGTAGGTTTCATTCGGTCTTTGAAGCTATACCAGCAGTAACTCACTTTAACGCTATAGTATGTAGTAGTGGGCATGGGGGCACAATAGTGGAAGGCCAGGTAAGGTATCGGTACCCCTGAAGAGGTGAAAATCCCATACCTACTTGGAAGATTTGTTGAAATTTTGAAATCAGGAATCGTCTCTAGGGACCCCGTTCAGCAAAAATTTCTGGGCACTTTCAAAAGAAAAAAAGGCATCAACACCTCCGAGGTGTCTTCCAAGACTTTCTCTAATTGCTTGCTTCAGAACGCCAATAATCGTGCATTGTTCCGCCGGTATTGGACGTACTGGATCAATTGTTCTCATTGAGCATGCCCTTGAATTACTTGGAAATCACGAAACTCTTGGAGAAATCCGAAGCCTACTACTGGCGCTTCGAAAGCAACGAAATAATTCGATTCAGGTATTACACCTTCAAACCATGTGGAAAAATCTCTAACTACTGAATTCTTGGGTATAGGCGGCGCTGTGGTGCTGTGGTATAAGCCGCCGCTCATAGTCCTCGATCAAATAGCTAGAGTAATTGCGTTAGGAAAGAACGCAGTCGTGCTAATAGGTTGACCAGTGATGAAAAAAGCAGAAATCTGATATGAGCTCTCAGAATCGCACGGCTCAGCAGCCATATGGGCGGGATTTGCGCCCCGCCCTATGAGGGTCCCATTGCTTACCCATTATACTGGTATGTTAAAATATTGTAAAGGGATGGCGCCAATCAATGAGATCAACGCAGAGGTGGCGCGCAAACTCCGTCCATACAATCGGCGCACAATCTGATTTCAAGCTTACAGTTACCTACGCTTTAACTTAACGCACAACTGGTGGTCCAATCACGATAACACTTTCCATTTTCGGACGCAAAAACTTGTCCCTTTCCAGCTAGGAATGTTCCGTTTACCGGGAGGGACCAAAACCTGCACGAAATCTCGCTTGGTTCGCCAGAATGGAATCAGTGCCGGGATTTGGGCGTGGGGTTGAAAGCGCCGGCCGTTACCACTAGCAATTCAACCCAGACTTATCCAATGGACAATGGTTCCGTAGAGACGTCCGTTGGCCACGACCAGTGTCAACCGTCGCGTTCGCACTTTTCCAAAAACATTGCGATACCCTCCCTCCCACCAACACCATCAATAGTAGGAGCCCACCCCAATGCACCCTCAACCCCCCCCCCCCTTCCACCCTCCCATCATGGCTGTTTCACGGTATTCGGAGAGCAAACGATGCAGCCCACCAAAACATTTTCCTCCAAGACAGGCGTCGAACGGGGTAGGGAGGGGATAACAAAGCAGTAAATCCACCAAAATAGTCTATTACACGCATTTTGAAAAACTTTCTTGAAAATCGTCGAAAAACCCATCAAAACGAATCTCCACCGCTGCGACCCCTTCAAGTTCCACAAATACGATCCTCGTTCGCGCTTTTCCCAAACATGCTTAAGCTCGCTCAACCCCAAATGCGACCCGTCCCCTTCCCTAGATCACAAATGCGATTTGATTGGATAATGCGAACGGACAGTTGAACCTAGTCACGACCTGCCCTAACACGAGGATCGCCATTTTACAGGAAAAGCACAACCCCAAAAATAATGTTATGCTGTTTAGACTGAGCACCAATACCTCTATGTCCATCAAGTACTTCTCATATATTTGAAGAAAATGCGATATCTTGATGAAAGCGTGAACCCGTACCTGGAACAATTCACCGCAGAATATATGGCAGCAACGCGAGGATTCTAAATTCTATTGTACTTCGTCGTTCAACTTTAGACAATTTATCTTCATCGCTACTTGATTACTGTAGACCTGATTATTCTGTAGCTTCAGTAACTAACCACGTCGCCGATATGATTGATTGTCAAATGTAGGCTATTGCACGTAATCGTAATATGTGTGGAATCCAAATTATCTACTCAAAATTAAAGTCGTCCACAGTTTAAAAACGGAATACATCCGTTTTTCTTACTGTATGTTAAGCTCATTACGAAACAGGTCGGGTTTTCGCTACGCATGTAATAAAGATCTAATGGGATACATGACTTGTTTATCCATTGTTGTATTTGCACAAAGGAAATGTGAACCGTATGACGCCGATTGCCCTTTTTGGGATACGCCACGTAATCGACTTCCGCTCAAAATGTGGTGGTATGCAAATGTGTACTTGAGCGCAGTGCGAGTTAGGAGGGCACGCCAATTTTTGTATACGGTAGGGGAGAATCTATGTATGTGCACGCGTGGGTCCATTACCTACTGCCATGGTGTCGGATCCGTGAAAAGCTGGAATGTGCGAGTTATTCCCATAGTCTCGTTGCACCAACACTGAACACCAGTCCCCACGTCGTCCACACCCATTTCGCGTCTAGCGTATTCAAGAATTCGGCATGTCCAACCGGCTATCATTGCACCCGTACTTGCCCTCCGAGTGTTTTATAATACGGAAGCCTGCCATATCAAGGTTTCTGATGTATAGAAGTAGCACTGTAAAACACTGTCCCTCCAAGTTTTTTGCATCATAGGGTAAAGGTGTTACTCATATATGAAACAGGAACAGTGGAGAAACAGAAAAAGCCGCTGAAAATGCCTATTAGAAAAAGCATTATTTTTGTGAACGGCGTGAGAGTCTGAGAGAAAGTATGAGAAACCGCGTGTGTAGAGGCGAGGGAACGACAGACGGAGGCGAGAGACCATAGGGGAGAGCGGAACTGCAGATACCGTAAAAGTGGGCTAACGCGATTGCTTTAAAGGCAGATTTCGCGACGAAAAGGTGGTTTACTGGAAATAAGGGCAGAGGCGTCGGTGATGCAGAGATGAAGAAGAAATCGCATGAAACGGTCCGCAATCCGAGAAACGGGACCCGTTCCTTGACCGTTGTTTTCCGCATTGATGCGACTTCATCGTTGTGCCCTCTTCAACGCTAACGCTCTCTCTGCTATACAATCACTCGCCGCGTGTAAACCTGTGGCCAGCGATTGGATAGTCGGTGGGCGTTCCCCGCCAATTACGCTGAAAGGAAGACTATTGGATCGCCGAAGTCATCTCCTCCGATGCAGATTGTGTGTTGGTCCGCGCCCTTACGGGGCCCACCTGTCTCTCCACTAGGTAAGTTTCCCCTTTTTTGATCTCCGGTCTTATCGTGGAATCCTCCTTGAAGAGCCCACGGTCACATTTTCTATCCAGCTAAAGCCCTTACGAGTCCTGAGAAATAACGGAGCCCCATATTAGAGACCAGTTTAGCTCCGCGTGCTCCCGCTCGCGTGACCTCTTCGCTTTGGAGAAAGTGAACAGCCTTTGGAGGATTATGTCCCGCTGTTGGAGAGCAAAACAGTTTCTTGCTTTGTGGAATTTACTTTGACCTTCGATAGGCTGCCCTGTTTTGCTGAAGCTCAGCGTGTGTTACGCACGGTGAGTGCGGAACTAACTGGTGTTTTTAAGCAACCACCATGAACTGGAGGTCAGGATAATTTAGCGGTCGAATAATGAATGATGTTAATGATGTTGAAGTAGAAATACCCAGTTTTCAAAACAGCATTTTATCAAACAACCACTGCACATTCCTCAGGACTCCAGGTAAAGTAGCGGCCGAATGGCGATGAACTGCCATTCGGATTTGATATGAAATTTGCATTCCAGCGTCTCTTATCAGCCTTGTCAGTCCTTACCACTTCGTGACCCTTACC
>KZ344989.1:204911-216855 GCA_002352805.1 Teladorsagia circumcincta
GACAGACAGACACACCAACAGACACACTTAGCCGCTTATATATAGTAGGATTGTGAAAGCAGTTAGCCTATTCACGGAAGAGACTGATTCTATAATCTAATCGCGGGATGTTTCATTGGAAGAAAACCCCCACCCAGCTCTCAATCCACTCTAGTGGTTTTAAAGACGTGTTCACCACTCAAAAGGGACCCTACACAACATCTCATAGGCAAACGAACTTATAAAACGTTTTTAAACGTCTATTCAAAAAAAGGAAACACATTGAATTTGCCACTTTAACGCTCGCAAAACGATATGACTGGCAGTCCGAGCAGGGCACACATCCCAATTACAAAACAACACAAAATATATTTATTTCTTTGCAAACTATTGTCACGGAACTATACGTACATACATTTTGAACCACAATGAGAAAACTAGAGGAATGGAAGTTCTATACAATATCACAGAAAGGAACTAGAGCAAGTTTAAGCTAAAACTTTGTAGAACCTATAATCATGAAGAAACTATGAATGTGAACATGAAATAATATTGGACAAATAAACAAGCACCACTTCATGCACGCTGATATAGGTTTACTCTATTTCAGAGAACGAGAAGAGCGTCGGGTGCAGACTACACACCACAAGTGACGGCCATGAAAAACGTGGCTTCTTGACGTGGTCACTTGTGGCGTGTTGTCTGCACTCGACGATCTTCTTGTTTGCCGACACAGAGAGTATGTATTATGCGCAATGCTAAAATTTTAAGACGCGTTCAAGAGTATGGCTAAAATGTATCGTTCCATTCAAAGCCGAAGATCGCGGTGGAGTGGGATGTTGGTGGCCCAAGATGACGTGTAGGTTGCAAAACTTCCTGCCATCACCTGACGCCCCCTCCCCAGCGGCCTGCCGCCTAGTGGTGCTCTGGAGCTTCCTGCACACACATCCATTGATTCCTTTGCCTTTCAAGGCCTTACCAATGTTTTCAAAACATCTCAAGATGTAATGTGATTGAGAGATAAGAGGATCAGTCAGACTGTCACGTAACCCCAAGATTACCAAAATCCAAAATTTTGTACCAAAGCCCAAGCATATGGATGAAGAGAGAGGGACTTCGGGAGAGAAAACAAACCGTTTTCATTTTCTCCACAAATCTACCTCAGTAACGGCTTAAGCATAATGTGTAAATTCAATCTTACCGTAACTCTTCCGCTTATATAGTCCCTCTCCGAACCCGAAACACATTTCGCCTTCAAATGAACCACCGTACTGCTTTTGAATTAAAAACAGCCTCACCCTCTGAACGCTTCAAAGTAAGTATCACTACCATGACCCAAGCAAGAATTTCAATCACAGATAGAATCAATATTTTGGGAAAAAAAGTGCCATCGCTAGCAATTCCGCCACGGCGAATGAACTCCATCACTTCATGAACAAGGACTTCAGCTGAAAACAACAGTTGTTGCTTAAACTTGATGAAAAGTAGTACTGATTATAAATTATAGGTGAAGACGCATAAACATACGGTACCAAACTATAGGTCAACAGGTCCATCACACGCAAACCCGGTGACTTTTCTAATGAGTGAATTCAGTCTGCCTTTCTGGACCTGATGCCACCAATTTGGCATCAAACCGGTATGGTTATGGTGCACCTAATAGCGTCAATTTCACAGCATGATTTCAAAATCACGACATTTAGCCTTTGCCTTTCGTTCGCACTGCGCTATGAGGGCTTTTGGGTGCAACCATTGCTTATCAATCGCTCAATCACCTTGTCGCAGGGTGAGAAGAGATCGAGGATTTTTCAACGGCTCGTCGAGGATCTTGGCTTGTTCTATCACGCTCTCCCGCGCATACACTCACTCTCGCCACCCGCGAGCCGTCTGTGCTCTCCGCGCGTGCATTCACTCTCGACACTTTTTTCGCACAGTAGAAAGCCATGGTCGGGCAAATCCTCGACCGTTATTCGCCCTGCGATTCAGTTCCAGCTCTTAACTTGTTTCATCGGTGGCTAGACTTTTGACCACTGCTCCATACAGAAACGTGGACCGAATGCAAGTATAGGGTGGAGGAGGGGTGGGGGAGGGGGGGGGGAGGCGAGGAGGAACTTCTTTAGCACAGCAACATCATAGGTGGGTAGGTGCCTAAATCGGATCTCACCGAGATCGCCAGATTCCTTCGGAATCGTTCATTTGTCAAAAAGAACCAACTTAAGAATATGAGAGGGAACAAAACTGGTGCTATAAGAACCTTCGCTATCCCTGAGGCATGCAACTGCCTCAATGGTCTTGTACGAATACAAAAGTGGGAACAACTCATCGTTTCAACACTAAAATGCGACCACCGAAGACAAGCAACCTTCATTCTTCTCCCCTTTCGGGTCACTCGAACGATCACACAAGGCTCTGTCCTGGTAAGCATCTGGTCTCTTCTCGCTGTATTTGCTGTGCTACTGCGGCGCCTTCTTCTGACGCTACCCTCAGGTCATTTAGTCTCCAGTCTATCAAAACGAAGCACCGTTGCGTCCCACATTAACACATTCAGACGACCGTCGTTACCGAAAAAACACTTACCCCTCCCGTTTGTGGTTTCACAGCGTCACGCTGACCCGTCTTTTCCTTTTCAAAGTCAGCAAGCTTTCCATTCAAATCAGCAACATATTCAGTCATCTGTGACAGCTGATCGTCATAGCCACGTCGAACCGATGCCAGCTCGTCCTTAATATTTGAAAACATTCACAAAACAGCTCCAAAAAATATGTCCTTCAACCTACAGTGAGAGTAGCAATTTCCTTTTCCATATCCTTCACAGTCTCTTGCAGAACACGCTTTTCCTCCGTGCACAAGAAATTTTTCCGTAACAGGATTTTGCACTAAACATGGTAAACTGAAGCACGTCAGCCAATTTTTAAAACAATGGACAAGGAGCCTCAACTCAAGATCACCTTATTATTCGAAAAAGGGGAAATAGTGCAGGGTGCTCGCAACAACTGAGAAAAGATTTCGCAACGATAACATGGCTGTTATTCGTAACTAGTGGCACCATTCCTTTACCGCAACGTTCAAACAAACCGGTTAGAAGAGGGGAAAGTGGGATTCCGTTATTGCTAGGAGGAGAGGCTTCCCGAAACATTTGGAAGCTTCATCAAAACATACTTCTCCTTTGTAGTAACTGGCAGCACACTGAGCTGTCTGCAGGTTATCTGTCACAGCTCGTAAACGCTCACGATTCACTTGCTTCAACATTTCCACTTCTGCATGGCTGTCGTCTCTGAAAGACAGCTATGTGCAAAATATCGTGATCAGAGAACTGAAAAAATGAATATGATTCATAATAAATCGTTGAAAACTGTGACACTGAAAACTTACTCCACTTCCTTCACTCCTAGCATTGCTAGCTTCCGTCGAAGCAGGGACAAATCGACTAGATGCCCTTCCCGCTCTGACTCGAGAGCGCTCACACGGGTTTTCAAGCAATCAACCTGGAAAGTGGATGATAAATGTTACAAATTCTAAGGCTAGGAAACGTCATTTACACCCTACTCTTATGTCAACAATATGTTCAAAAAGTAAAGAAATTCGCTCAGAAGTCCCAATAAGCCGCACAAAATGTACTTATTGATCATTAAGTTGAAATTGAGAGTTACCATGATTTGATCTGAAATGCTTTCAGATTTCGAGGAGATCGAAGTATTCGAGCTGTTTGGCGGTACACGTGGTGAATCAAGCGAGTCCGTGATTCCACTAACAAGGTCAGATGTATCAACCCCTGAAGAATTCGGATGTTACGCTAACATCCAAACGCACTACAATCACTGTATAATTACGGAGGTACTGAACAGAATCAATCGGAAAAAATCATCAACTATTTCGTAAATAACCCATCACCTATACTACAAGTCAGAGGTTTTTCAGATCTGCTTCTGTCCTCCTCGCTATCAGCTTCGCAGTCTTCGTCGAAGGGATTGTAACTGTCTGGAGACCGCACCGCACGCACTGGGGTCGCATCTCCTTTTCCATCACATTCTAGCTGGAAAATACTGCTGAATTATCCAAGTACTGAGGGCCACGTGCATAAATTCAAAATAATCTAATAGAGAAAAAGAAAAGAATATTCATTCAATAGAACAAAAATCTTCAACAGGTGACATGGTACGAGATCTATAACCAGGCCGCTTACGCTAGACGTGAACTCTTCAAAACACCCACACATTTCTCGCTCCTCCTTCAACATCATTGTCACACAGGATCTTTCCTTATTGGTCATACTGCTTCTAATATACTCGTGTATGCAGGTTGATTTACCAGGCTTTTCCCTTTAGATCCCTCCCTTGAGTGATGGATTCACAAATAGATTAGAACTAAGGGAAGTTTCCAGACGATGGCCACATACCATTCCTTCACAGCCACACAAATAAAAAATTGCAAAAAAAAAACTAACCAATCCATTGATTGCTTGAACTCTTGCTGTGAGCTTGCTCATTTCGGTTACCAAACGGGATAGACAATGGGAAGTGGCGGTACCAATACAGCAGATCCTTTTGGTAGCAGTAGGAAATCGGGATTCAACTGCCCATCTAGTCGCAAACGTTTTATCCAATTCTGGAAATATTACAGAATCAAAAAATAGGGATTATAAAATTGTTACCATTTAAAAGCATGCACAACCACACGAGTCGTATTCTAAAGATCAGTACGGGGCGGCGAGAGATGGTCATATTACGATCCATGCTCGTTCAACTTATACAACGAATGCGTGAGGAACTTTTCAAGAAAGAAAAATGAGAGGAAAAGTATAGAAACCCCTACTTAGCAAAAGAAATCCATCCTACAAAAGAAGAAATGTCATGGAATCGAAAATCGGAAACATTAGCTACGTCAAGCCTCCACACCTCCAATCAACGTGATGGAAGAGACCTTACCTCTCATAACATTATTCCCCTCTTCTAACGTCTCACAAAGCTTCTCTCCTGCATTCTCAGTTGCTGTTGTTGTCAATGCCAACGCCGAACAGATAGAATCCATGACCACCAAAAGACGACACATGCTGGTACACCAGGCATTATTTAATTCCTCTAGTTGTGAATCGCACCATGTGACCTGTATGGAAATTAAACTCGTCAAAAACTTCGGAAAAAAGAAAAGGAGTTCAACTGAACAGAGTAACACTATTATTCTATTGACTGACTTCAACAGGGAAATTGTTACCTTGTTTTCTTCAGCGGCAAGACGCTTCAGTAACTCGGGCATCATCACTCTACAATGTCGTGCCACAACTTTTAGAGAAGTGTGTAACTGGGGAACGTCTGTCGACATCTAAAGCAAAGGGAAGCTCCAAAATGTTTATAAAGAAATTGGGAGATGAAAAAGTTACCTCAAACTCGGCTTTAAGTATGCATTGCTGAACAGCATCGATCGGAGCTGTCAGTAACTGCGAACATTGAGCCAATTCTGACGACAACTGCAAAATTCTGGCATTGACTTCCTCATTTATCTACAATGAAGAAAGGATTGAACTTTTTAAACTCGCCTTCTTCACGTGATTAGGAAGAGGTTCCAACGAAGAATCAAATGGATATATCTGAGTGCGCTGATAGAGAAGTTCGAACAATGTCGACAGACCTGCAATGTGATAGAATAGCTGGAATACCATATTATAATGAATAATGGACAAGTTGCCAGATAAAGTAGACCACAATACGAAAAACTATTACTTTCAGAAGATACGAAGATACCTTGCAAAGTATTCCTGATCGACTCTGCCACCTGGAGGTACGCCTCGTTGATCGGTGGAGGCTGTGGTGAAGGTGTTTGGGATAGAACGTTGTTGATCTGAACGAGAGGCGAATATAAAAATTCCATGAAGAAAGGCAATAAAAGGGGCGCAATGAAAAGGCTAGCAAACCTCCATGGATTGCTCTAACGGTTTCACCGACTTCACGGGTCTCTCCGGTCTGTGCTCTACTATTCTTCTATCGGAATCGAATCGGCGAGCTTCTGCTTGTTCTAGTTTTCGAGCGAAGTCGTTCGATAGAGAAGATAATTCGTCAGCATGCTTCTGTTCGAGATCGCACATCTAAGAATTTTCAATTATAAGACATGTAATACAAACATCGCATTATATCAAACATAGTAAAAAAAAAAGCAGCCATCAATGAGGTTCTGACACTTATGCTGAGACAAAGAACGGAATCCAGACCTATGGCTTATTAGGGTTCCTTGTGCGGAATATCTACAAATGTAAGACAGAATTCTCTGGCATCCATAACTTCAATTAAGATTGGCCTTAACACGTTGACGACATCGCGCGTTTTGGGTTTTTGCAACGCGTGGGACCAAATTCGTGGATTTTGATCTGTAAATACGCAATACTTAGATGCGATGAAATGCTCTCAAAAATGTTTGATCTGTCTTATTTATTCTGAGTTGCAGTAGTAGTAGTTTGACCGAAATGACGTATTAAGGCCATGAAAACTTGAATTTCAATTACTTTTTCTTCAGTGGTTCCAAAATCAATTTGGATGTGGTTGTTTCAGTGAAAACACATATCTTCCCATACAAATAGGTTTGTATTCGCTTCTATTTTTCCTTTTCATCAATATGTTTACGCTCATGAAGAGAAAAGGAGGAATGAACTGAACAGACATATCCGTACGGTATGGAAGAACTCTGCCAAACTAAAGAATATTTGGCCTTCTGTGAGCCATGTGATTCTTAGGTATGCTGGTGTATGGTCTATAGATTGAGTTCAAAAAAGTTAGGAATAAGTGGCGTAAGCGCAAGGAAAATGGATGATTGGGTGGGACGCGTTACCGCATCACAATGTTCCACGAGGTGCGCAAAGTGGGACGCGTTACCGCGTCAACGTGTTAAAGAAAGTCCCTGCGACGATGTGAACCGCTGAAATGTAGAAGAAAATGTGCCAAATTGTGCGTCTGTAAAAAATAACAACACGGGATAGCCAGAAACCCAAGGCAATTCGCCATTTCGACAGCTGATTTCGGGAGTAGACGAGTTTACAGAACATAGAGGTCATTCGGGTAGCAAGTGCTGGTTCTGGCAGGTGCAACGTTGCTTTGGGAAAAATCGAGAGGTGACGACAGCGGTTTCATTTTAAGTGTAAATTGCCTTAACCATCCTTTTCATAGCCGGCGGTGGCGTATTCGGAAGTGCAGAAACTACTACGACACCTTCGTGGCTTTGTCGCGCGGCTGAAAGCGCCTTTGTCGCACGGCTGATAGCGCGCCCTTTGTCGAGTGAGCGCCAACACTCTCTACTCGGGCACTCTACCTTCCCGGGACCATCCTACCCAGCTTCCTCGATATTTCTGCATATACCGGGCTGATCCACCGGTTGGGCTAACATCACTCCCTGCAATTTCTTCGAGGTATTCACTAAGGCAATGCGACTGCATATTTGGCTGCAGTCCTCTAGATCATCAGTTGTAAAGGGATGAAAGGTGAAAGCGAAAGATAAAAAGGAAGACAACGAGACAGGTTACGGAAGTGTGAGAGATACAACGGACAAACACGCACCTGACTGGTCAATTCCATGTTCTGCCTTATCTTGTTCTGTAGTTCTTCCTCTAATACTCCCACACGGCCTTCAAGCGTTCCGATCTCGTTAAGCAACTCTTTCGTGTCTTTTGATTTCTTTGGAAACTTTGCCTTCTGAACTTTTCATTCATTTGCGGAGAACAAGACCTTAATCAATAACCAACGGAATACCTTGAGCGTTCCTGATTTTCCATGAATTAAAGCCTCCAACTCATCTTGAAGGTTCTCTACACGCTTAACAAGCTGATCATTTCGAAACGTGAGACTTTCGTTTTCAGCCTCAACTTTTCGAAGCTGTACTTCCAGCTCTCTTATGGTTTCCTACAAAGAACTCTATTCCAAGCATAAAAAATTCCATACTCGAGAGTATAGATAAATAGTACTACAACCCACGTTTAGACTGTCGTTTTTCTTCCTCTCGGAGATTACCCCTTCACTGAGCACTTTCACATGGGATCGTAGCTGAACCAAGTTCTATTACGGAAGATATCCGTGAAAAAAGCCTAGTAGTGGTCAGAATAGAATAAAATAAAATAAAAACGAAAATAATAGAACAGAAAAAAGATAAACAAAGAAATAAAAGAACAGAAGAGAAAGAAGAATAGAAAAGCTCCGATTTGAGCGAAGTTTAGAAGCATTCGGAGCAAAAAATCGTGACAGACGTTCATCGAAAACTACAACGGTAATGTGGTTTGCACCTCCTGAATATCGAAAAAATGAGCACCTGATAACTCACTTTTGCGTACTCATGTGAAAGTCTCTCATATCTGATGTTAACGTCTGTGTTAAACGACACTGACGAAACGGACATAAACCTGTAAACATGGTAATTTTGAAAAGAAAACTTATTTTTTAGACCAGATCTTTTTAGATATTGCTGGATTCTTTATATGTCACCTGCTGAACATTCAACATGTGGAAAAATTTCTACCCTCTGGTGGTCAAACCATTACCTTTTCTCATTCGGTATAGCCAAGTAGAATACGGCCCCAGGATGGGGTCCCTCTTCTGTTTGGGGAAGCATACCTTACGGTCCCAGGAAATCCACTTCCACGCACATTGCAGGTCAGCTGACAGGTGATGGTGATAGCCCCCTTTCATTCATCAATCTGCCAGGAATAAGCCTCAAGAGGTGCGAAAATGTGAAATCCAACAATGACAGGGACGGGGCTAGTTCATTCCCCATGAGGATTTCTGCGCATGTTTGTCTCCTGCCCATCTCATTGCTAATTAAATATCAGCCGCGTCGCCACGCGCGCTTCCTAGACAATCCTATTTATTGATGAACCAGGCTTGTGATTGTAAAAGCATTTTAGGACAGTATCAGAAAGGAAAAAAAGTAGACAGGGCATAGAACCCATGATGAAAAAAAAACAATAATAGTATGTACAAATTTATCGAATGATCGAGTTCAGAAACACTATATACAAAGCTGAGAAGCTGTAATACGACCGCAAATAATATAATGCAACATGTAAAGATGAAAATCTCGGAGAAACTCGAGTAAAACTGGGTCAGTAGACAACATCTATGCACAACAAATGATCTGTACAACAAAAACAAAGTATAATATTAAAGTTAGAGACATTCAAAAGTTGTTAATCTTTTTTTAGAAATACACCTGTTTTGCATCATTCTGGTGAGACTCCTCAGGGCAGTACGGACATTTTAAACGATTATTTCTATGAGTACTACACAGTTTACTTACGGCTTCCCTTGATATAACATGACCACAAGTAAGTCGCATCGGTGGATTACTATCTGTACTTTGTTGGCGCAAAATTGGGCAAGTAAACGTTGAATGGACATACTCATCAATCTTCACTTCAACTGGCAACTCTTCCCCACTGAACAGATGATCTTGGCGACTTACCATCACCTGCTTCAGATTCACAAGAATCGGTACTGCTCGCATACCAGTCAATATGACGTTGAGAAATCGAGTATCGCTTTGAGCTAGTGCTACTGACATCCGTGATTCGAGCACAGGCCATGCCAACGGGCTGAACAGTGCCTCGTATCGCGGATCATTTCGATCCTTGCCCATCGCTACTGCGCCCATCACCTGGGCCGTTTCGTTCTCGTATCCAAAGGCAGATA
This sequence comes from Teladorsagia circumcincta, assembly GCA_002352805.1. Classification (NCBI taxonomy): domain Eukaryota; kingdom Metazoa; phylum Nematoda; class Chromadorea; order Rhabditida; family Trichostrongylidae; genus Teladorsagia; species Teladorsagia circumcincta. The sequence goes on from KZ344989.1 coordinate 214,550, forward strand.
GCTGGCGACCGAACCGCAGCGCCTCTATTCTCTTGCCATCCTGGATTAGCGTTATCATGTGCTGCTTCAGAAGGTCATACTGCAGCTTTGTATCGGTATGTGGATTCTGCTGTAACCATGAAAGCGCTGGTTCGATGTCCTGGTTTTTGAGCGCTTCCATGATCCAATCAATGATCTTTCTGTTGGCAAGGTATCCATCAATCCGTCCACCGAGCCCTGTCTCCTTCACAAGAGTCTCCGCAATATTCGTATGTCCACAAGTCATAAGGTAATCGCAAATCATTCCGTTGACAAGACGCTCAGCTTTAGGATCTCGTTCGATATCTTTTTCGTTGCGAATTAAGCCGCCGATCTCTTTGTGCGTGGACTTATCGATGTCCTTGCCGATTTGTGACACCGGATGATGAAGAGATTTGTGATGCGCTATCATTTGTGTGAAGGTCTCTTCACCACGAGCAGCCAACTCCTCCAACAACATCTGCGCAGTTACTGACATTTCGGGCTCGGCATCGTCAGACAGCAGCTCACGATCGTACAGATCAGCACTTGACAAGACCTTCGCCATATTCGTCTCCCATGTCGCATCAAACTTGTCCAACTCGTCTGATAGATGATTGAGCGCCGACTCGATTTCCATTAGCGACTCATGCGAGTCCGCCATGGCCCTGTAAAGAATTGGATGAATTATTGAGAGATTTAATCATTAAAATGAATGCATGAAAATTAGCACACTGAAGGTATCAAAGGTAATTCGACCACAGGAATCAAAAGAAATAACAACCAAATTCATTTATTGGTACAGAAGAAGTTTTTAGCTTCCCTACAACTTAACAGAAATTTCAAAGAAAAGAAAACAAGCACTCACAATTTAGGCATTCCTGCCGGTGGAGCTACAACAAACAATCGATGAAAGAGATCACCACATTATGTCCAAAGGAGATTGATTTTAAAGCAGAGCGCCTTACAGTTCACCAACAAAAACACCGCCAGGTAGTGTATGGGCTGTGAAGTTCAATTAGCACACGAAATGGTAGAATCATGAATTGCTCGAAGAAGTAGAAATCCTATGAGCAAAATGAGCGCATAAGCCTAGGCGAAGATCACCACATGCATGCACCGATGATAAAAACCGTCATATTAACATGAAAACTTGAAAAGTTTTCATGTTAATACGACTAAACTGACTAGACTAGAAAACTAGACACAAAAACTTAGCACCGCTATAACAACAGTAATACCGTGACCGAGAAATCGATGCCGTCTCCATGTGGCAATCGTATGACTCATCTCATATCCGATTTCAGCTCCTTCACCATTGAACGGTGCACCGAGGTAGATTAGTTGATAAACAGCAATTGCGAAAAACAGCACATTTATGAACAGTGTCTGCCAGCATCCCTGAACAACGCGAACTAAACTCCTGATTGATGTTATCGCCGGGAGAAGGAAGGAGGAGGTTCGTGGTGCCGAGCGGATAATTCAAAAGTTGCCAAGAATGGGGTACTATTCAGTACACTGGTCGTCATCATTTTTCAGAATGTTGGAAGGAAACTATAGGCTCGAACGTCAATTTGTCAACTAGTGGCCCAGAACCAAGCACCCATTTTCCTAGCGGTGGCTAAGCCATACCGGCTCACTAATTGCCTAAGGCAATCTGGAGGCTGAGGCAGGCACACGGAAAGAATTATCACACCCTACCGATTTCCTTTCGTGATTGCAGTTTCTACACGGTCGAGCTCGCACACACATGGAAAATCGTCTGGAGATTCGGTTTCGGAAAGCTGAAACCCATCACAGATATCACGGGAGAGTATATCTATGTGAAGTATGACTGAATATGAAAACCTACAATTTTCGAAATAACATGCAAACCCTAGCGACAATAACACAGCAGAAATTTGAAAGTTGAATCCCTGCAATACAATTAGTGACTGGATTGCCATCATTATGAGTTAATTATCAGAGAAAAAAATAGGGAATATGAACTTACATGCAAAAGTGAGCTGACAACAAAGGAGACTAGAATTGAGACAGCACTTCCCAGTGAAAGGAAATTCGTATAAACATCTAAAAGAAAGAATATGAATGGAAGAAATAAGGAAACACGCAAGATGTGAAAGTTTTGATTGATAGTGGTTCATGAGGGCGGATATGCCAAAATTTTTGACCATATTTCAGATTCAAAGCAAAATAGAATTATATGGGGAGCGACTCATTTGGAAACGCAATGGAAAGCTAACCGGCCTTATCAAGTGTATTAACCCATTGACGACATTGCGGGTCGATGTGGGGACGCACATTTTTTG
>KZ344989.1:221481-254158 GCA_002352805.1 Teladorsagia circumcincta
TAAATAAATAAATAAATAAATAAAATCTCCTCAATTTGATGCACCCGCCTGCGCTCTCTCACCTCTCCAAGGCTTAGCCCTAGGGGGCTTCCATCCGTTCTCAATCGGGGTGCTTTAGCCACTCGTGGCAGGACCACAGAAGAAAGTTCAAGTAACCCGTAAACCTAGTAATAGTAACTGCCACTGGGAGTAAGCCTTGGACGAGCAGACGAACAGTGCGCCGCGTGGTCCCCCCCCCCCCCAAACAAAGGTAGCACCAGTAGGAGTAGTAGTGAAAAAACTGAAAACCGAATGCACTAAAAATTGACCGAAAGCACTGGAAATTCGAATAAAATGTGGCCTACGTCAGCAGAGATGCATGTTCACTCGAACACTTTCGCGGTAAAAAAAAGAAGGTCCATTATATAGCGCACTCTAGAGGATTTGATTGAATTGGGTATTCCATACTCTTTGATAGGCGAGCAACAAATGTGTTGCGTACACCACAACCAAATTAAAAGCATTCATTCAAGCAAGAAAACCACATAAAGCAAGATATGGCGTGAGAACTCGGTTATTAAAGCATGAAAATCCATACCCACTTCTCAAAAATAACAGAATGATGTCATGACTGTTAATGATATGAGCGTATTGCTGAGACCACATAAAGATATGACTGACTTCAAAACATTAACAGACTTACTGGTAATAAATGTCGGATCACAGTAGTAATTCCTTTTATGGCGTTACTTATAGCATCACCTATTTTTTGTAAAAAAAACCTAATTCAACAATCAAAGTTCAGAACTCAAAAAGTAGATAAAGTTAAACGGCCACCAAAGATGATTTCCTTGCCGATGGTCGCTTCGGTGTGACCACGTGGCTTCCGGTTGGGTTGCAGTATTGCTGACAGATCCATGTTCCTTGTGGAGCCTCAGATAGACCGATACAGTAAGTGTGGAACCCACGATCGCATTTGTCACAGAAAATCATCGATTCCTGAAGGAAAATGTGTTTCTTTACTACTTTTACTCGTTTCATTTTTTCGTCCAGCATCCTCAGTTGCTGTTATTCTGCTATGCTGCGGGGAGAGTAGCAATCTGGCGCAAAGAGGCAATGAATATAATGGTTGAAGGGAGAGCGCTCATGATTACGTGATTAGCAAACCAGAGGATATGGTTGGGACCACTTTCCTACTCCGTTCCATTGATAATGCTCAATGACGTCATCAGGACCGGTCCACCTTCCTGTCGTCGTATTCGTGTCTTCTTTAGTCGAAGCGCGCAAGGAACTAGGAAGCGCCACCTACCAAGTAGCAATGCCATATTTTGTTACGTAGAAAAACAGGCACCCACACCCACCCAGCTGAGGTAGGATAACTAGCGTACAGCAAACAAAGAATTCTGCAGAATTTAAGCCAAACAGAAGATATGGCAGAAACGTTAGCTGCCCTTGTGGTTTGAGATCTCTACTAACCTACTGAACTAGAATTCAAATCAAGCAGGCGAAATAACGAAGCAACTTATTAGACTTGACCATCCCACCTTATCCTTTTCGGCAAAAAGAAAACCATCAAAAATAAGTCAAATAAAAATAGCTCACCTCGCGATCTCCCATTGTGCAAACGCTGCAACGCTTACATTCTATACATTGCCACTGATACGTAGCCACATGTGCGGCCATTTCTTCATTCATATCCAGGCACGAAGGATGTGATTGCAGTGGACACGACACACACCTAAATATTCAGATGGTTAGGAAGGACAAAAACAAATTCAAGTTTTCCTGACGAATGGAAGGTGATTCGATTCAGAATATTGTTGGTAAATTCTGTGATATCCAAAACTATTCATTGGCAAACATTGCAATATACTGCGGTACACAAAACATTATACCGTAGTATGAGAATCAATGATTGGAGCAATGACAAAGCATCTCTTAGTCAACTCAGCGAAACTCCATTACTTGGATCGCTGATCATGTGCGTAAATTGAAATGGTGGTCGGTTTTGAAGAATGGAGGAAGTTGCTATCGGAGCAACTTTAGATTACACCATAAAAACTAAGCCATCAATAACTGCACTACAGGGACACGGTTCTGTATAATCAGCACGTAAAACGTGTGCGTGCTGACAAGCTATAGAACTACACCATGAAAAGCTGAGTTAGGGCTAAACGGTGCACCGGTAGAGTAACTTGTAGCCGAGTCTCGCCAGGAGCGAAATTTTTGTTCATAATCCATTATTCTTTTGAAACTACAGAGACATTTTGGAGACAGCGATCCGCCTACCGTAAATCTTGAACGGACATACCGTTTGACAACTACCTCTTTTAATAAAGCTAAACTCACTTTATGAATACTTCTCCAGGTGCCATTGCAACCTCACACATCGTGCACTTCACCGGCTGGAAGAGTGGATGGTTCTTCGCCGCGGCTCGCGCAGTGCTGACTTTCGAAGACAAGGTCGATCCACTCTGAAACAAAACACACTCAATAAACCAATATTGCCAGACTGCTCTCGCTAAGCATTTATTTTAATACACGCCTAGTCCTCAGCCCCCCCCCCCCCTCAAAGATGTACAGGGTAGGGCGGAATCATTGGTACCCATGTATTTCGGGGTTTTTGTCACTTACTGGAGCCTCCCATTTCAGTGGCTCATAAAATAATGGTGTCAAAACTAAATCACGCACTCGGGCCAAAATGGCGTTCCTCCAAGAGTGCACTGATCAAACTTCCAGAGCGGTATGATTATGCGTTCTCGTTGCTCTATCGACGCGTCATCGCCACTCATTCGACGTTTCAAACATGACCACTCACTCGACGTTTTAAACATTACTCAAGTACTGCTAAACCCGAAAACGACTTCCACTTGGGGAAGGGTTTTCGCTCCTCCAGCAAGACACATAGAGCGACGTTGATCACGAAATGCCATTAAAAGGTCTATGCACCAGTGATTTTTTCTCACTTGTGCTCAATTTCCGAGATAACATTCCCATAGTAAGTTAATAGTTGACATGATTCACTTTCCCTAGTCTAGCGAAACGAAGGCTCAACTACTCTTTGAATCTAATCCCCTGAATAAACCTTGGAAAAAATCACTACAATAATATTCAGATCCAAAACCAAATTTAATTGTAACAAAGTAAATAGTTTACCCATATACCAAACCATTAATTGTATGGTGACCAAAGATAAAGATTTCAGACATTTTCTTAAACATTCTCGACAACAACTTTTATCACTGAGTAAAAAATCGAACCATAAGATGGCTGCACCTTATCTGACATAATAAAACAAACAAGGTTAATGTACAAGATAACTGAGATCGGTTAATTCTTATTAGGAAAAATTTAAATACTGTAATTCAAAATTATTAGCTCACAATCCCGTCACTATCTATAAGCGCTGAACAGCCATAAGTAGACAAAGCAGCTGATACATTGTTGATTAGACAGTTATTATATCATAACAATTAAATGCAAAATCACAACGAGACGGTCACATTAGGATTCATCTTCATCGTCCTCTGCATAGGCCACGGCACGTTTTGCTGTACTTCGAGCCTAAACAGCCATGTATCAAAGGGATTTCACCGCCAAAAACCCAAAATGACAGAACAATCGAACTGAGCTAGTAAGCACTAACTAATCCTACGAATTCGAATTCGATAGCGCAAAAATGCTCTAATCGATTGTAGAATGGATTCACATGCGACATAATTGCTGCTACAATCTAACTCTACTTTCCAATGCTCCGTTTGATCGTGCGTTTAGTGGCTGTTTAGGCTCACCCAGAAGTTTCCAATTGTGTTTCGATAGCACGAGTGTAACCCTCTCCCCAACTTCAAAATTTGATGTTTGGTGAACATGTTAAAAAAGAGGGACATGTTGAGCCGTATGTTATCCATTCCCTCCGGGAAGAATAAGGAATTCATTTCAAATTTTTATTTTGCCATTCAGACAGCCCCTAAGAGCGCCTATTTCAACTTATGTATGCATGTTGAAGTAAAAAGGTGCTGAAGGTAATAAACAGCTTCAATAAAAAAAACAACGAATGCTGAAGGGTTTTCTTGTTCCTCTAATTACATGGTAACATGCGATCTACTGTATTTATAATATCATATATGCAAATATGGGGAAATTTTATGAATGATCATCGATGAGAATGATGTAACTAAACCCCTTCCACCGAGGTTTTTTAGCATATTTTTGTCCTACTCATGAGTATCACTTTTTCATTTAATGAACAAAACAAACGAACATGAGAACAAATTGTTTTCATTCAAAAAATTTAACAAAAAAATTACAGAGGATGCAAAAAAAGAAAGTACAAAGCGATAAACTTACAGATTTCCGTGCGATCTCCGCACGAGGAGTTGTCATGACTTCAGTTTTGACCGCAGGCGAAGGAGATGGAGCATTGCTTTGTTGAGTCGCTGCCGCCATCTTTTCGAACCCTAGAGGAAGAAATGCGAAATCCAATTTTAGTTTAACGGAATATTAATGTGCCGCGAGCAACTATGACAGATACAATAACTCAACAAAATTTACTTTGCATGTCTCTTTCAGTGACATTGATCGGTGGCGGTGAAGGATCTCGATGTACCGGGAATAAATGTTCACCGTCCAATACGCTGCCGAGTGGAAGGCGCCGCAGTTCGGATGATGTGAATCTGTCAAATAAATATGATATATAAAATCCAGAAAGATTTTGTTAGAAGAGCGCTTACTAGCGTAAGCTTATTCCTGCACCTCCGAGAGCGGCAGGTTGGTTGAACCCTTCACGAGGATTAACAACGCTTACAAAATTGCAAAAATGGCTACACTATCACCAACAGGGCCCAGTTTGACAGGCCTGGTGAAACAACTTCGTTCACAGAAACCTGGTCTTAAAGTCGTAGAAGTATCTATATAGTGCAAAGATGTCATCCGAAAATGGCGAGCAGAACTCTCGATTAAGTTCTGCGGTCCGGGTCACCGAAGTGTGGGCGATCGCGCCAAAAGAAGCCGACTCAAATTGGGACTCGGGACGTAGGACGGCTAACTGTCGGCCTCAACTGGTGGCTGTCTGATGAAGTCCAGGATCGTCCGAGTCCTATTCCTCCAGAAGGCACGATGGAAAAGAGCCAAGGCCAGAGAAATCGATGAAGGCACATTGAAAAAGACACCAGGTGGCCGTCGTGGCCATAGCAGGACGAAGTCTCTCGAGAACTTCGCCTCTCTTGTAAACAGCACTAGCGATCGAATCAGCTGAGAGAATGCACACGAATCCGGATAGGGACAATCGTCCCCGGTGTATGCCCGTAACTGTTCCTCTTTCTCTAAAACTAGATGTCACGGTGAAGCGGCTCAAGGAGAAATAACTGAGTGGCACGAGTGTCAGGAACAGGACATAAGGTCGGTAATACAGACTGCCTGTGTCCATCTGAAAAAGCGAGAGCAGCGATGGTATGGACACGAGCCAAGAGGGGCACTTTATCACCGCATAAGGCTGGTGTCAGAGTCCGCGATCACTCGCAAGTTTCGCTGATTCTCGCGAAACCTACGACGGATCGCAGGAGTTGGAGTGCCCCTTTTGAAAATTTGAAACACTGATTATGAAACAAGTGGAATCATTAGCAGTCGTCATTCAGCCATCACACTCAAGCAGAAGTATCGGCGGGATTGGAGAACATCTTGCAATATTGATCGGGCACTTGTGAGTTCCGTGAGCCGTCGCGTGAATCGCGCAAATAGCAAAAATCAGCGAAACTTGCGACAGATCGCGGGGTCTGACACCAGCCTAAGGGAATTGTTATATAGGGCAAGTGATTACGAAGATTACCAGAGGAAACGTGGAAAGACGCCACGAAATAGGATTCGCCGGGCTCAGGGCTACGGCAGAGGATGAACTGGACAGGACGACGTGGGCGGTGTTCAACAAGAACTGCGACTCTGCGACTGTGAGAGATTATCGCTAGGGAGAAAAAATATCCTAGGGATGAATGCTAGAACCTCCGACGCAATTAATTCCAGCTGAAATAATATAACAATAAAGGCTCACTTCCGGTAATAATTCTGGAACTGTCCATGAATCAGAGCAACTGGATATGGATCAGGTTTGGTGTATTTTGCGGGAACCTTCTTCCACTTATTCGTCGCAGACTGGATAATCTAAAGGAGGAAACCAATTATAAGCTGTGACTGCACATTGTGAATTGTCGCTTACAGATGTTTGAACGTCCCAATAATGCTGCCGCTCCAACTTTTTAGCGAGCTGAAGTTCCCTATTGAACTCGGCAGCACTCTTAATTGCCTTCTCGCGCAACTCTGCCATCTTCTTGGAATCGTTTTTGATCTAAAGTACAGCACTTAGAACAGTAGAGTGCCTACAATGACCTGGAGGTTTGAATTGACTAGAAAAACGGGCCAAATTGTGTGTTCAATCTCAAAAGAAATGCGACACTAACAAACCTACTCGATTTTCACCCGCTTCGTAACGCAAAGCATTGAGTAACAAACAACAACAACCGTTTTCTGGTGTTAGGAAGGAAGGTTAAAATGAATAAAGCCACAAGAAAGTTATGCGCTAAACGAAAGATTGCTTCATTTAAAACAGTAAGCTTCTAAACTGAGTCTAATGTTCAAAATGATGTCGCTTTCTGGTTTGAAGAGCGTTTAAGGAAGGGTGTAGGTAGAGAGAGAAAGCAAAAACCGTGAGCTCGCCTAACATTCACAGAATCATGGAAAAAAACGAACCGCTTCCATTTCCTTCGCTTGCTCAGCCATCAGTGCCTTTAGGCGTTCAGCTGTGACTTTTTGAAACTCCTGAAAAAAAGTCCCATAACGAATGCAAGACCAGACACATTAGCACAGGAGAAATAGAAATATTCGCAAAAAAAAGTTTTACAGAAATATTTGTCACCTGATAAATTGCTGGATATTCACTAGCCATCAAATCATGGATTTCGACAGATCGCATTGCACAGAGATCTCGTAGTTCTTAAAGAAAGGATTCCGTTACTGCTATCTATAATTTACTGAATTGTGCGCACATTCGCCTTACTACTGAGTATATTTAGCACTTTCAGCAAGCGCAAAACTTAATTTTGCGCGAACTGCCGCAACTGAATGGTCAAATGTCGCCAAAATGCGTGCGAATGATTTCTACGCGAAACACGATCAAAGATGTGTAACGATGTTTCCGCTAGGATAAGGATAACTGTACTAAAAAATCGCAAAACTCACGAGTTTCATTCATAGTTTGGTGGATATTGTACGTAGCACAGAGCCAATCTCTTTCAACCTTCTCAACTTTTCGACGGCTCATATCCGGAAATTTTCGAGAAAAGGACTTTATATCCAATAAGTCTCCCACTTGCTCCTGAAAATATGTTATAAAGAGCAATATTGCACGATGGAGGTAAAGCAGGTAATTCCAGTGTAGAAAATCTAGAAATCACCTGCAGAAAATACTTATCTCCGGATTTGAATGGCCATTCATATTCAATCAAATCTTTCACTTCAATCTGAAAGCACTACCCGTCAGGTCGAAAGAGTTAAAGAAAAGGGAAAGGAAGGGAAACAGACCTGGCGATGCGTTACGTCCGCACTGATAACTCTGGCTATGGATCTCGGGGTAGATGGTACATGAGGTATTGTAGCTGCGGACAGAGTGCCTTAAAATGAATGGATATTCTTGCTATGGAGCGGTCACACTAGAAACCGATACAAGTCCAGTAATTGTCAACAGGTAAGCCTCGCAAGTTACTCTATGGGAAAGGAAATTCTTTCAAATTATTTTGAAAAATCGATCTAGTCGACCAAGAACTGTTTTTAACAAGAGCGTTTAACTAGCGAGAAGATTTAATAAAAAATTCGGAGAAAACAACAACCAACTTTCAGGCGTTTCTGTGACAACGGAATCACTCTCTGGTTCCGGTGCAGGAGGAGCTGCAACCGATGGAGGATCTTGTATCGAGTTCTCCACAGAGTCCATCGACTCCATGGATAGGTTGCTATCCTCAAACACTACCGGGTTTTCTGAAGATGGCGGTTGCATACCTACAACTAGATTTTTAATCAGTTCCAAGAAAAAGATGAATAAATGAGTAAAAAAAACGGTGCGATGCGGCTTGGGCGGGGAGACCACGCAAACGCGCGTCAAGATCACGGAAACGCATAGTTTAAGCAATAAGCCTTTGAAGAGGGGCAGAAATCCGGCGTGCGGAAGCAATTTTCGCACTCACCAGAATTCTTCTCTATTGGCTAGACTCAGTCCTAAAGGTTTTTTTAAGAGTGCCCCCACCCCCCAGAAATTTGTACGAAATTTGTACGTACAACCCTGAGCGTAGCTGTGTAATTGCGTACCGCTCCGTGCTACTGTAATCCCGCGCCTAATTTTATTCTAGTTGACAGCCTGAATCACGGTAAACTCCAAAGGTTTTGGAGCTTCAATTGGTTCCCCGCGCTTGCATAAATTTGTTTGCTAGCGCTGCGCTGGTCTATGGACGCATTGCCATCAATGTGAGCATGATTTCGATTTTCATTCGGGCGAAATGATAGAGAAGTAGAAAGTAGATGTCATTACCTACCACGTTGAGAACTAATATTTACTGCTGCATTACACCACTACATATGTAATGGTAGCAATCGGCACTGTGGCACTATCACGACCCCAAGAGGGCGAGATGAGTAAATCTTTTCCAACCGGAGTGTTAAAGCCGGCCGATTCACCGGCAGTTGCGGCGCGGCTGATCGCTGGGTCAGATTTGCTGAACCGTCCCTACCCCCCCCCAAAAAAAAAAAAAAAAAAAACGAAACTACACAATAATTGAAGGTACCATTCCCCCATTTCACAACCTTTTGAACAGTTTGAGAAAGGGTTAGGTAGATCTAGGTTTCTTGCTACCAGCCCGTGTTAAAATTGCTCTGAAAACCTTCCACACGGAAGGATAGGGTCTCTCAAATTTTGTCAAGTCAGTGTCGAGGACGCTGAAATTTTCATGCGAGTTTTTGCCAATAAAAGGCAATATCACTCCAATTCGTAACAAATTGAAACAGTGAAGACAGCTTCAAAGAGCGGAAGATTTACGCTTCCTAATAGGTAATTTAGCTCCTCCACAATTCCCTGTTGAGGAGATATTTGTGTCGAGAATCTTGGTAACCCTTGAATTGGGTTTAGAATATATTCTTCAGACGTAAGTGGTAAGAAAAGGGTCAAACAACATCGTCCGATGTCGTAGTGGTATAAGCCATGCATGCGACCTCCACTCAAAGTTGCAGAGACGATTGGAATAGGTTATACGATGATGACCTTCTGACAAAAACTGTGTTGTTGTAAATGCATTTCGTAACTTCCTAAACTTGAGAAACGAGCTCGTTTGCCTAAGGTCTTCCCTTCACTTATGTAGTTTTTGCGACGACTCCCTAACAACAGTGTTATTCTCAACCAGGTGTTAAAGGCACCACACGGGCAGAAGTCGTGTGAACGATTCTCCTCGGTTCGATTCCTTTGAGGGCGATGGAGCGGGTGGTAAATAGAGGAGGTGCCTTTGCAGCGTGGGTACACATGTGACCTCGTTCCTTGCGGAGATGTACTTTCATTCTTTGTACTGTTTTCAGATAAGTCCTTCTCATGAAGGTAGGAGCTGGAGCGACTAACCTGCAAAGAATATTTTACATCATGTTCTCTCACATATCCTGGTTTTCTGCTCGCTACACCCTCTCACTCCTATCTGCACCATGATGCCACTGTTGTTACTGACCCCCAAGATCCACGTTAACAAATAAGACCCCCTGCCTAGGATTTCCTGGACCGATATTCACCCTGCTATCCTCTCGCCGTCCGACCGTAGCCATTCAGCAGAGAGAGCGTTAGCGTGGAAGAGGGCAGCTCTGTTGAGAGTAGCGTCAATGCGGCAATCAACGGGCAGAAAAGTAGTTCCACTTCTTGGGATCTTAGCCGTTTCTCATGGTTTCTCTTCTTTCCTACGCTACAGACCACTTCTACCCTGGTTTCTAATAGGCTGCTTTTTCATCCTAACTCCACCTAGTGTCCGATTTCTCCACAAAGGTTTATCACGGACTGTGTGTAAACGTGTTCTATAAGGTTGTCTCATTTTTTTTGAACGCACATTTTTCTTCGAAAGCTCCATTGTTTCATAAAGACCTATACATTGTTCGATAGGAAATTATCTGCTCGAAAAGGTGGTTCAATCCGCTTCCAAAAATATTGTACTTTGTTTGAATTTCAGGCATGCAAAAAGGGAGCTCCGGTCGACGAAATTTTGCCAAACCGACAGCTGGCCCTGACCCTACCTTCCCCTAGGGATATCAATCGAGGGTGTACCATCTACTTACTCATCTTTTGGCCGTTCCGCTGTTAGGTTGTAGCGAGTCTTGCAGTGCTTCTTTTCAGGCTTGGTTTTTCATAACACATAATGATTTTTAAACTGAATTCTTTTTTCTAAAACACCATCGTTCTATAACATGTGATATATCATTCGGTGAGCACCTTTTCTGCTCTATCGGTCATATCATTTGTATTTAATTTCGTTACGAATTGGTCCAAATTTCAGGCCTGCGTGATGGGGTGTTCAGTCCATGAAAATGGTCACATAACTTTGGAAAAAAATTCTTCCGAAAAGATGAGAAAAGCAATCAGGCATACACTCCTAACTTAGGCATGGCTTGTGCTCAACATTCCACTAGTTTTTCAATGTCTCGGCTGAAAAAAATTTCGGGCCAAATTCCATAGTTGATGCTTGATCGTCGAATTCTGGAGGAAAAACCCGTTCTGGAAAAGGAGCGACGCGACTAGCTCAATGTTAAGAAGATGTCATGAGAAAGTAAATGGGTACAGTATTGATTAATTTCTCCGAGGGGAAGAAGAGTTAGGGCCAGCTGTCGGTTTGGCAAAATTTTGTCGACTGGAGCTTCCACTTTACATGCCTAAAATTCAGAAAAAGTACAACATTTCAAGAAGCGGAACAAACTATCTTGTAGAGTAGATAACTTCCGATCGAATCATACTTAGGGCTTTATGAAATAATAGAGTTTTCGGAGAAAAATGTGCGTTTGAAAAAAACGACACTATTCATGAGAAGAGCTAATAGAACTGGCCATTGTGCTACAAATTCATATGAAATCAAGTTCACATAATTGATCGTCTTTATTAGCATTCAAGGTATTCAATAATGTATATGCATCGGAATCAATTGAGATTCTTGTAAACAACGCACGTTTCACACAAATTTTCATGAAGTGGTCGGTTAGGAACCGCTTCTATACTACGAACGTGTGGGAGAGATCATTGAGGACATTTGGCGTTCCTCATTGGTCCGAATCTTGACTTGAAAAGCACCAATGAGAAAAGTGCAAATGTTTTAGGAATCCCGTCCTCGCGCTCAACCTGTCCATCAGATTTATGCTACAAGCGCCTTTTCTTTGGCAACCATATTCTGATAGAGATAGTAGACCCAGTAAATAAGATTCAGCACACAAAACGTTACTGGAAAAATCGTCCTGAAATCAAAAAATTAATTATGGGAGGGGATTTTCATTAAGTGCTGATTACTCTTGTCAGTAGAAAGACCTCACCTGCACATTTTGTCGACCTTTTCGGCTGTCCATTGCGGTTCCACTTCGACAATATCGCCAAAAAAGCCAAATTGAGCCAGCGCATGCAATGACTCATACACGTTTGGAACCTGATTCGAGCGTCCAGGGGCAGCTGTACCGTTGGAGGCAATCTCCTAAAAATGGGCTATCATGTAGCGCAGAAAATGAAGTAGTGTAGTGGTTAACACAGTTGTCCAATGCATGGGATAAACCGGCCGAAACCAATCTTTCCATACCAATCGTGTTGGATCCAGGTCAGATTTGCCGAAAGGGAACAGAGACCCCCTCCCCCCACTTGGTCAATTTTTGGTTCCCAGGATTCATCGCATGCATGCATAGGCGCCCAATACTCCAGCAATTTCAAAGATGATGGGCTCTGCATGTGTGCGGTCAGTTTCCTGCATATTTTTTCCAGCGCTGTGAAAAAAAATGCATTCATGAGACGTGGGTCGAATACGCGGCGTATTCCAAATGGATCCATTAGCGTCAGGGTGAGCTCATCTATTACGTGAATACAGCAACAGTAGAGCATAGGGGGGGGGGTCGACCGTCACGTTTGCACTTTTTCAAAAACTAGCGACCCCTCCCTGTTCTCAAGGGGATTTCGATGCGGCCACCACCCCACCACCACTGTCGGCCTCGGAAAGCCTCCCAATACGATCCCTCTTACCCCTCTCCGAACACCACCCATCATGGCTGTCCCCCTTTTTCCTCCAAACGGCCGTCGAGCGGCGGGAGGGGAGGGGTAGGTAATTGGTAAATGAAGCAACTAATCCACCAATTTTGCCTAATTCTCGAATACTTTCATGAAACTTTGAATTTTTCGCCACAAAAAACCCATCCAAACGCAACCCCCTTCAACGACCTCTATCAGCATCCTTTCCCACTATGACAACCTTGCTCAACCCAAAATGCGACCCCCTCGTTCGAATTGGCGAACGGACGGTTGACCCTCGTATGAGGTCTTCTCATTCCAATAGGGGACCAACTAGCCCACCTTGAAGTGATGAGGGGGTTAACTGTTCCAGAAGTGGCTAGATCCTACGGGGCAGCATGCGTGATGTGGAATTTATCCGCTACACCACTTGCCCATTGTTTTTTAGAACGATAGAAGAAATTATACCGTGAAAGAGTTATCTGGTATCGCTCGATAATCGCTTTCATCTACGCCTGGATTTGTGATAGTGATCGTTCCGTAACTATTACCCGTGGATCTTCTTTTTTGATCCTTTTTCCGAGAACTGAAAATAGAAACACTGTAAATGTCGAGATATTGATTCGGATATCGATTGATGTACAAATCGATGGACGTGGTGTTTTCTTGAATTCATTTCAAAAGGAAGGAAAGATAAGCAGAAAACAATTTTTCCGTGTTATCTTCAACAAACTTACTTCTCATCTGGTTACAGACCGGAGAAGCAGAGTGAATTCTGCATCTGTGACCATTCAAATTGATGGAAACTCTGCCTTCGTCACTACATAGTCTATTTGGCCAACATTTTTTTATTATAAAATTTCCCAAACTTCTTATACATCCCTCTCTCTGGTGCTAACTTAGTTGGGGGGGGGGACATGCGGCGGCGAGGTAGTGTCTTCGTTTTCCTCTCTGAGGCTTATCGCTGATACAGTATTCGAAATTGCTACAGTGCGGCGAAATAGTAACAGCCCCTATGATTAAGCCTTAGAGTTGCAGACGAATAGAGCGTCGAGCCGCCGCGTGGTGTCACCCCCCCCCCCCCCCACTCAGACTAAGTTGGCACCTCTAACTTTCCCGAATTAATTTATTCCCTGATTTTATTTTAAAGATTTGTAAATTACCGTACTTATTAATATTGTTCATTTTCTCCTCCTTTTTCTGTTTTTGTCGCATTTTCTTCCTCGAACTGTTCTCGGATTCCAGGTAACAAATGAAGGCCACTTCGATCATTGTAAAGAATATAAAACTGGAAAAAAATCATTTAATTGTCACGAAAATCGCTATTCAATCAATAATAAAAAGCGATATCGATTTCCATACCCCGTACTCAATACCATGTAAACATCGATCGATTTCACATAACCGACTTTCGGTAATGATCGTGCAACATTTCCGTACTGAAATAAACTTAATTATCGATTGATCTTGGTTGGTAATGGTTGAAACATTTTTCAAAAATTTATCTGTGCATTCTAAGATAGTGTTAATAACCTGTTACTTTTGTGAGCTTATTGGCAGAACAAGGCGCGCGCTTTCGAATAGCAAAAAAATCGATCGATCGAAAATACAGTAGCGCGAACGCGCGCGTCGTACTTTGACAATCACAGAGCTATCCAGTTTGGGGAAACGAGTTTTTTTTGGGTTTTTCTAACAATTCCAAAAAAACCTGGAAGGTGAGCGCCATCAACGATGATACACCGAGCGTTATTCGAGCCGGTAACGCTTTCAAGTCGATCCAAAACGAAACGAATGATAACAGAACAGAGGCATATGTAGGTAAATACATTTGTAGTAGATAGAACCCGTAAGCACGAGAAAATGTCAGCGATACTGTCAGCTGAAACAGATTTTGATTTCCACAAGAAAAATAAATGAGCTTAATTCCGAAAATTCAAGAGAACCTAAAAAGGATCTTCCAAAGAAGAGGTCCTGAACATTCACCTAGGAAGAATTTAGCTAATTTAGCGGAGGCGCTATCACAATATAGGAGGCATGCACTAGTACAAAGCCTAGGTGAGGGCAAGAACTTCTGAAAAAATAAAAATGGCTTACACATCCTGGTGTCTGTCCACCCTTGCCCAAGGCTCAGTCCCGTTCTCAACGAAAAGAATATGTTCGAATGCAGTGCTACCAATGTGACCCCGTGTCTTGCGACAGCCCCTTTGCAGACGTTCACAAAATGTTGCACCACTTCAATATTTTGAAGCGCAGTGCAAAAAAAAGAGAACATAGCTCAATTCATTTACCTGATCCCATTGACCAGCTGCATACTCGAAATTATTTTTTGTCCATTGTAGACCGTATAGGGTGAAATCAGCCAACTTTGATTTGGCTATAGAAAATACCTGAAATTTCTCAATATTTCTCTCTCGTTCTTATCATTTATTTTGCATAGCTTCCACAGTGTCTGAAAGTTTTTTGTACGAGTTATAAATATCTCTGGTCAGGTAAATATAATATTTATGGCCATTGAGCAGCTTATTTTTGTATTCGTTCCTTGAGAAGCCTTCAGTGCCAGAAAACTTCAAGTCAGTCATGGAGATCAGCAACTGGCCACAATTGATACGATTTATTTCCAGAAATCAATGACAGATTCCCTACCTGGATGTTAGGTGTGGGGTTCAAATTCGAAGAACTGGGCTCTCTGTGACTAGCATGAGGTAACAAGTGAACGAGATCACCCAAATCCTGGCTCACCTCTCCATTTCTTCCAGGTAAAGTCTACGGTGAACAGAAATCGTCTTGGGACGAGTGACCCTGACGACTAGGCGGCGAGGGATGACTGGGGCTAGAGAGACGCAGACAGCGAGAATGACACGGGAGCAGCTGAGAGCTTATGGGACCTAACATCACCATGTTCTTAATAGCTTAGCTTACTTCACAAATGTCAGACAAACTCCGAGAAATTTCAGTTATCGAGATGCCTTTAGGGCTTCCTATTCCGAAAACTATGAAAGAAGCGCAAAAAGTTTAGCGTTGAAACGGTATGAAACTTATTGGAAGATTTCACGCCATTCCTTGGCCGAACCGTAACCGTGTAGACAAAATTCACATTGTTACAAGAATGCTAGTTATGGAAAACTTATTCCCTAAACGTGAATCATCCCCCCCCCACACCTCATGTTCAAAATTAGTTTTCATTACTCTTGCTTTTCCTCAAACTACCCCGACGGGATGCTAAATTTTGTTTAGTTCTCAGAACCCAAGAAACCCTTCATGAATTTGACTTCAACTACGGAAAACTTCTGCCTTTCGTTGGAGACATAATGTTCTCAGGAGCTTTCACGATAACTTACTGGACTCCATTCTCTCCAATTGAGTGCTACCTTAGCTGCATTGTACGCGTAACTTTCAATCACTAATTCGCACGTCTGAAAAAAAAAGGTTATTCCGTCAATTACTGTTGCGAAATTAAGTTCACTAGCACTTGTTCAAGCACTAACCATAACATCCATTGGGAACAGTACCAAATCAACCATGCATGGACTTTGTACCTGCAGACGATAGTTCACCTGAAATTTGTGGTCTCTAGTTGGTCTCTAGTCTTGATGCTGAACCGAAGAATTGTCAAGCACGATAGCTGAACGGACAGCCTAGTGCAATAACTGAAAAAGCATGGCAATGGTAAGGTGTGGAGGACCCGCCCACCGTCGGAAGCTCTTCCCACTCAGCGGATTCTGGGAGGTTGGATGAAGTACACATAATACTTTTCTCAGGAAATGTTCCCACCCTCAAAAGCTAACTGTTTCCAAAATTGTCCAGACTGCTGCAATGAGACGATTGAAAGATAATGTGGTTGAAGTTGATCTCTCTGAAGTGCGCCATGGACTGGGCTTTTATCGAAATCGCAACAACTTCTATCTGATGATATAGTGATTAGCAGATCAGCGGATTTAGAGCGATGTTTTTCAACCCTTCCACGTAAACATCAAAGATTGAAAGTGGACGAATAAAAGGCTCGATCGTCATGGACGCTGGCGAATATGCAGAATGCCCCGTAACACCTGAGATTTCCAGCCTAGCGCGCTTGGCACAGTAGAGTAATTCATATTAATAATTACGATGTGAATGACACAACAGAGAAAAGGTAAGCAAGTAAATAAATAAGCGAATAAGCATACTGACTCACCCAAACAGTCCCGTTCGGGTATACCATAAGGAAGATGTTCGGCGTAGGTGAAGAATGAATCTCGGTTTTCTTTGAGTTCACGAAGCACACATTCGGCGTCCATAGGCGATCCACCATCTAAAACCAATTACTGAATAATAATATTTTTTTGAAACATTGCTTCAGATTCACACTTTTACAGTGAAGAGAAACATGCCAAGCCTTCATCTACTCCACCGGTTTGCGCATGTGCAGGGAGGGTGACGCAACTTGTCACCCTGCACATGATGCAAACCGGTGGAATGGGAACCTCGCTGACGGAGACTTCGGTGAGAAACCCCCTCTGGTCTATGGTGTAGAATGAGTTGATCAATGTTACTTACCTTGATCCGAACCCCCAAATTCTGCCTTCAGAGCGAGGCAGGGACAGGGTAGGGAAAAGGGTATAAGGTATCAATGTCAGAAAACACGTTTTACGCCGGTAATCCCTTTGCTCACATAGCTCACTGTTGCCATATACGCCTGTCCAAAAATCGTTACAACCTCAAATACGACCTGTGTCGAGGAGCCTCGACTGTACTAGGCGGTCCCGGCAAAACTTCACGTTGAAATTTCTGGAAAGCTGGGAAAATCATGTGCGGTGCTCGCGTACGGTCCGACCTAGCTATAACTGACCGAGATTGTGGGGCGCGCGGTTACGGTACGGAAACTACGGCTATGGCTCGAGGCTGTTCTTCTAGTTGATAGCACGAGAAGGATCAAAAAGTAAGGAAATCACAGCTTTGGAGAATCTGAAGACCTCACCTGATAACCGAGTGTCAAGTTCTGTAAACATGGTGTCAGATGGTCGAATCGTAGCCGTGGATCATGCCAGATCTGGCTAAAAAGTGAGAAGTGAAAAACGTTTTTGCTTAACAAGTGCGGGTGTAGAGTAAATGTGAGCAGTAGGCCACTGCAAAACATTTGGAAATGGTAGTGCGTAAGGTAAGAAGTAAAGCAGCAGAAACAGTTTATCGTCAAATAGGGTACAATACCGTGGTCAAGGTTGAACAAATTTGTCATTCTGCGTAAAACCCAGAACCCCTGGTTGAAGACGGGCGTGTCGAATTGCATACCAGAAAAAGGAATATGCCTACTATAGGGGGACGCTGGGCCGCACAAGGAAGCAAAATGTGGGGAAAGGGTGTGCCCGTACGGGCATACAAGGCCTCACACACCCGTTCTCTTAGATCACTCATCTCTCTGACTCTCTCTGGAACTGACTACCTCAGCTTGGTTTCTCGCCATACAGCGGACAGGCAGAGCAGAACGCTTTCTTGACGTTAGCATCAATGGGACGCACCCAGCGCGAAAATCTTTCGGTGGGAACAAGGGCTCTGTCTTTTCCACTGATGCGGTTCTTAGCAGCTCTACCTTCATTTTTACCGAAGGGACAATTCATCTACTACGACCTTTGAAGATCATCGACAACTGAATGGCAAAGCGATGTCTTCTACTGGAAGCACGGTCAACCCTTCGCCAAATCGTCTCAGGCCGGGTCGTATTCTGTGATTTTTTGAAGGACGAATTTGGCTGATTGAGGTATCAGCATTTGTCAACGAAGTGGGGCAGGAAAACATCTAGAGATCGAATTTTTTTGCGGAATTCAGAGAATTTTTTGGGAAGGTTTCGAATTTCAACGGTCCTTCCCTCTCCTATAGCTGAAAGTCCATCAACACAGTATTGTCTCCCCCCACCTCCCTCCCCCCCCCCCCCGACAAAGCTCGAGGCTTGATCCCTTTAGCGCACAGGTGCGGACGTCAGCGCACATAAAAAAAGAAATTCCATCAAAAGGGAATTTCACGGACCCCGCAACCTCTTATCTTGTGCCAACAGAACTATGAGCCCTAGCGAGGAGATTCTAATCATTCTTTTTTGTTTTCGGGATTAGGACGGGAAAATTAGCGGACGCCCATTTCTGAAGCCTTCGGTTCAAGAACTGAAGCTTCTAGAAAAGCCGTGATGAGTAAATTGAAAAATAAAAACGAAATGATTGAAAAGAGATGTTCTTTGTTTTGGGTTTAACTCTCTTTTTTTTGTTAGGAGTTCCGTTCTCTTACTGCTTGTTTTCTTACAGCTCATTTTTTTTCTCCTCAATCACTACATTTCATTGACTGCGAAAATAGTAACTGTTTACCTGAAAAGAAGATCCAAAGTGAAGCTGGCTGAGATCTCTGACACCTGGGCGATATTCTGAATAACGAACTCTATCGTGACTACCGTAGCCGACCGCTTTGATGGTACGGTATTTTTGTTATAGGTTTCGTTAAACAGTTGATCGAGCACGAACTGTGATAACGAGTCATTCGAAGGGTCACTAAAAATGGACTGTTTTTTAAATGTGAGCGCATAAGATCAATAAATCGATAGAAATCAGTGTAGACATGCAAAAGGAGTAGTATAAACGTAGGATCGCAAGAGTTGGGTACCCGAAGGAAGCCTGTCGCGCGGCGAGGATGCACAGATGTGTGATGTGGGACTCACTGTAGTACAATGCATGATATTTAGATGACGCGAATCACAGCGGTAGGCGCTGCGACTCGTCCACTGACCCCTCTGCGTCTCAGCCTTCTCACTCCGCCATGAGCCTCCTGTCGGGTACCCGCAAGAGTTCTACCGCCAAAAGGGTAAACCCTGTATACCATCCACGTTGTATCCATACCATTTATCAAATATCCTGAAATTGTCTCATCATCAACAGTCCTAGCTATTTTTGCAGCCAATCAACCCATATCACCCCATCTGGCCATCCAACCCATAGCCTCAATTGGTTCCCACTTTTTTCTACTTAGTAACATTATCATTTCTGCTGTCAGCTAAACCAAATAATCACCAGTCTATCACCATCCAAGCTTGACCCATTACCACTCAGACTACTGGCCGATCCCTGCCTCTTTCCCTGTAGTCCCTCACCATTCAGAAAATTCCCACTGCTTTTTACCCCCATCCTTTCTCACCACTGAGTTTATTAATGACGTCCAATGTTCGGTCGAATGACCTTTCTAACGCTAGTCTAGGCTATTATCTTGGTCCTACACGACTGTTGAGTACAGATGATGCCCGATTTCGGGCTCTGCTATCTTTGTGACTGAAAACCCCTCCAATGGAGGCAAAACAACTGCCCGACTTCAATAGCGATGACAAATGTGCTCCATTAATTTCTGAGCAGGAAAAAAAAATGAAACATGTCCGGGAAGGTTCTCAAGCAGCCCCTATTTTCCCTCAAAGGCACGTAATCAAGAGGAATCAATCATCTGAAAGGCAGTAGAAGATTGAGATTTTTAATTCCGTTCTGGGTGCTAGATTCGCTCAGAGAATCAGGAGTTTTCCCAAGCCTGCTTACGACATCGATATGCTTTGAATGGAACGCTCAGAGAATCCTATCCTCATATTCCCCATCTCGTCAAGAGCTGGGTTTGAATCAAGATATTAGAGCCCGAAGGAGATAGAACTTACTCAGAGAAGGAGGAATTGAAATCTGAATCGGACCTGCAAAGTTCATGAATATCAATCGTCGGAGAAGGCGTCGTTGACGGGTAAGTGGTGGGGTAACTAGAGGCCTGAAAAAGGAAACAGGTTTAAAATTTTCAAACCAGAATTCAACCACTTTCAATGATTTCCAAACAGTGTGTAGAGTAATTTTTTTGTTAAAGACGATTTTTTCAAGTAAGACTTGATGAGTCCACCGTTTTAAGGGTATCATCAATAAATGCTCATAAAATATTTCTTGCAGACGTGTACACCGCCCAGAAGAAAAGCTGGCGCTGGCAGTTGCGGGCAAAGCCATCCGAAATGGGCTCCTGCCAATGATGGTGAGGACCCATTCGGGATCGTACCCCTACGACCCGTCGTATGGAGATTGTACATGTGCCATTTGACTCGCCAATGATGGCAATAAAGAAAAAAATAGACCTCCAAAGAGTACTGAAGCCGTTGTTATGGATTAAACTAAATAAAGACAGGATAGCGGGGGTACCGGAGCGAGAAAACAGTCTAGGGATGAGAGCATAGGGACGAGCGAGACACAGACACAAACGCATTCACAAAAAGCCGAGATCCTTGCAGTGCGCATCAAAGCAAGTAATAAGCCTTTAGCACTCTCGTTATGCTTTTTTACCCATAGGAGTGGATCCACTCACTTAGGCCTCATCTCCAAGAAGAGATTAGGCATGAATCTCGCATGAGTAGGTCAACCTGAGCTTCTTATCGAGTCATTTTTCAGTCAAAGTTTGAAAAGTACCTGGCCCAGGCCCCATATCAACGTGAACAGGTTGAGTCGTTCAACGAGCTCCGTTGTGTTGTGCATCATTTGTAGCCGACTCCCATTTATCTACAAGTGAACAATCAATTTCTAGGAAAGGATAGCATATTTACGACTTCATAAAACGCCATTTGTTATTCACAGCAGTTGACCATATCAGAGGGAACTTATAATGCTTGGACTTATCGGTTCACATCGGACGTAAGAATGGCTTAATTGCTGAGTCGCCAGTAACGACCATGAGGCTAGGCATACCAATCCATGAAGCACTTAATTACCCACCAAAATTGCCGAATTTTCTAATCGCCGGATCTATAAATCGATAGTACGTGCAGGTCTTCTCGTCTCCTACAAAATTCGCCGAATATTCGCTCTTTCTAAGCCCCCTCCCCCGACTAATGTGAACTGGCGATTCCGCTGACAAGGCCTATACGCTGATAGAACACCAAACGCATTTGCCCAAAGGTGATCGAATCTAAAGGGTTAGGTGCAAATTACTCGGATTAACCCCACTCTATGGCCGTTTACCGGTGCGGTGCCTCTGCGATCCTTCAGTTGATACTCACAACATTCCAGCACAATCGTCAAAACAAATCGCGAACTATGAAAGGGCCCTTAAACCGATACAGGGCGGGAGCTACTGTTCCACAAACGATCCTTTGAATCTTTGGTTTAAGGATGACAAAATTAAGGTCGAACAATGGAGTTTCCTCTTACAACCTTGTTTGGCATGACTAAAAGATACATACAATTCATTACGTTACTTTGAGCATTTGAGAACAACGGCACGACGATTTCAAAGTTCCACGAGAAGTTATTTGAATGAGGTGGTAAGAATGCACATGGTGGAGAGGTACAACTCGACCTCTACTAAATCAGTGCACTGGCTTGCTAATCCTGTGCGTTTCGGTTAGCCCAGATAAAGGAAAGTAGCTTCAAAAGGGGGGGGGGGGGACACCCAAACAGAGTCGATGGTATGCGACACTAGAACTAAGCTAGGAGAGAGAAGAAAAGCTAGGGAGCACATAAAATGCTCACATCCTCCCACAAATGGCTGCTTCTTCCTGAGGCTTGATCAAAAGTACAGTAGTTGGCTCACAAACTTAATCCCCCCTCCCGCTTCTCGTCAATCAACGAAATGAGCCCCTCCAAACACGCAATGAGGCCGAATTCGCAGATTATCAGGTATTGGATGATATCGATAGAAGTGATAACAGAAAACGACAAATGGTGGAGGCGATAGCTATCCAAGGCGTTACCGCATTACAGCACAAAAGCGGGTGAGTGCAAACAGCTTTCATGTGCTAAATGCAGAAAAGAACACAAACGAAAGCGGGAAAAAAGGGAGAAAAAAGAAAAGGAAAAAACGAAAGTGTTGAAAAGGAATCGTAAATCGTGTTGTGAATTAAAACACATGATATCGCATCATAAATCGCCCACTGAATCCCTTTAATGATATCGTATCCTCAGGATATGTGAATGTGCCTAATTTAGCACGACTTATTTTTGCTCATCACCGCTAAATGACGTTCATTTTATCACTAATGGTAACTCAAATCGTCTGCAAACGTAAGAAAATAAGTTAGAAGCGAAAATCGCTGGGCAAATCGGGAAAAATAAAAATATAAGTTTATTTCTTGTTGCGATTGGAACAGCACTTCAGACAGTATAAAAATAAAGGCTTTGGCTGGTGCCGCATACGGTTGTGTCGAACCAAAACCTACAGAAATTCTAGAGCAAAAACGAAAGACCGATAGTGATGTGCACTTTCGGAAGTCATAGATAAATGGCTCAATTTCCGGAACGCCTTGCCCAAGAAAATGTTCATCCGTGGCACGTACCGCGATACTGCACGGAATGGTGCAATTGTAGGATCTTTAAACGCTTTAGGATTACAACGGTCTTTAGGGAGAGTCGTATTCGAGCTAGTGGGAGATGGATCATGTTGAGAGGTGGGGGGGGGGAACGAGCGGGGTTGGTCAGCACTGAGGTGTACTTTGAAGATTGGATTTTTTAAAAGAATTACATTTATTTAGCAGCTCTTAACTTATTTACATATTCGTCAATAAAGACGTGCCACAATCGGCACTTCTAAAGGAAACTATGCGGTAAATAAACCAAGCCTAGACGTAAGAACAATATTCAGGAAATGAACAGCAAACTTCAAAAAAAAATTTTAGAGCCTCCTAAGAGTTATAAGGTTGCCATATTGTAAGTTTTACAATAAACCTCCGCCTGTTGAGAAGAACTTCAAGAGAGTGGGGATGTGCAATGGCAAGGATGGTATGGAGGCAGGAAGGTAGGTGACGGTGGGTGAAGTGGGTGAAGATGGTAGATTTATGATCGCGTCGACAAAAACTTCATGTTCCCGTGCTGTGGCACATTTGCCACCACTAGAATCCAAATAATTCAGGTTAGAATGCAAATATCCCACTGAAAAACTGTGATGCTGTTACAGCCATTTCTGTTGCGATGATAGGAGGAGGGCAGCGGATGAATGCATGAGGAGGTTTAGCCACGTTTGCTTCTATTCAGCATGCATACGGACAATATGCTGCTAATGACGGGCTGTTCGAAGTGTTCTTTAGGGCGTGGGCAAGGACTCGAAAACTGCACTTCACACCTATAAGAAAGCAGACGGACATCCTCTTCATCCCCCATCGTTTAGTGCGTCGATGACGGAAAATCCAGTGTCCAAAAACAATGTACTCATGCTAAGTCCGATTATGATAAAAGGATGAAGCATTCGGCCTGGTCAACCCTTATTAGATGCGCCACGGATTTACTTCCATACAGAAGTAACACTACGAGTGTGGTTGGGCCGATACAATGACTTGTTGTAGGCGAGAACATGTAGAAGCACGCTGCTGGATGATGTTAGAAAAATGAAATAAAATATTTCCTAGGACAACTTGTAGAAGATACCTCTTGCTCTATGAAAACATAGGGTGAAGCCATAAAGGATGGTGGATCCACAGATAGAGAAAAGGGGTCGTTTGGATTCGAGCGCAAATAAGAAGGAGTGGATTTTTTGATGTGGGAGAGTAGCATATCTGATGAACCACGCCAATCTCATATAATAAACAGTCAAAAACGAGGTGGAAACTAATAAAGAAGCCCAGTCACGATGAATTTATAAATGCATAAGCAGAATGAAAGCAGCTAAGAGGTATAGCGCTGAACTAGTATGAAGTCAAGTACCGTCACTTACCACGTGCGCGGTTGACGGTTTAAACCTCGGCTAATTTCTGCAATTTCATGTCATCCTTTCCATCGCTTTCAGGACTGCTTTCTAGGTCTACTTTGTATGTGAAGAAAATAAAAGCACCGGTTTGCACATATAGAGGCTCACACTTTCCACTGCATAGGTCAAAATTCAGTGCTATTGAATGGGAGTAGAATGCGTGGCGCATCCAGGAAAAGAATCGACGACGCCAAATGCATAGTACAGTAGCCGTTGAGGCAATTCAAGCCAATGCTTCCAATAATTGAGCACCACCTGTCGATGATCACTTGATCGACAACCTACATGCCCAACTTGAAAAATGGACCAAGGCGCCCAATCCCTCATCGCAATGTGGGGGCATTGGGATGAGAAATTGGGACGCATGAGTCCAGCTTTGTCCTTGCTAGAAGGTCTGACTTTTGCGGAGTTTGCTGGATCCCGACCCTGGCGGAGGATGTGGGGATGGTGCGGCGTCGATGTGGGATTGACATGTGGAGTGTATTTTAAATAGCTGAAGCACTATTACCGCTTCTCTGTTTTGCCCAATTGTGTTTCTTCACGTGACCGTGCACACCTTTGAGTGTATTGAAATAAATAAATAAATAAACTCATGGCTAATTACGCATTCGGCCAGTGGAAGACGTGCAATACCTACTTTTCACACACAGAGACTGTTGACCATTATTCCGGTTAGTGAAAAACGGTGCTAATCAATCGATTTTCGGGATGTGCCATGGATGTGCCATGCATTTAGCTTCCATTCGAAATTGTTGTGGCATTTTGAACGCGATTTGGCCTATACACTGACGTTCGTGGCCATGTGATGTGATCAATCCAGTGTTTTACGTTAACAGACAAGTTTGGTAGCACCCCCGACCCTGCTCTGGAAGGCTTGGATGGTCTGAAAGCTGTACCGCTCGAAATTGACCAACATTCCACGCCCGATCCCGCGTGTGGTAAACTACGCAACTCGTCACTACCAACATTCGCTGCAATTTTGAATCTACTAGATTGGTCTATAAGTCTTGCAACAAACTGGCTTAATTTTGATTTTCATATTTTAATTACCTTTTTCTTCCATTCATCAAGCATAATACACGTTTCCAATATCCCCAACCTATTGCCAACGCACTAGAAGCTGTTCCATGCGTCTCTTGAAGGACTCCGTGGAATGCTGATCGAAGAATGATCATATGTCGATTTTGACATCATGATGATAACAATAAGATTTCCTTTCTAGAAGGTGGTTTCGAGAGAGAAGGAGGTGGGTTTCTGGTAGCACGAGGTCAGGGCTATAAGGAGGGTATGAAAAAGCTCTCCGGCCGAGAGCCCTCAAATTTTCCTGGATTTTCTCGGCTATGGGTGGTTCAACAGTGTCGTAAAAGAGTAGACCTCGTCTTGTTTTACTTTCATTGTCAATGTGTTGCAATCGAGCTGTGGAGGATTGACTTCCGCGTTGGCTGTAACATTTTCATGTAGGAGTTCCCAGTGCTCAACTCCTCTCGTATTCCACTAAAAACACGGCGATGCCCGACTTGGACGAGGTTGTACTTCAGCAATCAGAACTCCCAAAGCATTTGAGCCAGACTATCACCGCTTGTTTATTTGTTAGCACACTGTACCCACTCCTCATCAACTGCAATGCGATGGAGGGTCAATGGGAGATGCCATAGTGAGTCGACTCAATCACGATGATGTCAGATCGTGTCTGGAGCTGATCCGGGTTCATTGCATATGGGATCCAACTCTTTATTTCCGGATCTCCACTAGTATTTGGAGACAGCAAGTACTGTCTCCTTGTCACGGAAAAGCAAGGAAGGAAGTATACGAACATATGACTCTCACCTTTCTGAAAGGAGTGAAAAGAGGAAAATCGAGGATACCAGGGTTGTTCAAAATAGTTAACTAAGTAGCCAACAACTATTACCGTAGGATGAGCGGAATCTTAAAAAACCTTGTTGAAGTGAGTCGCTGTGTATCAGTAACGAAGGAAGAGAATAAGCAGGAGCTCAGTAATTGAAAAGAAATAGAAAAAAGGTAATGAAGGAAGATAGTAGTTGAGCTTCAGAGAGGAAAAAAAGCGGGGAAAGGCGAAAAGAAACAAAAAACATTTGGAGAACGAAAGTTGAAGGCCAAAGGTTAAAGGTTAAATCCCTTAGCTCCTCTGGTGTTCTTCGACCAACAAAATTCAATGACGTCATCAAAACCGCTTCGCCTCGCAGCCACCGCCTCCCAACTGCATATGCGTGGCAAACTTTCAGATTTCACAGTTCATGGACGAATTTCGAATTTCTTAAAGAACATTATAAACTGTAACTAATAAGATCTTATAGATGCAAATTCGTGAACTTTTCTCTTACTATAGTGCTGCAGTTCTAACCCATCTTTCGTTCCGCGTTGAGGTGAATGGACCCTAGCCGACATAATTGTTTCCGAAAATTGCAGAAGTGGCAAATGGGATAGGTTGGAAAAGGGCTACTCAAAGTTGCAGGAACGGCCGCCTTTCGCGGAAATGCACAACGCGGCGACCTGGCCATAAAGAATTCAATTTGAAGTGCATTTTCCTCACCATGGCCGAAGTGACGAAACGTTATGACCGTGGCAAAGCTAACTCAATTCCTTCACGAATTCAACAGAGGTTTTATTGTGACCACGGCTTTTATGCGAATCGTGGAGCGCAGTGTCTCTTATCTCGCCGCCTGTCTCTTATTGTTGGAATCCTCCTCAGCCTAGAGTAAAGAGACCCTTATTTTAGATATTTGATGGGTTCTTCCTTTTTGTTCACAATCGATCCGCTTCACGCCTACAAGTTTACTTTTGATTCCGAACGAAATAACCATAACAGCGTGATCTCAAGACTTGCCATCAACTCTGATCGACGAGAACAAGAACTTCAAGGTGGGGCATAGATATGGTGACAAAGTAATTGTGGCCCAGTTAGAAAAGAAAGGCCGGAACGGGGCCTTCATGGCATGCTAGATCGCTGAGGAAATTTTGATGCAAATGCGTCTCGGTCCGCACCCTTATTATTAGGAAATCACCTGTCTATCCGTCAGGTAAATTCCCTTTCTTCGAACCCGTCCATATCGTGGAATCCTCCTTTAATAAGTCCTTGTGGAGCTATCGGCGCGGCACGCCCATCAACTGGCTGACCACTTGCCGAAGATATCTACCTCACCGTTCAGCAGAGAGAGGGAGAGATAGAGAGAGCGTTAGCATTGCAGGAAGCAACGGGTTCCCCTTCTCGTGTTCTGGGCTGTTCTCCTGATTGTTCCTCATCTCGGCACCCACCTCTACCTTGATTTCAATGGCCTGGCTTCTAATCGTCAACTCCGCCTTTAAGGTTGGCGCGATAGTGAGAGCATCCATTGCCACTGTTTACTGCTCATAAATGGTGGAGGAGATGAGCGGGAGAAGGTAAAGGATTAACGAACATCCAAGCAACGAATGTTCAGAGGGACTCTCAAATGAGCACGAACCACTTATTAACCCCGATAACAATGGATTCATTCATTGTGTATGGAAGAGAATGTGTTCAACAGACAAGAGTTAAACATCGCAGTCTTCGTGGGATAAGAGGACGTTTCAAAAGGGGGTGTGCTTCGTTCTACATTCGCAGAATTGGCGCAAGTGCTAACCTCTCTGTGACTTCGAACTTTCTTAAGTATGGTATTCCAGATAGGAAAAAGGGCAATTTCTTGATCGAATAGTTGATCGAACTTTTTTTGAATGCGCCATGCACCCTACTTCCGTTCACTTTTTCAATGATCGTTCCGCACTCGGTGACGAGGGATAATATGAGCGATACTTCTGATCTTTAGACGTGCTGAATAAGAATCCTTGGGAGGACCCTACGACGGCGCCAGACCAAGCCTGAGAAAAAGAAGTACTGGACAAAGGATACAAATCGATCGGGGCAAGAGCCAAATCACTGAAACGCAGGGAACCATTTGCCTCATAATAGTTTGATCATAGTTACACAACATTCAAAAAGCCAATATCGAATCCAAATACGGCGCAACGGGGTTACTGATGGGTTAAGTATCAGCCGAGAGGAAAAACAGCTGAGAGTTGTTTAGCTACCGCATCAACGTGATGATGGAGGAGTGATGACGACGACGGATGCAGCCAGGTGGTAGCAGCGATTGGTCGACGACCGGATGAGAAAGGGGCGTGTCTACGGAAGGAGGTGACGGGGATAGAATGGGGTCTAGCCAACCAAATAAGCAGTCGAATAGGAATAGGTGCTACGTTTATAAGTATGCCAAAACGAGGAACGGTGCTGGATTCACATAGCTTGTTTGTAAGCTCCCCTGAGCTGCAGAAACAAGTTATCAAACCGAGTCAATGCTATTATCTTCACTCCTTACCATGATACTACCCTTCTCTCCTGTTTCATGGAAAGCTATGAATTCGCAGAATTACGAGCGTTCCCAGGGGCTCGTGAATTCAGTAAGGTTTAGCGCAAGCTTCTCCTAGCATCGCATCCCTTGTAGGGGTGCCTACGACCCTCTTAGGCTCCTTCTCTTCAATATTGACCTAGTTTTGTAGTTGCTAGCTTCTCAAAATTCGGCTATCGGAAATTTGTGGATCGTAGAGATGCTAAAAAACTTCCGAATATCCCTGGACTCCTCTGAGCCACAGTCCCTAACCTTTATAAACCATATCCCCGATCCTCCTACTCACACCTGTCAAATGTGTTCCTTTCTCTCTATCGAGGATTCCTCGACAGATGACACACTCAGGGCTCTGAGCTTTCCACGACCATGCATCACTCAAGTAGTTTCACACAACGGAAATGCAGATAAACGATGAGCATGAGAGTGGATACGACTGAAAATGGGAGGCTTGAGATAGAAAGCGATCATGCAGACTACCCCTGCCCAGATTAGGTGCAAGTGAGTATACTGCAGAAGCCTCGATGTCTCCTGATGAGAAAATTTAAGAAAAATGATGAAAAAGGAGATTTTAAGAACTCTGCGAAACTTTCGGCTTTGAGGCACCGCAAAAAGGTAAAGAGAAGAGAATTGTTGTCAACTTGGAGGCCACGGTAGGAGGAATAATCAGGTTATTCTGACGTCGCAAAAGAGCAATGGACCTCGTCGGGGCGCAGTCATAACGCTCCATAGAACACAAAAAAGAGGACTCACACCCTCAGGTTTTTTTCGGGGTGAATAGGTTATGGTATATCAAGCCGACCACTGGAAAAATGACACACTCATCACTCTGCAATCAACCCTGAAGTAATGGATGACCACTTAACAACCAGGAAAATAAAATAAAAAACAACCAAATAAAAAATAATGAATGAAAATATTTGGCCATAAAGTGATATGAAAATTGTCAAATACAAAAATAATGAATAAAACATGAAATTTAAATATCAGGACACTAATAAAAAAATTCTGACTATGTTTTGTAATTCTGCTCAACAAGTTCTGGAAAATAAAAATTCCACAAAATAGGTTTTTTTATTCATATTGGCTAGTAAATCGCAGAAAATGGCAGCACCTCGTTCCACTCCGGCTTGAAGCAACAGTCCCAGCATGTTCAAAGCGGGCGTTGCGGCCAACTTTAGCAGCCCCTATTGCCAGCCGTGGAGATCACGGCTGCGGAAGAATTTGCGATGGTGTTGGGACCACAGGGAGTATTCGAAGTCGATTCAGGATCGCAAATGCCTCCGCAGCCAATCACGTGATCTCCACGGCTGGTTAGAGAGGGTGCGACCGTCGGCCGCCACGCCCACTTCGACCCTGCTGGGACTGCTGCTTTAACGGTAATCATCACTATGACTGAAAGGTGATGCGACTTTAATAGCATCAGTAGATCCTTTTGACTCCAACCCTGGTCGACTAGACCTTTCGTCGCGCTGGGGGTTGTGATTGGACCGTCTCTTCACTCGCTTCCGTCAAGGATGTCCAATGATTTCATCAAAATTGCACCACCCTTCAGTCATTGTGATCGCTGCCTTTAAGGGTTCCGAAAACACCTGTAAGGTCACCTATCACATGGAATAAGTATTTGTCCCCAGTAACTGAAATACACCCAAAGTATTTGATGCAAGAGCTTAGAATCTCTCTAAAAAATTGAACTTTCCAAGCCCGATGAAAGTGCGCTAAGCAAGCAGGAAAGTTCCAAGATATCCAGAGACCGCAAAAATTGTCCACGGTGCAGAATCACATTCGAGAAAACCTTCGCCGAAAATTCGCTTTGATTTTTTAGTGCATGACGACATTGCGATGAATTCGGCGTCAAGTCGCCAATCGCCACCGATGAGATGTAGATTGTGCCATCCGCTAGCGCCGCCAACGTTTTCTCAATCAGCACTCCATAAATAGCTATTCGCCAGGTTTCTGAAGGGAAACGCAAAAA
This sequence comes from Teladorsagia circumcincta, assembly GCA_002352805.1. Classification (NCBI taxonomy): domain Eukaryota; kingdom Metazoa; phylum Nematoda; class Chromadorea; order Rhabditida; family Trichostrongylidae; genus Teladorsagia; species Teladorsagia circumcincta. The sequence continues at coordinate 251,765 of KZ344989.1, forward strand.
ATCAATTTCACAAGAAATAGTGAAACAGCGGACCCTGCGACTGCGCAGCACTAACGCTAGGGAAAAGAAGAAGAAGAAGAAATAGTAAAAATTTGAATTTTATACAACAAATATGAGGTATTCGGCGTTAAACGGGCTGCTTTTGGGATGTGCCATGCCTTGCACTTCCATTTACAATTGTAATGGTACTTGAATGCGATTTGGTTTACATATCTGACTTGCAGGACAACTCATTTATTGTGAATTGCATATTTTCATCCTACAAGACAGGTATGACGTTGCAATAAGATCTATTGAAAGGAGATAGGTCAAGCTCTAATAGAAGGATGGCCAGACTTCGATCCCAAAACCATTTGTGTAGTGGTGGCGACGCTTGATAATGTTATCCTAACTAAAACCAATAGTTTATTTTATCCTGTTTTGTGAACGTTTCGCCTCGAATTTTGCGCAGAATAGTGCGAGTAAAAAATACTCCTAAAATTAAGGTTTTCTCTGCTTTTGTCCCTTTAAAGGCGACCCGCAGGATTAAGCTTTCTAGAAGGGAGCATGTCGCAAGTGAAAGTATTAGGCCTGCACGCATGTACAGAGGTCCTGCCACTTTTGCGGCTCGAAATTCGCCTTAGAGCGCTATTAGATAGAGATTGGGCACTGATGTCGTTGGGGTGGGGGAGGGGAGGAGGACATTCAAGTGAGTCAGCCAATGACTGTGCTTGGGACTAAGCCTTATGCAGGGTAAGGGATTCTGGAGGAGTATATGAGCAATGCGTGCTCTTCCTGGTGTTTCTCCCCTCTTGAGCTCAGTCCTAGTGTCACCTAAATCGACCGTGTTGTGAATGTCCCTTTCTCCCCCTCTCCCTTCCCCAAGGGCGTGAGCGCCGAGGCTTGCAACCACCTACCCCGAAAAGCTCCCCCCCCCCACGCAACACAACGCGGTTCTTGTAAGGATCAACGACAACGGCTGCGGCTATACACAACGTGGATCACGACGTAGAGCTCGAGATATTCCAGATAAGAATATTGAAAGATATCAATATGCGGTTGATTGCTGGTGTGATCCCGGCTATCGGGATTACCATATTCATAAAAAAAACTCGTCTTGCTCGCTGGCTTAGCCAAAGCGGAAGTCAACGGGAGAAAAGGGTCTTATTTCTGAGTTTTGTGCAGGTTTCCTTGGTTTTATCTTCTCTGCTGCACCTTTGACCAACTCTGCTGACCCTTTAAACAGGCACCCATTTTGTCGTGAAACCCGCCTTCAAAATGGAAATACCTTTCAAGAGCGAACAACCTGGTCTATCCGATGAGAAGTAAGCTGGCTTTCACACTACGACCTTGTCCATTAGCACTTCTCGTTATGAATGCCTTTTATTTCACGATTCCATATAATCGACGTCCATATTCCAAATGCATACGCTAGTGTGGCTACAGCAGCCCATCTTTGGGGATCTCCAATATAGGGTACTTTTGACTGAGCTGATAGGTTCCACAATGGAATTAGTAAAAAGTTATCAGAAAGCGCTGCGTTCCATTTATTGAATTTGCCTGGGAAATCCAAATTTAACATAAGTTTGCAAAGCTCAGAATAGTGCAAACTCGTCTACTAAGTACTGCTGTTTTCAACCAATTCCATCAAACATGTAGCGAACAAAGCCTATTAGGTCTGGACTGACTACACTGGACAGGGAATATGTGGTACGGTAAGGCTGAATGAGTCCATCGATGCTGTGCAGCTTCACAGGAACAGAGCTGCTCTCAATTAACTGACTAGCTGGATGAGCGCGCTCGTACTTTCTAGCGTGATAATACCTAGGCACTCCTGATTGCTCAAGTCATTCAGTGGTACAAGATATTATGGTATCTATGAAGCAATCATGTGCGTCGATTTGCGCCTATATTGGGCCCTGCTCTCGTTGCCAACCAAAGATCAGATAAAATGCTTCCCCCTCGGCCAGTCTATGGAAGAGACCTCCACTATTACATGCAGTTCCAGTTGAACTTTAAGGAGGATTCCGCGATAAGGACGAAGATCGGAGAAGCGAAAACTTACCGAGAGACAGGCGTACGATCCAAGGGTACGCATCGTCTTCTTATTGTAATATCCGCCTTTGAAAGCAGCAGTCGCTTCAGTTTCCGCGCGCTAGGAGCAACGCTTAGGCCGCTTCTCAACGTCTTCCCACTGATGATGTGTCTGCGTCTTCGTCTTTGAGATATTGAAGCGCAAATGCGGCGCAGACAATGCATTTTTAATCGAAGGGTGCAAAAATAGTGAAAATGTTCCTTGTTAAAAAATTTTGAGACTTTCATGCTTATCCCCCCACCCTACCTTCTCATTCAAAGGATATAACAGTACCAATGCCATGATCAGGGTCAAGCGTGCGTTGAGGAATCCTCGACAGG
>KZ344989.1:264653-287438 GCA_002352805.1 Teladorsagia circumcincta
CACAACTGTCCGGTACACCTTCCCCTTGAGCGTTCTGGAGCTTTCGCGCATGCACTAATACAAACAAATGTACAGGCACCAATACCAACAAGGAAATAAAATAATTTAAAGGATTAGGTGAGTAAAAGTCAAAGATACAGGCAGCATTCCTTCGAACGCGGTACAGCTCACAGGCAATCGCGCAAGGACACGCAGCCACGAGACTCGTCCAGCGGCCAGAACTAGCGGCCAGCGGCCAGCTTTGTAAGACCTCAGTGCCGTTGTCGCGCACTTTTGAGACGCGACAACGGCACATCTGTGCTACACGTGGGCTACCGTATCTCACCCTAGGGATGATTCTTCAAGTTGGCTGCCCGCGGGGGTGTTGCTTTAAGGTTGGGTCTGCTCTGTCCCAGTAATTCCCCGGAGAAATCACACAAAAACTTATTTATATATCTGGGATCAGATCGAGCCCCATATTTCCTGAATTTTTGACGCATTTCTCCCCTGACCAAAATCAAAATCGGAGGGAAGATCGCTTAGGGGGATTCATAATGTTAACTTTACATCAAATTTCAAGCTTTCCTACACATAGGACATCCACAGCCTGGTAACTGCTCAAAAATACGTACAAGAGAATGCCCGTTACGGACGCCACATGACTGACGGTGCCTTCCTTTAGGACCTCACTTTTGGTTTTATTTTTGGTGCACACCATAGTCTCTCTTTTCACTCGCCCAAAGGCGGTGGTGAAAATGAATTTCAAATGTCACAGTTTCCTGACTTTATCGGGAGAGACGGCTGTCTCATCAGATCGCTGCAGAACGATATGCTTGTTAGCCCTATAGAAAATAATACGTTCGAGAATTTCGTTCGGTAAAAAATAACAAGTGTTTCCCGCACGAACTCAAAATCAATGACCCACATGGCAAAATGCTGAGCTCACCCAATCAAACCAATGACCTTTCAGCATAGCTGAACTTCAAAAAAGTGTATTCAAGGAAAATGCCAATAAACCGAGCAAACACTAGCAAGACGAATGACAACTAAATTTATAGCTTTTACAAAAACAAACCAAACGACATACGGTAAAACAGCATGTTAGATCATTCACTACTCGTATTAAATCGAACAAAAGGAGCAGTAAATCATTGAAAAAGAACAAGAAAGGAACGAAATACGGAAGTAAAACGATAACTATTGGCACACTCGAAGCGAATTACTTTCGTGGAAACAAGTTAATAAACATCATATTAGATCACAGAACAACAAAAAAATTACTTGAAATGAACAGGGAGAGCTGTCTTCAACAAAAGATAATGACTGTAAAACAGTACTGGATTCACAGTAAAAAAAAACAATATGCAAGAAAATTCTAAAACGCGGCCAAACGCTGTTTGCAGTCTTGCATCGAAGATGCCAATAAAAATAGAATAGAAACACATGAAAAGGCATTTCACGATTTTGGGGCAACAACTTTCCAGGGGAGGATATCACGAGTAGTTAAGAGACGGGCGAAAATCACATCAAACAAGTCATCGAATATTAGTGAAAGAATGCTCACAGATAGAAAACAGGCGGTAGAGAACAGCACAGAGGAATTTGAATTCCAGTGCATCAAAAAAGAAGGACAGATTTAAGAAAAACGTGATTTTCCCTACCGTGTTAATTAACTGGTATTGGAACCAAGAAAAAGAAAACAATAAATCACAGAAAACAAAATTACATAATGCTGAAGGGTTTGTGCTCTTCAGAGGTGGAGTTCAAACGCTTGGCCAAAAAAGACGACTAAAGTTCCACTTCGTCATCGTCTAAAATAACAAAGCAATCCTCTCCTAGCTCTTCTTCTTCCGGCACGTATTTGGCCTGCTGAGCCTAAACTATAAGGATTTGAGATAGTGTGTTGAGAATACAGCTTGCATTAATTAGCGCTTTTCAAAACCCTGCAAAAATTGAGATCATAGCCATTATAAATTCCAGAACACACCGCTTTCACTCCTCCTGCAGACGCTTACTTTTACAATTCGTCAACATGTGCTTGATGAGGAATCTCATCCTACTTGTCACTGTTATTGAGTTAAGTTGTTGACCCACTTCGTGAGTGCAAGAACCATTGATAGACTTGGACGCACCATAAATTGATGATTCAAACGATGAATAATTAAGTACAATCGAGAGAGATGGGTGAATAGTGAGCTGGCCACTCGCAGTGAAATCCACAAATCTCCTTACATTTGAAATCCGATTTACCTGATATCTTCTTATAAATCTGATCCACTATCCGCATCTTATTTCCACGAAAACAGAGCATGCGATGTCTCTCTAAAGGCTTGAAATATTCATCTAATCCTATATATCTAATTTATCCTTTCTCCCGATGATCCTTCTTAGCACGAGTCAGATTTCCCTCACATACCACCCCTTCCCCCTTCCCCATCACAAAAAAAAACACTGAAGATTGGAAGCAAACCTCTTCTCATCACAATGCACTCTAAATGCCATCGCATAACAAAGACAAACATAATATAGAAAACCAAAGCTTTCCTACCGAAGGAAACCCGTTTGATTTGTGCCCGTTGATTTGGTCCTGTCGCTGGCGTTTCAAAGGAGTCGAGTTTTTAGGTAAGCTACCGAGCGATGAACGTTTACTGGGCTAAAATCAGAGTTTTAGGCGCAAAAATTCGCTTTCATTTCACATAATAGAAAATAGAAGCAGTTCAAACTAACCGCTTTTTTCGTATCAGGACTCTTGTGAGAAGATCCAGCACTACGAACACCAGCGGCAATGGCAGCCCTGTAGGCACGCTTTTCTTCCTAGACATCATACACTCAAATTTGACAGCTTCGAAGAGATGGTGTTCAACGCACTTACCTCGACCGCAGCTAGCCGTTTCGCTCTAAGGCTGTCCCGACGTTGCCGCAGTCTACGATTACCAACGCCATCGTTCGAATTATCCTGAAAAATTTTTTAGCTGCAAGCAAGGGCTCAGGCTTGCAAGGTTTTCTGTTCAATAATCATTTTCGGTATTTTCAACTCACTCTAACTCCATCCAAGACAGAGGAAAACTAACAATAATACTTACTTCATTGTCTTCGTTTTCCTCATCTTCGCCACTATTGTCACAACAGTCAGCGCAGTGCCATTCACAGTTGACCTTGATGGAGAATGATCGAACATACGAGTTAATTTGAAAGAAAATTAGAAAAAAAGCAACACACTTTCTTTGGAACTTTTTCAAGAGGAGGATCAAGACAACCAATATGATAGTATTCGTAACACGAATCACAGCCCACCATCAAGTGCTGATCATTTGCCTGAAAATTTTAACACGTAGAATGCACGAAATATTAAGTTTCCGCGTGAAAACAAAAGGAAACCCCGATAAAATTTAAAAAAAAATCAAAAATTTCAAAATTTATATAATATAAGCAAAGCAAAGCCTTTATATGGCACTCTACAACGAATGCAAAAATTTCGCACCGAGCAGGATTCGAACCTACGCGGGCAGAGCCCAATTGATTTCTAGTCAATCTCCTTAACCGCTCGGACATCGGTGCACATTGGCCGCCGCCAGAGAATGCTTCATAAGAGAAGGCGACACAGATGGCTGATGTAAACCATTCGCAACGCATATTTTGATGGTATGAACTCACATTTTGCTATTGTTATAATGAAATCTTAGCACAAATTACAACTTCAAGAGAAAACCGAATGATGAAGAAGCACATTGTTGAAAAAGCAAAAGATTCGCACCGAGCAGGATTCGAACCTACGCGGGCAGAGCCCAATTGATTTCTAGTCAATCTCCTTAACCACTCGGACATCGGTGCACATTGGCCGCTCCCGAGGAACTTATTACAACATCACGCCACCCGCCGCTGACCTTTCCACACTCTTTGCACATATGGATCGACACTTCTTTCTTGAGCTTTGGCGGCGGCGTTCCACAACTGAGGCTTGGAGAATCCCTCACAGGACGGGATGGTCTGAACAAAGGAAAAAAAGATCAATGAAAAGCTTATGAATACAATTTACACCCAATATCATAATGAACTGAAATTCGATAACTCGGATGAACGAGACTCACGTTTTTCCGCTTACAAAATTGTCAGTAGATATCGGACAATGTGCAGGAATTTTCTTTGCACCGAGTCTCATGAGCGCGCGATGGAACGCGATCGCCAACTGTTTTCTTTGCTCACTACGCACCCTCGCCATTTCACAGAGTTGTTCATTCTGAACTAAGGTTACTTCCGAAGATGTAAAGAAAGTGCACAGCCTATTGCGTATCGCAGAAATCCAACCGTGAAAAGAACCTTGAGAAATGCGGCAAAAGTTTCGAAACCTAGTGAGAAACGACCCGCAAATAACCTCCATCAAAATCATGAAGGCACTGAGAGCGTATCTGTCTGGAACAGCGCGGGTTGACCGATGTTCAACGTAACATTTTTCACGCCTCCAATTGAGCAAGAGTAACAATCGGGAGGTCGCGGAGGAACGGAGGACGCTAATCTGGGTGTAAGTGGCACCTGTCACCTCTGTCCCTTTTATCACACCAAAACTTCTCAGTGACTGATGACAGAGGTGCTGGTTGCAGTGATCTGCATAATTTTTGACCAAAGAAGACAACTCCTTACAAGTCGATATTGGCACAAGAAATCAACGCACCAATTTCAACTTTGTGACTTGAGCATCGAGCTGTTTCTTCAGTGCAACCTTAGATTCATTCACTGCCCGGAGCTTCTGTTCCTCGGCTGCTATGACGATTCGCTCACGATTGTCAAGATACCTTGACGACAAATACGGTTAGGCGCAGCTCAATACTCAACCGTGACACGCAATCTGATGAAACAAGACCTACAAAAGTAGAAACTGACACTTACTCAAAGAACTGCGTGGAAAATCCTGGAGTAAGAAATGGAATAGTGTCGCCAGTGACCCTCGTAAACTCCTAGGAAAAAGAACTTCCGCTCTTTTGCAAGAACTAGTTAAAGAAAAAACCTATTCAAACCTTTCTAAACTGCTCTGGCTCCACTCCGCTTATTTCAGCCTTTTCTTGAAACCACTCAAAAAACTCAGGTGAAGTTGTCAGATGGCGAGCTCTGCGTACTTTCTTTTCTTGCTGAACAAAAAAATGAGCACCCTGACAACAGAAGGAACTGTTGCTGCTAAACCTACCTTGTCGTGGAATGCCTCAGGTAGGCATATGGTTACTCCAATCAATGACTGGAACTGTTTCTCATATCTTTCTCGAGCTCTCAGCCTCTTACGCTCTTCTCTTTCGGATAGCACATTTTTGCCAACCATCAGCAGCCGGCGCTCCTCTTGAGCTAGGAACCGTGCAGCCCTTCAATAAGATCTTGAGAGAATCGCGCTTCATCAACACAATAATGACCATAAAGCATATATGATAAGAATGTGATTCAAATAATTGGCAAACCACATTGACAACCACAAACCATTTACATTTTTCCAGAACGTGAAGATCAAAAACTTACGCCTGCTTCTTCACACGCACATCGTCAGGATTGGAGTGCTGCCGGCAATTGATATAGCGAGGTTCGACCGTGTGGTGTTCACCACGCCGATGGAAGCCACCACCACTGGTGTGATCCAGGTCTTCGCTATGGTCCACCAATAATCCAAGCCTTGAATAAATCCAATAAATTTCTTGACTACCACTTTGTGAGTGGGCATTCGGAAACATTTTTGTACTAAATTACTTCAAGGAATTCACCTTTGTGCACATGTCACGTGGTAATACTGCTTACACAGACCAAGTTCGCATCGAGTTGTCACACCCGACCGAGCTTCCAAGACATCAGTACAGCCACTGCAACTCTAAAGCGAAAATTGGGCCAAAATCTGGATGTAGTTTCAGAATACAAAAAAAAACTACTTTACAAAATTTGCTACAAAATTCGCTACTCATATCGGTTCCAATATCTTTCAAATTCATCCTACAACTTCACCCCTCCCATCACACCCAGCCACAAATAAAATGCAGTTGTTTGTCTCATCTCCTTATCCCTTCTCCTTCTCACAGGTCAAGCCTCATTTTAAGCCGACTTTGTAGGTGCTATATTCGTTGAGTCCACACTACATGCTTGATGAAGCTTAATTTATCAGAATGGATGCAAGTCCCCAAATCGCCTTGTTAGAACGAGCGACGCATGGGACAAAAGGTCATATGCTCACCTGACAGCCGCACTAACGCCAAGTAACAGTCACTTCACCTAAAGTAACAGTCACTTCATTTAAAGTAACAGTCACTTCACCTGAAGTCTCATCGTTCAATAATAAAAGGTCCACCTCCGAGCAATATGCTCAATTTTTTAAAAGAGCTCAATTCGACAGTATGCAATTGCTCGAGTAAATCCACGACACTCAACTTTCAGTTGATACTATTAATCATTTTCCTATGCAAAGAAAAACCCCTTCTATAAAAGACTTCGCCGAGAAGGCCAGAGAACGCGACCGCAAACATGAATTACCAACTTTGCGTCCGAAATTTCGATGATCCATCTCTTGCCAGCTGATTGCACCGAGATGATCGATGTCTCCGAAAGTCACACCATGTGTGTAGAGGGCGCAAACGAGGTGAACCCAACGGCCACCGACATCTGAACGATTTTTTTTTTGCGTAAAAGGAAACATACAAGTAAATGGAATAGAATAGTTCGGGCAGATGGTGACATACCCGATCTCTTCATCGCTCCATATCTGGAAGGACACAGTTCGCAATAAGGTGGCTCATTGTATCCGTACACGCATGGCTCACAGAACCATGGCTCCATCGACGAAGTGGACTGAGAGCTGTCACTATCTTCACTTAGATCCAACGAAGGATAGCAGGAATCGTGGACGGTGAGACCACATCTTAATGGAAAGATTGGATTCATTTTCGGAGTGGAAGTCAGGCTAAGAATCACGAATCCAACGAATCACGTAGTCTAAATACTCAAGCGGTTGTCGAAAGAAGAGTTCAGAGCTCACTTCATGTGGAGAAAAGAACTCACTTGTCACATCGCATGACTTCTTCCGTTTTGGCAATCTCAGAAAGGTTCAGGCACAAACCACAGATGGGGGGATGCTGAAGGAGTTCAACGATTGTACTCAGCGAGAAATGGGAAAAGAAAATTAGGGCACATGATGTCAATTCCTTTCATACTGACACAGTTATCATGAACCCCCAAATTTCGAGGCCTCAAATACAAACAAATAAGAAAAACGGCTTCAAAAAAGGTAATAAGCTCAAGCCAAAGCAAAAATCCACTCACGTTTACATTTTCATCTGCCTTCATCGCGTCCACAGCGGAATCCTGAAATAATGCAAGGAGTTCGAACAACAACATAGATACATATGAGACTGTAGCACTGCCATGACCCACCTCGTCATGTATCCCCTGTTCGCCCTCCTCCCCATCTTCTTCGCCTTCCTCGCTATCAGTGGAGCTGTCCGAATCGTCAACAGACCCGCTCTCACCCGATTCTGAGCCCTCTGTGGAGTCAGCATCGTGTTCTGCTAAAATTGAACGACCGTGATTCATAATGGAATTTTTAGATGGGGGTTTTCCTGACCTAAAAATTACTTCCAACCAATTCTAAAAGTAAACTGCTTTTCTATCCCTGCATCTTGAAAAACCTCAAGCCCCACTACATAATAGATGCCCAGAAACCTTCGACTAAAACTGCGAAACAGGATGAAACTTGATCACAAAAATCACCTATAAAATCTTCATCATCCTCTTCATCTTCAGCAGTCGGCAGGACCAAATCCAGCACAGCTGCCGTCGGTTTGATCTGCCGCTTTCCGGGCGCACGACAACCTTGGAAAGACTAATCAGTGAAAGAAATAAATCAAGGAGATTTACAACTATTTGGGTGATTCAGATTTTGTGAAACGTCCCATCTAGGTGGGAAAATCAAGTTTTAAAAAGGTCTGTGAAACACCTGCTTGTGAAATCCTCATCAAGCCGCCATTACGCAATATACTGACGATAATTGAAACCTCAACAGTGTACTTGGAAAGCGGTACAAGAGAAATAAGCACTTACGTCGGAAATACAAAAAGGAGTGCATGTTGACAGCTTTAGTGCAATTTTTCGTCATATGACATGTTAACGGACGCGGTTTTGTGGTGAAAACTGGTGTCGACCACCACATAGGATCGAAACCAGATCCTCCAACCTGCGATATCGGTTGCCAGTACTACTCGTGAAGAATCATTGAGTTCCGCATCGGCTAACCCCGCAATCAATCGCACAGACCAGCCCGCATTCAAAATATTGGGTTGTCCGGAAAGTTTCCGCCGATTTTGACCCTCAACTTCAAAAGCACATATCCCAGTTCAAACAAAACACTTTCGGTCGGGAGAAAACTATCACATTCCTAATATCTTCCTCTACATTGTGCTATGTCAAGTGAGACGGCAGTTGAAAGTACTGGAGTTCTATAGGCGAAAAACTTGGCGAAGGTCGTTTCACCATCGTATGGGTTTCAATGCTCAATCTCTTTTGAGGAGATCTTCACGATGGTTGGAAAAGTGACAGTTAGTAGACAAGAGGTTTATTGTATAAAATGTTAGCAGCACAGCTTCGTAGCTCAGCTAGTTAAACTAGGGCACAGCTGGAAGTGCGTGATGGGGCTGCGCACCAGTGGGTAAAAGAGTCGGTGGCACCCACCTATCGACTTCTACAAAATTTTTACCCTCACCTCAGTGTCCAGGAACCGCATGTTTGTTATGCCTAATTCAGAATAGGTCTACTAAATAGCTTTATGCATATTTGGTTTGTTCAGGACTCTTAGTTAACTCTGTCAACCTCCGATATCCGACCTTCACCCTAATCTCCTTCGAAGCTCTGACTTCGCCAGAAAGACATTTTGACAGCATATTTGTTGCGGATTTCAGACCAAATGCACAACTGATATCGCTACTTGCCTCTGCACATTTTCGAGCAAGTTTGAGAGAAAACAAAAAACTCGTGCAAAACAGCTTGTTGGGTATGCTGCATTAAAAATTTCAGAGAAAGACGGAAATGCTTCTGGATCAAAAATAAACAGCAGATTTAGATAGACCGAGAAAAGCGCTCTCCAGCGATACCTAAAATGTTGGCATTTTCTCAAAAGTTAACCAGGAACGAAACATTTGAAAAAAAAGCTACCAAAAAACGGCGGAACTTTCCGGACAACCCAATATAACCGACTTCGAATAGAAACAGCGTGCATGGCGCATCACAGGAAGACTGATCAACGCCAAACGCTCTATTGTACGTTAAATTGGCATAAATTATGAATGGATTTGGTTGAGTCTGTAGTCCGAAAGAAATCTAGTCTTCATTATTTTTCTTACTCATTCCTGTCAGAAAATAATCCGACCTCACGTAAGTGGAATTAGTAGAACGACGGCGTATGACCTACACAAAGATCCGGCGTTGACTTTACCAGAATCCTCGAGAGCTCAACAAAAACCGTATTTCGACATTTTCACTAGTACCAGGGACGTAGCCCAAAGTAGCGTTGCATTCTAGGCGCACAACCCTCAACTTATGGATTTAATCCCTCGAAAGCCAACAAAGCAATAAATCCCACTGAGATAGATTAATTTACAGGGCTTGTCGGAGAGGTCAAAAGACTGCTTCACGTATGGGCCAGCGCCCGCAAGTCGGGCCATATCGCCGCACTCAAATGCTACTGCAATTCTGGATGGAAGTAAAATGTGTGGCGCACCTAATAAAAGGATTGATTGACTCCAAGATCCTTAGCATTCGTTGCTGTTAGCACCAGATGTGAGCATTCACACATTACACATTTATGAATTGTGAAAAATGAAAATCAAATTAACAGACGCAGTTGAGGTAGAGAAAAAAGAGGAGGACCAGTCCAACAGAACCACGTACATTTTCAAAATCTTCGAACACCCTTACCAACATCGATTCTTGAAAAAAAAGTTTGGATCTTCAGGAAAGCGTAGAAAATTTAATCTGATGTGAAAATTTTCGAGAGAATTGTGGCGTTATTGTTTTTTTTTTTCAAGATTGTAGGTGTTGCCCCACACATAGGAAACATAAAGGGCTCGGAATTGGTCGACATCTTGGGCACGCACCGAACGTTTTTCACCCGTGAAATTCGTGATTGCTTGAATGCGAATCTAGAGTTCAGAAAGGCCACCATTATGGAGCTCAGGCCACTGCTTCAAGCCTCTATAAAAATCCGTTAGACAAGCCAAACCAGGATTAGAAGCCTAATAAGCTCGTAATAGCTAAAACCATACATACATATATGTACAGGGTGCGCCATGAAGACGAATAAAATGTACTTACGCAACAGAAAATGCAAATTCAACTTCAACACGATAAAACTTTACAGATATTCACAATGCGTCGTAGAAACGAAATCGCTGGAAGGTCATCTGATATGGTTGCCTCCTGCAGGATTTACAATTCGTAGAAGCTTCAAGCAGGCTACAGGATTCCCGGTTAATTTCAAAACGCCTTTTTCTGACTTGAAAGTCTCGGTTATGGGCGTTTGAAAGAGCAAGCTTCACGCTCCTACATACGCCTAATCTCGAGAACTTTGGCGTCGCACACCATTCGTCAGCCCTCTTTCACTTACGAGCCGTAGCTCAGTCACTTATAGTTGCAAACGGTACTTTGGGATGACTTTTTGCTAACAACAGTATCTTGTTCAGAAAACTCCGATAAAGACTCCAGAGTAGACGTGCCGTCCTTTTTGACAACAATGTGTGGTATTCACCAGGTAACTTGAATGCATCATCGCAGAAGACTAGAAAGGGCTCAAGAGAGAATTTGAACTCCCAATTATCAGTTTAATGAGCCCTAGAGGCAAGCACAAAAATCTTCTGAACGTTTGAATTCTCTTCAGCTTCTAACAATTCTTCGTTTATGAAATTGTGACATGCCGCGTGCACCGTCAAATGTATCCGAAGCCCCTCTCTACGAGCTGAGAAACTTGTGGATACGTCCACACTAACGGACTCGCAGCTGTTCTGTTACTACGGTACAACTAAACTGTAGAGTTTCACAGTGTTTCATTCCAGCTGTAATCTCTTTGCCACAAATCCTGATACTTGTAGTGCACTCGTAACTCTTCTAGCGCTCAAACAAAAGATGTCGAACCACTTCTTGGATATATTACAGGAAAAAAACCAACAGAAAACATCTGGTTGCACATGTACAATGTCAGCGAATTTGATTGCTGCCCTGACTCCTAAGAGGTCATTCATAGGCTGAGTACGCGATGAAGGTCGATTTCGGGACCGAAGCAGACAATGAGAGCCTCTGGGTCAAGGGAGAAAAAATCGCGGAAAACGTTTGAGAGCAATGGAAGAGAGCCCAAAAATAGAGAAAATTTTGATTATTCTGTCTATTGAACAAGCGCATGATGTGGAAAAGTGGAGTGTTTGAACCTAAATCACTCAACAGTCACAACTAAAGGAACCTCATTTTTGTACTGCATTGATTTTTTTTTTGCATTTCTCACATTACTTTTTACATTTTTTGTTCCACTGTCAAACTTCCAATTTTTGTTCTGGAGAAGCATTTGAAAAGAGAACATTGGAGGTACTTCTTCTCCAGATAAATGATGTCGAAGTCATATAGTGCCGCAATTACAGAGCTGTAAATTTCCATTTAAATCATGAAAAAGTCGTTTTTTTTGATCTCATAAAAAAACATTAGAAACGACTTGAAACTTCAAAATAATGTTGCTATTAAGTCGCAGGCTGCTACTCCTTATAGATCATTGTGAGGCCGTGAAGCTTGAACTAAGCGCCAAAGTTAAAAAATTTTCTAATAACTTCTCATACTCCCCAAAATCTCATGAATATAGAAATAAGAAAGGGGAATACTGTTTTACCTACACCTACAGTAGCGGTAGTTCTGCCGCCTTCGACAAAGGGCGCCTCTACAATTCGCCCTGCACACATTCTCCCACTCGAAATACTTTAATTCCACTAGTCCAGTGTACAATTCAGCTAAAGCGAGGGATTACGATAAATTGTGTGCGCCATAGATGTGCGTGTGCCATAGATGTGCATGCACCCGCCGATGCAGTGACCAGGGGCCTGAGGTTCTGACCTTTACACGTCCTAAGGTCCGCTAGTTGTAGCGCACTTGCCAATCCCTTCGAAACTCCGCCTTCGCCTGTGCTCCTTCCCAGCAGCAGCTTTCATCGGTTGTCATTTTGAAAGGGTGTCCCGCTTCGAACGGCGCAACCTATAGAATTTCTGTAGTTTGTTGAATCAAAACATGGTGCTCCTTGGCAGGACGGCAGCTATCGGTTTAACACAGGGACTAATTGCAAGGACCCCTTACAATTAGTTGGCTGCTGGCCCGGCCATCATCAGAGGTCAACGGGCAAATAAATGGGTCCTATTTTGCGTGTTCTTGACGAATTTCTTTGCTTTTTTTCGTCACTGAGGCATTATTCAGCATCCCCAATTCCACAAGATACCCAACCCAATTTTGTCATAATCCCTCGCTTTATGAGCATAACTCTCCCTTTGTCCCAAGAGCCCACAACTGGGGCTTTCCCGCCCATTCCCGCCTCTCGAAAACACTAATTTCAAAATTTGGGCCAAACAGAAAAAAAAACGTAAGTAAAGGGGCTCTAGAACACGCATTCGATGAAATTATGCATCACTGAATTTCATCCAATGCTACGAGATGCTTTTTAATCGTGATGCTATTTATACACCAAAAAGACACACGCTTCAGACCAACAGGGCTCATCCGTCTTTTGTTGCATTTATTAGGCAGAGACGGAGAGGATCGTCTCCATTCGAAAATTAATCGGTTACACGCTTTCTAATGGCCGCTGTTTACGATATGCGAACCAATGGACAGATACACTGGAACCTCTCTCTTTAACGCTGACGTCAAATCGCTGTCAGTCAACAAGACTCGATGAAAAGGAATTCAGAACGCTTGTCGACGAGACTTTTCAAAATAATTATTAGAGAGAAAAAACAAAGCTCACTCATATCTTTTAAAAAACGCAAAGGAGTACCTGAACAATAGGAACATTTAAAGCAACACCCCCAGGTCGACTTGATGGGGTAGAAGAGGGCGATAATGAAACTGTGGATAACGAGTTGATTGCAAATGCCAAAGGAGCAAGGAAACATGGGACACTTCAAAATAAGGGACGGAGGTGCCGGACGAGTTGTCCGAACTAGCAGCTCGACGCGACCACGCTTCGGAGACTTCGAAACGCTCAAATGATTGTTTAGAGGTTTCTATGAGTACCGTAACAGCTTGAGAATTGTTTTGATGTTCACCGTCTCACAGAAAATTGCATTTGAGCTTGCTCAACAACGAGTGACAGCTTCGTTTCTATTATTCCCGTTAAGCAGAAATCAACCACGAATTCGTGAGTTTTCGTCGTTAAAAGAAGAAGAAAAGAGAGGAAAGAAAGGCAAAACTCAAGAACGATGAATTAGCCGCGACATCAAACAGGGTCCTCACACTTCTTTCCTTTCATGCTCGATTAATTCCTAGCGTAATCACCTCAATTATCCTACTAACTTTAGCTTGGGTTGCTTCAACATAAGTACAAGCTCTCAACCGAGGAATTTCACCCAATATTCACACAAATAGTCAAATCTCGAAATATTCAAAATTTATAGATAGAAATGTAGCAGTTTTGATAAACATGTCGTATAATACCTTGACTAAGAAACATCAGCGAAAAATCTCATACTACGACAATTGAGGAAAGAAGAAAATGATAAATAGAAAACAGTGTAATGTCACGTAATGCAACGTCACATGCTCAAAAAGTGCAGCTGCAGTTAGCCGCAAGAAAGAAAGACGTTATTCAATGCAACCTGACCAGCGTTATTAATCAACAGATAAATTTCAGGGAAATGTAAACCTTTGCATGGAAAGCAGAAATCTTTTCCGACTCACGCGGAGTGCCGCCGTCTATGTGGTCAGTTTGGAAAAAAAAGAAGTAGCTCAGATGGAAGGTTCTTTGAGTTGAATGTATAGTATTACTCCGGTTGACGGACTACTTGAACTCTGTCCTTTGAGGTGCCTCGTTCCACGCTTTCGTCTGCGCTCTCTCGCTTTAACAGCGGCCAGTGACCATTGTGATTCCACACGTTCAAACTTTTGCCACACTATAGTAGGCCCACCCACCTCGGAGTTCCTCCCCTCTGCGAGGCTTAGGCATAGAGCTTCTACCTCCCTCCTTAGGATTTGGAGCCGATCCAAGCGTCGTTCTCTAAGTGTCTGCGCCCTCCGCCATTCGTGGCAGGACCACAGAGGAAAGTTCAAGTAGTCCGTAAACCTATTACTCCGAGTTTACGAGATAGAACCTCATTTCACACAAATTTAATCAATATTATAGGGGCTATAATTACTGAGTATTGAAATGTAAGAGCAACCTTGTTGACGTCCGTCTTATGGGGTTCCCAACCTCTATATCTGAGAAGAGATAGCATTACTAAACATTCGTATGATCCAACTGAACAAGAAATAATTTTATGCCGATTTCAGCAGAGAGTGAAAAACACGTGATTGTCGCAATCTCTACGATGGGCGTTAATTAAGCGAAAGAATACGATGAGAAATCTGGTAAAGAGTTAGAAGATTGCAGGGTATGAAAGTTTCCGAGCAATACATTGCAAAGCATTTCACTGGTCTACCTCACAAACATCTTGATAGGGCAACAGAAAGTTCACGTGCCAATAAAGTGCGTGAGGAGACGTTGAGAAAGAATGTAGTTGTAAACAAACAGCATAAATCCCACGTTCCAATAGAATATAGACTTAGTACAACCGAAAATTGGAAAAGAAATTTGTGATTTTGAGCATAACCAACCCTAAGACTATGTTGTGCCGAATTGGTTTGGCAGGTTGTAGATCATTTAGAAATACTAAGAAAAGAAAGCATGGAGCAACTTTCAGAACTATCACGAGGAGGCGTGTCAATAAAGACGAAACTGTGAGGATGTTGTGAGCAACTTCACGAGAGCTCCTATTTGATCTATAAAATGATCTACAGGATTCAAAATGGCGTGGCGGCAAACGACGAAACCAGGTGTTTCACATCGATAATATGGAACGACACTCACTTGTATAGTTGAAAAAACTCTTGCGCTCAGCTTCAGTCATTTCGTTGTGGTTGGCTTCAGATGAACTGTAGATGCCACTTTGCGAAAGAGATCTATAGAAATGAATCGGCCCGAGATGGCTGGAGAGTTGCCCGGTGGCACGCGGCCGCGTTGCGGTCGTTCGTGGTGGGACCACCGCCGCTGGACACAACAACGCCGCCGCCGCGAGCAGAGAACACTCAATAAGGGTTGTTGTTTGGTGGCTGTTTAGGTGTTATTTTCGGATTCAGGGTTTCGTTTTCAGCTATGTTCCAACATGCTTTAGCTCTTTTAGCCTGCAAACTTATAGCAGCTATTTCGTATAAAATAACGGTAATAGTAGAGTGAAAATTAAGGAACAATTATAGCGTAAATAAACGATTTATTCGCCAAAGTACATGTTTTGTAAAAATGGAAAAAAAAGAACGAAATTGGTATGTGCACTAATTCATCTCGAATTCTTCATGGTAGATCACCCATTTCCCATCCTCTTTCGTCCAAATGTGGATAAATTTGCCTTTGTGCTCACTTGAGCCTTTTCCACTGTCCACATGGAAGTCACTATGAACGATCAGGTAGTCATCGGTTCCTTGATAAACATCGTTGGTAAGCTGGAAAACCATGTTATGAGATGTCGATTTAATCAGCAGTTGGTCTGGTGTAGATTTAATAGTTGGCAAGGATAATCTACTCACCACGAACTTGTGTGGACCGATTTTCTCCCAATATTGCTTGAACAGATGAGAAATCTCTGAAGTGGAAGCATATTTGGGCATGAAATGGGATTGAGTGTTTCTTGTGGGTCAAAAATACAATGAAATTCCTTCTGTAGCAACATAATCAAATTCTTGGTGAAGTTACACGGTTCATGATGGTTTGGAATCTGAGCCGCGCATTCGTCTCTCACTTAGGATCACCGTGGTAATTGGATGGGTGCGTGGCTTTACAATGGTTTGCCAGACACATTTCACATACTGGTAATTCACCATTTCACCATTTCACATACTGATAATTAATATGAACTGTCGATCGTCTTATAGTTCGATGTGGTTTGGAAGGCCAGCTCCACGATGTTCGCAAAAATTGCAATTATCGAAAAATAACTTTGATCACTTCACTACATACAGGGGGGCATAAAAAAGACATTTTGTCTCCGTACTAGAATGGATTAATCACACTTTGCCCTATTCAAAGCGAGTGCGCCCAACTTAGAATTGCATTTAATAAGAAATTTTTCATAGTGGCCATCTACATGGACGGCATCAGAAAATTTGGTGTTGGGTTCCGAGAGGGTTTGCATAGTTAGAACTAATGTCCCTAGGAAACAATCCTATATTGCATCGGTTCAAGAAATAATGGAAGAGCTTTACACTGAAGCGGTTAGTGTGGGCCTCCTTGAGCTCGACGACGAGAGCAGATGACGTCCTATTGTGAAGGCGGTGAGGATAGTGGCAGGGCCTGTATCTACTTATAGAAGGACACAATCAGGGAATTTTTCGCTGAGGAACTTCCGTCAACGACTGCAATGTCTGCGAAGAAAAAAGCCGAAGTGCAACCTGGGCAAAATGTCTTTTTTGCCTCCCCCCCTCCCCCGAACATCAGACTACCTGACATGCTTCCACCTTCGCCTCTAAAAAGTGCTTAAAAAGCGCTGCCGAACAGGGTGTGGGAAGGGTGTATGAGGGGAGATAGGTAAGGGATGGGGATGTAAGTGAAACGGCAAAATTTACGCTATTTGACCTCCTCACTCTACCCACCACTGTCCTCAATATGACCCACGAGTTCCCTTACTCACCCTCTATCCGTCCCAAATATGAACCGCCTTCTCACAACGGCAAAAATGATTTCTTGACAAGAAATAGTATTGGATCACCGTGCTATGAATGACATACTGATTGCACTGAATGCGATGACGTCATAGAATCACCTATACGAAAAGGTGCTCGTTTTCAAGAAGGTTTTCAGTAGTCGTGAAACTTACGGTCTCTTCCAAACGCAACACTTTCTCCCGTCTTCACGACAACGCCTTGGCTGTGGTAATACTTGACGGCTTCGTCTATTTCGCCCTTTTCGCACAGTTCATCGAATTTATCGTAGAACGGCTTCAGCACTGCATGGACATCTGTAAAAAAGTTATATGGATCCTGAGAGGAGAAAAAAGATCGAAAACTGATATTTTTGGATCTGACGGTTTTCTAGGCTATACTGGTCGCAACGCTGATTTGTCATCTATGTTCCGGTGCTACCAAGTTTTGATAATTGTGATTGCCAATGTTTTCATCCTTCCAGAGAGCCTGGTATCAACTACAACGCTGCAGAGATAGAAGGCATAGATAGAAGGCGGAGCGCGATACGGAATTCGATCCCTGGACCATGCGTCAAGTTAGTGCCCCATACCACTATACCACTTCCTCTCTAGAACATCTCAAGATGTTCTTCGATGTAAATGCGAGAAGGTTGAGTAGGACTCCTAGATTTTGTACGGAAAACTTATAAAATTTCCAGAATATCTTAGAAAAGCTGGTGATTTTTCCGTTTTCGACCCGCTCCCCTCCCCCACTAGACTTTTTTGGGGTACAGGGGGGGAAGGGAGGAGTAGGTGGTGCTGGTGCGGCAATTTGAAGGAGTTTCTCTTGTTGTCTGAACTATAAACATGAAGAATGTAAAAAACGTATTGATCGGAACTACCCAGCTTACCCTTCGGCTGCATTGTAGTCTATCCAGCTGCTGGCGTCGTCAACAAGCAGACTGAAATGTACTCCGATTGATTTATTCAAAACCGAGATTCAGTAAGAGAACTCACTACAGTTCGTTCAAAATCGTCAAGCTTAACAAAAAAAGCGGTGATATCTTGGGTGGAAGCTCAAATTCAATGAATTCTGGCCAGAATAGCAGAAGATTTCGTGAGGGATCTGACAAAATGACTGGCGCTGAGCAATACACTGGGCATCCGTCCGTCTAATTAGAAACAGGAGCTATTTAACTATGTGTATGGTTAATTAAGGGCGGAGACCAGGACATGCACGAGCATGCTCTTATACATTTCTAGGAAACCTCGTTCCCACGAGATTCAAGATTCATTGGTTCGGATAGATTCGATTCTATAATGCAGTTGACAGCAGTATCAGCACCTCTCGTCACTGAACTATAAAACCTTCAGAGGTTTTTGTCAGATCATTGTCATGGGAGAGCGGAAAGGCGGGAAGAAGGTGGTGGCTCCTGAATAGGGAAGGCTTGCTGAGGTGAGCCACTCTTGCATTTGTCAGAAAGGAAATGTCTACGGATCCGTTTACGGATTCGGATTACTCAACATTCGTAGTACAAATGGACAGATGTTGGACCACGTTATCAAAAGTTTTCAAAAATTATGTGCCAATAATTCGTCAAGAAGTACTTTGGATCCAGGAGATAGGTGATGAATCGCTCGAAAAGCTCACTCAATAAGATGATGAATCGCCTGAAACCTGTTCACTCAATACAGCTTAGGTAGAGGAAAATAAAGTAACAGTGTACATCATGAGGGAAATGGGATTCAGTAATGGACTTGGTGTGACAATGAGTACCCCTCCTTCCAAGAAGAAAGTGACATAAATCGTCGAGAATGCTCTAAATAACATCCTCCATCTTGCTGTTGATTTCGATCATCATACAACTTCAGTACCAAGGAACATTAGGCCAAGTGACGAGACCAGACGTCGAAGATCAGAGAGCATGGAGATGAGCGGGTCGCAGACACCGTTGAGACGCTGATGCCAGGGCGGAGTCCGGGATAGAGATGGAGTCACTGTAGCATCATACCCACAGTTACACTTTCCACGGGCCTTCGAGCCGCGAAGGTATTATCGGTTACCTCCCTGAGCTCGGCTTTCAAGCGAAAGTGGGTTTTCCAAAGACTTGAAAAACTGAAAAGCGTGATGTTCTTCCCACTTGCTCACTGTGCTGAAACAGTGAATTCAGTTGCAAACCGATTGAAAGGCAAAGACACATTCTACGCTGAAAGTGTGGTGCAGCTTTTCGGACCATCTCATCCTTCTGTAGGTGATTCTCTTCTTTTGAGATGCCAACGAATAGCGGCTCTCAGCGGAGGGTGCGTGGTGGTTCAAGAGACTCCACCTACATACAGGAGTGGCTGAAAAAAAAAAAGAGAGACACTTTGCTCCTGACGCGTACCAGCAAGCTTTTACTCGCACATGTTGCCGTGACCAATGGAAGTCTATTGAAAATATGTTCCTCGAATGTCCCTCCCCACGCGGGTGCAAGCCCGTCTTCGCTGCCTTCGCTTTCGCTTTTTCAAGAATATGACTCCATCGCCGTCGAGCTCAACGCGGTCTTCCGTAAATGCTCCATCCCGGAGCAGCTACACAATTTCTTCAGTCGGCGACCCTACGCGTAGCTTCCTAGAGACAGTAGCTCAGAGTATGCAAAACGCCACGAGACCAGCTTTTCGAATAGCTTCGTGTTGGTCCACGATCCTTCGAGCTTGAACTGTGCAAAACTCCTTCATGGCAATTTCTTCCGAGGTCCTTGGTGTAAAACAAATTATGGAGTTTTTCGATAGATTGGAGTGTGCCGATTTCCAATTGGGTGCATCTATTTGAATTCAGGGAAGTGCGATTGATGCCGGTTTGAACGTGGAGTTGAGTGTCTCTTTTTTCGGCCACCCCTGTCCATGATGTGCTCCCATTATGAAAAATTCAGGGTGACCTTCACCAGTAATAACAATAAAACGTTTTCCATTACATGGGGTCCTAGTTAAGGAAGTGGTCACGATGACTAGAGCGCGGTATCATTTTGTTGACGTCATTGGTCGTCACTGGAGGAGGGCGTCAAGAAGTGGTCCCACCAGCGAGCTGAATGATCTAGTCCCAATGACGTTCAATGATG
Organism: Teladorsagia circumcincta; assembly: GCA_002352805.1. NCBI lineage: Eukaryota > Metazoa > Nematoda > Chromadorea > Rhabditida > Trichostrongylidae > Teladorsagia > Teladorsagia circumcincta. The sequence goes on from KZ344989.1 coordinate 284,635, forward strand.
CCATCAAAACCGCACCCTCCAGTCTTCGTTATTACTGCCTTTGAGAAAGCTTCGCGGGAGAATCTTCGCTTTCGTTACCTACCGACTGAGTCTAATATGAAAATATCACTGCCGTAGGAGATACCATGTTTACATGGAAGATTTTTTTCTCAATGATTGGCACTAATTTCTTTTCAACAATTTAAGGTTTTATATAAGGTAATATGTGAGAAATAGGTGAGGTGATAAACAGCAAGGAAACCAGTCATTCAGAAGTGTGGCAGACGTGGACCCATATACAGACCGAAGCAAGTCACACCTTGCCCCAACCTCCCCCCCCCTCCAGGGCAACAGTAGGCATAACAGGCAATCAGCCTGAAAAAACAGGTATCAAAGTATCGAAGCTTTGACAACAACTCCCGAAAACAGTTCTTACTAGAATGGCAAAGCATCAGAGTACATAAATATCGAATGCGAATCGATTCCCGGGTTCTGTCAGCTAGGTAACTGACTCGGTTTTTTGATAGGATGCTCGTGTTGAAGGATAAAAACACTGCATGCCTAGCTTATCTCGCACCCAGAGATTACTCGTGACAGTTCCGCTACTGACGTTACGGAATGTAAGTCAAGTGCGTGGCGTATCCCAACATAGGAATGATCGACACGGAGTGCTCGGATTCTGCTCATTCAGAGCAGAGCAAAAGTGAACGTGTTCATCGGAAAGGTATGTAACTATGAAGGGCCAAGCACCCACATACATATGTATGGTAGGAAACCATTAGTTTCATCGAGAGTCTTTGCGGCTATAAAAACAAAGCGCTGCTACAGTTAAACACTGATAAGCGCCCAATCACTGGTAGCAGTTCTGTTTATTGCTGAGTAACTTGTTTTGTGCACAACGTGAATAATAACCGCGCAATCGTCGGGTACAAAACATTTTCCCGACGACGACAGTCTAACGAACCCGAAGCGTTTGTGAACACTAGCCTCCAGCTTCTCGAGAAATTATTTTCTAAATGGCACTGATTCTGAAATAACGGGATTCTTCCATTGTTCAGGGAAGTCCACAAACCTCCGTTCTCCCTCGCAAATCTAGGAGACTAGTTACCGGATCCGCGACTGCGAGCTGAACATTCGAATCTTGATGAGCACCCTCTTCTGCACTCTTTGTCCAAAAATGCCCTGTGACCTTTTGAGACCGTTTTGTCTGTGAGGTTCAATCTTGTGGTGTGCAGTAGGACGTCTCGTTGCAATGTCGCGCACTTTTGCATTCAAGGTATAAGCTAAGCAGAAGCCGTGTGAACGTTCCCTCCGGATTGAGTTCTAGAAGACAACCACGAACGTGGCACTCAAGTGCATGAAAATTGCTCAACGAGTTAGCCAGGGCCTTGCTACAGCTACAAGATTCTTGAGCGTAATCGTGCCTCATCACAGAAAATGTAATCCTTGAAAACCCGACTTTGTAATACTACCCCACACTACTACGGAAACTATGTTTACTTCTATGTTTATTAGTCCATACATGCTCAAGCGACAGCTGGGAATTCTATATAATTTCATCCCACTGAAACCCGATCACTGATCACCGTGTCCATGAACCAGCGCAGCTCATGCACGCGAACACAAACCACAGCGCTGGAATATGATCAAGCTGGAGAATCTTGCGGAGTTTAGCCGCGATCGGCCAAAAAGCGTTGATGTCATAACCCTTTTGCGGTTTTAAAGGGCGGGGCAAAAGGGTGACCTGAAATCCACATCCTTGACTACAAGCCCAGCCCTTCGCTGTCATCACGAGAAAAGTGCGGCCCTCGTTGCGGCAGTATTGCAGCCGTCATTGGCAGTGGAGCAACTAGAGCTAGACATTCGTGAAACTCGCTCGCACACGTCACTCCATCCCAAGGTGGAATCCGGCTGAAGGAGAAGGATGCAGGTGTCTCGGGCGTAACAGCAGGATTTCTTTTGCCTTCGTTTTCTTCTCCAGACCACTCCCCATCTCCGAATCCATTATTTAGCGCTCTTACGCACCCATTTTATCCCGGGTTTGCCTTTGAACGGTGTGCAACACGTGAACATCTTCCCACTATTTGAAAAAAATGCACTTCGATTCAACGGTGTGTGTTTACCATGTAAACGGGAAAAACATTGAAAGGATTCCTTCATTCTCAACCACTAGATTGATTACATTCTGCCAAACCGAAACCGAATGCATTTGAGTGGAGGATCGAAAGCACATCCAACTTGCCCAGTGACTTCACAATAGCGTTCTACACGGCGTGTATTACGAGAATCCACCACGGAATCATCGTACAAGGCTCGAGCTCAGCGAGTTCCTGGGCAAATTTTGAACCATTACCTCGACGGCGACGACCGATGAGCTCATGTTCTGAAGGCGGTGATGGCAGTGAAGAAGGATTCGCTTCCGCTTATGGAAGTTTAAGGTATTTTGTCGTGCCGAAAAGTAAGCTGATGTACACCATGAGTGAGCACTTCTTTTTTGGTGCTCCTTCTGATGGGTAGTGGGCAAAATTCACGGTAACAACTTGGAACCATTGCTAACAAGGCCTGAGCTGGTTCAATCGATATATGTATTAATGAAAGATTAGCAGGTTAAAGGACGAATCCACGTAGAGAAGGCAACCCATTTCAAATTAACTCAGCGATCATGAGTTTTACCCTAATGAAGAAAAAACCCTGGGAAACGGCCCAGAACCCGAGAAATGGAACACATTCCTTTCCCTTTGATCTCGGCACTGATGCTTCCATCGCTGTGCCCTCTTCCAACGAGGTCAACTCCTTCGGTGCCAACTGCGCTTCAGTCCGCACCC
>KZ344989.1:287538-310336 GCA_002352805.1 Teladorsagia circumcincta
GTCCGTGGGTCCCTCAACCAGGTGAATTACTCCTAATTCGACTTCCACTTCGATCGTGAATTCGTCCTTTGAAGCAACACCCCCAGAATAAAGTTGTGTGGTCGCAGTGGTCAGTAATGAAATTGTGGATGCTGAGTTGACTACGAATGAAAGAAAAAGGGAGGAAAACGGTCGATGAACCCCCAAACAAGAATTCTCGTGCAAAAGGAGGGGGCGGAGCTGGACGAGCTGTATGAGCTAGCGTGCATCGCCTGTATTTGCAGGCTTCTTGCCGTTAATACTGCTATACTCAACTGCTGAGTTGGGGGCTAAGAGAAGGGCGGGACTCTGTGGGAGATGTATGCAATTCGTGTTACCTCTAGCGTTTCTCCTGTCGCCTTGGCTCAGTGGCACCTACCATCCTCGCTCCCTCCTCCTAAGGGAGGGGGGGGGGGAGCTAAAAGAGTAATGAGATAACAGTTTCCTGTAAACAAACAAAATGTGGATTCCATCTTACCGCTTGCACTGAATGACAGGGACACAGTGCCGCCACAAGTAATCCAGTCAGCAGGGTGAAAATCGTGTCGAGGACTTAGTCGCAGAGTTTGAGATGTCCATAGAAGAGCATCATAACAGCCTGTATCGATCAGCGGCCGATTCAGCGACAGCTGCTGCGCGGTCTGTCTCTCGGTCAGATTTGCTGATGCCCCTCTCAAAACCATCAGAAAGTACACCCTCTATGAAAAAGTTCGATTTCCCAATTTTTGAACCTTTCAAATAGCACTGGGTCGGGTTCGATAGAGCTAGGCCAGCTACTGTGAATAAGTATCAAAATTGCTCTGAAAGCCTTCCATGCAAAGAGATAGGGTCTCTCGAACTCCGTCGAGGTAGCGTCGAGGTCGCGAAAATTTATGCGAGTTTTTGGCACTCAAAAAGCAATATCTCTCTGATTTTTCAAACGTCCAAAAAAGTGAAGACAGTTTCGGAAAGCGGAAGGTTTGCGCTTTTAAATAGTGTATTTAGCTTCTTCCCAGGCTTCTTCTCTGAGGAGATATTTGCGTCGAGGTCGTATCGAGGTCGATCGCTAACCACTCAAATAGGCGCTTCCTTCTTCACCGTTGCAGAATATTTCATAGGCAACACTCGAATTGTATCTAGAATACACCATCCAGTGTGAGCGACATGAAAAGGGACAACTATCGACGTAACCCGCTATTGTCTCATACGCCATGCATCCGACCCTCACTCACAGCGGCACAATCGATTGAAAGGTGTTATATGGTGATGACCTACTGACAGAATCTGTATTGTAGTACACACATCTCGTACCCCCTATAACCGACAAACCGCTTCATTTGCTCAGAGCTTTCCTTCACCGTTGCCATTTTTGCGACAGCGTCCCTCACAACAGTATCACTGTCAGCGAGCGATTAAAAGCGAGCAGAAAGAATATTTTATATAAAAATGTCGCACGCATCCTCGTTTTCTGCTGCGATACACGCTCTTCCTCCTATTTGCACCACAATGCCACTGATGCGCTCGCTGCCGACTTTCACAGGTACGACCCCCCATGACACATACCAACAAGTACGACCCCCTTGTCGAGGATTTCCTCGACCCATATTCACCCTGCCTGTCAGTCGTCCTCGCAATATCCAACCTATCGATTCGTCCAGCCAGCGAAAGTGAAGCCGTTAGGGCTAGACTCCATTCTCGATTCTTATTTGTGTGTTTCATTTTCTCTATTTTCTCACTTCGACCACAAAGAAGACAAGTTTTTCTCAGCGATTTCATTTTGCACGGAAAACCTAAACTTTTCAGTGTTATCTGTCTAAATTGTACGTGGGAATAAAAAAGAGGCAAAAAACTAAATAAAGCCATGTGTGGGCAACGAAGGCGAAACGTGACTGCCGCGGTACACGTAGCGTCGTTAGTTCAATGTCAGACATCGAGCGATTTGCTAGCGTCCGCATTTGCGTCGCGGCCAGCGATCGTTATATTGGCTGGTACCGCAATGCGACCGGGGACGCTCGCAATCTATGAACGGCGCCTAAGGTTTTGACGACCATGCAGACTACAATCCCGCGCGTACTAGAATTAGCCGTAGCTTGGTATGACGTTGTGTGTCTGAGAGCATGCGCCAAATAACTCGTCCAAAGGCCAGGATTAGCGGGCAAAACCGAGCTTTGAAGACTCCCGTGCCGCCGTCGCGCACTTCCGAGATGCGACAACATCACTTCTGTGTTACACATGGGCTGCTCTATTTCACCCAATAATGATTCATCAAGTTGACCTCTGCTGGGGGTGTTGCTTTAGGAAGAACGTTATTACTCTGTAGTGCCTAGTCCTACTTAGACATCTCCAGTTTAGCGAGGTTGAAATCATGCTTAGAGCAGGGGTTCGTCTTCAGAACGTCCAATTCGGGTTTTCCATAGATTTCAAAATGCGAGTTGAAGGTTAATGTTGAATGTTGTGTTAATGAATGTTAGCTAAGTTGCGATTTTTCAAACATTAAATCTCGGGTGGTTACGCTGGCATCGATTTTGCACAAACATTGCATTGGGGGCGGAAGCTCAATCCTGTGGTGACTCTAGCTCTCACGCACGACCTTGAGGGTCGAGCAAAGTTGCTTTATAGCCATGCACGGGAGGTAGTTGCTACGCATAACAGTTTTGACTGAGCATCGACCGTGAAAGACCCCTGGCTGTCTGGCGCTTTCAAATCGCGCGCCAGTTATGTCCATTTTTTCATGACGCAAGCGCTCGCCCCTCGGATGTCAGCCCGTCCGTCGCCGAGACCACTGTTCACTTTATCGTGTATTTTCCATCCTGTTTCGCATATTATTAGGTGGCCTCGCATTGGTCAAATCTTTTCGCGTCGCCATTTGATATATACTGCTCATTTGACTTGATATCAATCCAGTCGAAAGTCCCTCCATTACAATTTCTATAACGGCTGTCCCTCTTCACTCCTAGACGATAGAGCTCCTCTTCTTTAGATCGCAGTACAACTAGTTCTATTCAATTTCGAGTGTTTATTCACATATTTTTTCAGGTATTGTATTCTGTTGGTGATTTCATCATTCTATCCTTTTGCCATTAAGCGTTGAAGTCCATATGAAATAGGAACAGGCCCTGCACATGCGTCCAGGCACGAAGGTAAGAGCATGCCGCACGCGCGTGCGTTCCTTTGTGAGGTGTTGTGGGCACCAACTATAAGCCCACGTTTTGCCGCATCGTGTGGACGGACCCCCTATGCAATCGTATGACTTGATTCTCTGGCGCAACAAAGTATGTTGGAATGCTCAGCATTTCATATTGATCTTAGGCGCCATTTATGTGTGAGTAAACTTGAAATAAATATCGTTACTGGAATGTACATCTTGAGTATCAAAGGTGAGAGGTGTGTTGAACTCGTGATCTTGGTTGAGTTTCTTACAAATGCGATCATAAATTTATTGAATTTGACTTATCAGGTTTTTAGATTTGCTCGCACGGCTTGTTCGGTGGCTCAACTGGAATATCTTTTCTTCAGTGAGGAGGAGTGCACATCACTCAATACACTTTCAAGAGCTTCCGCGTTTCTGTGTTAAGGACGTAAGCGTGGGCTATCGAGAAAGTTGAGTGTATAAGACCTTTTTTGTATTTGATACACTGCATTGCATACAATAGTACAGTGTCTAGCAAGCCAATCACGGAGGTGCTCACTCTTTATCTACTAGCATATATAGCAAGAATGAGTCGCTGTTGCTTTTCTTTTGGTCTCAAGCTCTCGCATCATCCTCTGGGGGGACGATTCACAAAACGACCGGATACGGCATTAAAAGTGATCGCAAGAACGGCAGCGATGAAGATAAAGGCGATTCTCATCTGAAACCATTCTATCGAGTCCAATATTGTATGGATTAAGTCAAAACTTGAACGTATTTTGAACTTTTCTCAGTCGAAAACAACTTTTTATTTCGACAACAAACAGCATCAAACATCATCATCCATATCTCTATCGTCAGTATGTTCCGTTATTATCACTGCCCCCTTCACGTGCACTCAAGTAGTGGATGCCTTACCTCCAGCAGATTGGCGGTTTCATGCTGCAGAAGACAGTAAGGTCGATTCCGACGTGCCTATCGGAATCACAAAGCGATCACTGAGCAGAAGAACAGGTTGCACTTTTCGTTGGAGGTTTCTCAGCGCTGTACGTTGGATATTGTAGTAGTTCTCAACCTAGCTTGAACAATCCTAAGATGCGTCATCTTTGAGATCTGTGAGACGTAGACTGTTAGGAAGTGGAACATCTTAAGTTCTAGGGATAGATGTAGGAGCTTCACCATATGACTGCCGTCGATCACAGTAGAACTGTCCAGTTATGTTGTAGGGGAGAAAATTTCCTTTGGTTGACTCGCACATATCCTCCAAATAACCCTTCCTTGAACATCTTGATTTTCTGGCTCTTCTGGTCAATCCGGCCACTCGTCCTCCCGTGGATCGTTGACATGGAACTAAGATTATTCATAGTGGCGACGTTGTTCAGCTGCAGTAGACCGTGAAAGAAGACGCACGCTGTCTCGCGCTTCTGTCAACAGTTCTCAAATCATCGAGGAATCTTAAGCAGAACTTCAACCCTACTTGAGAGCGAAACCCTCTATGAAATGTGCATTCAAAACACCACATGTGATAGCCACATAGCTGGTTATCTCATGCGGACTGGCGTCAATGAAAGGTGCAGTCTTTTGAAACCGGACACCAATGACCTAGCCGAATCAAAGTTTCTGTCTAGTCTGCAGCCTCCTCGGCGGAAGAGATTCATCTATTCTGATACCGCATGGCTGGCGACGACGAGGAGATGTATCGCAAAGTCAGCATGTTTCTGCTTCAACGGTTTAGGGAATAGAAGTTCATAAATCAAGGAGTGAAGAACATGACTCTATTCTGTTATCATTCTGAACTCAAAGAAAGCGGCAGGGTGGGTGTGATTCTGTCATTAATTACTACACGTAATGCCCTCTCAATAGCCTACGTAAATACGAAAGGTTGCTATGGCGCGCGCGAGATATAAGGATGGGTGGGTGCGGTTTTGGGACAACCTAATAGCTGTTCTCTGGTCGTGTAAATGTTAAAAATGATGCAATATTATTGAGCGAGACAACTGAGTCTGAGGTATATATACGTGTAAAATATAGGCATTTACATTTCATTGCATATGCAACGCATGCTGAAGCCGCCTCATGTATGTTTGGAATCAGACTGAGTAATTCCGATCACAGCTTTAAGAGCATTAGAGAGACTCGAATAGAACACGTACTAGCGTAGAAAGGGCCAATTTCTGAATGCCTACCTGGAATAAATGTGCCGTTTCCCACTAACACGCCGCGGTGAAGGGATTGCCTGGACACTTCGCTCCTTTGTCAATGCGACCACCAGCCGATTCGGGGTTCACACTGTTCTCAGTTTCCTAAGCCTTTATTTGGTATATTTGTGCCTCAACTGTCGTTTTTATGCTGCATAGATATTATGTGATCACGTTAACTTGTTACCGTAATTTGTGGCCATCCGGTTTATGGGGACCCTCCACAATCAAAAACGTAACTTATCACACTTTGCAAATCCAAATCGAATGAATCCTACCGCTTGTTGAAGAGCGCATTCGGATTTATCTAGATCTAATAATCTATCATCATATTCCCGTGGAAGATTTTTCCTCGGGAACATGATGTGCGGTTTGAGCAAAGCAAGGCTTTGAAGGATCGTGGGCCATGACGACGTTTTCTGAAAAGCAAAGTACTAAAAGTGAAGTAAAAAGGTGAGGTACTGTCCCTCAGAAACCATCCATCAATAAACGACAGTGGGAAATTTGTCGCATGAAGAACCATGTTGTGCACGAAACCGTGGTGCTGTATGGTGTTTAACACGTTGACGACAGAAACACACAAAACAGAACAGAACACATACGTCCCGCACTTTGCAGGCCACAACGGACAAAAAACTGCACCCAGTATATTCATTTTTTCCACTAACGCGCGATTCATTTTCAGGTTCTTTGTATTCATTCTACGGAGTGAGCCTTAGCATAGCTACAAAGATATTAGACCACAGAATGGTCAAGTATGCTTGAAATTGCCTTTCTACGCTCGTCGGTCTTCCATTCGAGACTATTCAATGCTCTGAGAGCTACGGTCGGAATTATTCAGTTTGATTCCAAATATGCATGAGTTACGTTTTTGATTGTGGAGGGTCCCCATAAACCGGATGGCCACAAATTACGGTAACAAGTTAACGTGATCACATAATATCTATGCAGCATAAAAACGACAGTTGAGGCACAAATATACCAAGTAAAGGCTCAGGAAACTAAGAGCAGTGTGAACCCCGAATCGGCTGGTGGTTGCATTGACAAAGGAGCGAAGTGTTCAGGCAACCACTTCACCGCGGCGGGTCAGTGACAAACAGCACATTCATTCGAGGTATGCGTTAAGAAATTGCCTTTCTACGCTCGTCGGTCTTCCATCCGAGACTATCTAATGTTCTGAAAGCTACGGTCGGAATTATTCACTTTGATTCCAAATATGCATGAGGCGGCTCCTGCATATGTTGCATATACAATGAAATGTAAATGTATTCTACACGTATATATACCTTAGGCTCAATTGTCTCAGCTCAATAATATTGCATCATTTTTAACATTTACACGACCAGAGAACAGCTATTAGGTTGTCCCAAAACCGCACCCACCCATCCTTATATCTCGCGCGCGCCATAGCAACCTTTCGTATTTACGTAGGCTATTGAGAGGGCATTACGTGTAGTAATTAATGACAGAATCACACCCACCCTGCCGCTTTCTTTGAGTTCAGAATGATAACAGAATAGAGTCATGTTCTTCACTCTTTGATTTATGGACTTCTATTCCCTAAACCGTTGAAGCAGAAACATGCTGGCTTTGCGATACATCTCCTCGTCGTCGCCAGCCATGCGGTATCAGAATAGATGAATCTCTTCCGCCGAGGAGGCTGCGGACTAGACAGAAACTTTGATTCGGCTAGGTCATTGGTGTCCGGTTTCGAGAGACTGCACCTCTCATTGACGCCAGTCCGCATGAGATGACCAGCTATGTGGCTATCACATGTGGTGTTTTGAATGCACATTTCATAGAAGGTTTCGCTCTCAAGTAGGGTTGAAGTGCTGCTTAAGATTCCTCGATGATTTGACCACTGATGACAGAAGCGCGAGACAGCGTGCGTCTCCTTTCATGGTCTCCCTACTACAGCTGAACAACGTCGTCACTATGAATAAGGCTCAAGCCTATGTCAACGACCCACGGGAGGACGAGTGACCGGATCGACCTGAAGAGGCAGAAAGTCAACTTATTCGAGGGAGAGCTATATTACGCGCCTTTGGAGGACGTGTGCGAGTCAACCAGAGGGAACTCTCCTTCACCACAACATAACTGGAGAGTTCTATTGTGGCAGTCATAGGTGAAGTTCCTACACCCATCCGTAGAATTTGAAAGTTCCACCTCCCACCAACCACGTCTCACATCTCTTGAGGATGACGCACCTTATAATGGTTCATACTGAATTGAGGACTCTAAAATATTAAACGTGGAGCGCTGAGAAGCCTCCAACGAACTGAAAGCTTCTCCTTTTGCTGAGTAGTCACCATGTGATTCCGATAGGCACATGGGAATCGACCCTACTGTCCTCTGTAGCATGAGACCGCCAATCTGCTGGAGGTAAGGCATCCACTATTTGAGCGCTCGTGACAGGGGATCAGCGATAATAACGGAACATATATTGACCATAGATGGTGTTTCTTGTCAAAATGAAAAAAAGTTGTTGTCGGCTGAAAAAACTCGAACCACGCACGACTTTTGGCTTAACCCATTAAATATTGACTCGGTAGAATGATTTCAGATGAAAATCGCCTTCCTCTTCATCGCTGCTGTTCTCGCGATCACCTTCAATGCCGTATCAGCCGTACCATATGTGTATCGTCCAACCAGAGGATGATGCGAGAGCTTGAGACCAAAAGAAACCAACAGCGGCTCATTCTTGCTATATGTGCTAGTATATAAAGAGTGAGCACTTCCGTGATCGGCTCGCTAGACACTGTATTATTGTATGCAGTGCAGTGTACCTTATACAAAAAAGTTCAATACAGTCGACTCTCTCGAAATAGCACACGCATTCGCTCTCAACACGAAATGCGGAAGCCTTTGAAAGTGTATTGCAGTGATGTGCAGTACTCCTTACTGATGAAAAGATATTTACCGAGCAAGAAGTGCGAGCAAATCTAAAAGCCTGATAAGTCAAATCAATCATTTTGTGATCGTATTCTAAGAAACTCAACCAAAATCACGAGTTCAATACACCTCTCACTTTGATACTGAAGATGTACGTTCCAAGTTGCGCCCGTGGATCAAGTCATACGATTGCACCGTTTGTCCGTCCACAGGCTGCGGCAAAACGTGGGCTTATATAGTTAATGCCCATAACACCTCACAAAGGAATTCGCATGCGCGTGCGAACGCTCTCACCTTCCTGCCTGTTGCAGACTCATGTGCAGGACCTGTTCCTATTTACACAACTTCACATCGACCCAAGGGTCAAATGGCAAAAGGGGAGAATGATGAAATCACCAACAGAATACTAAACACCTAAAAAACATGTAAATGAGTTCTTAACCCCGATCGAACTAGGTTGTATTGCAATCCACAGAAGAAAAACTCCCATATTTAAGGGTGAAGAAGAACAGCCGTCATAGAAATTGAAATGGAGGGACTATGGCGATTGAATTGATGTCGAGTCAAATAAGCAGTACATATCAAAGCGACGCGAAAAAACTTGGCCAATGCTAGGTTGCCTAGTCATGTGCGAAATAAGATGGAAAACCTACGATAAAGTGGACAATGGTCTTGGCGACCGACGGGTGAAATACGATGGGCGAGCGCTTGCATCATGAGAGAGTGCACATGGCTGGCGCTCAATTTGAAAGCGCCAGACAGCTAGAGGTCTTCCACTGTTGACGCTAAGTAAGACTGTTAAGCGCCGCATTTATCTCCCGCGCATGACTATGCTATGTCGTGCGGTGAGAGCAAGTATTACCACAGGGTTGAGCTTCTGCCTCCGATACAACGTTTGTGCAAAATTAGTGCCAGCATATTTCTCTAAGCTTATCATATTTAAGAAATGGCAACTTAGCTACGGCTAACTAGCTTTTGGAGAAATCGAATTGAACGTGCTGGAGACAAACCTCTGCTCTCCAGAGGAGTAACGTTTTTTGTGGCTGCTAATCTTCCATTAATACATCGATGTTCCCCACACAGGTCTTCTTAGCAATGGTTCCGTGTTGTCACCGTAATTTTTGCCCATTCCCCATCAGAAGGAGCGGCAAAAAAGACTTCTCAACTGTGGTGCAAATCAACTTACTTTTCGGCACGGCAAAATGCCTTACCCTTCGATGAGCGGAAGCAAAACCTTCTTGTCTGTTCTCGCTGCCTTCAGAGTATGAACTCATCGTTCGCCGCCGTCGAGGTAACGGAACACAATTTGCCGAAGTACTAACTGAGCTCGAGCCGTGCGTAATGTTTCCATGGTGAATTCTTGTAATGTAGGCCGCGTAGTACGCTATAGTGAAGTTATTGGGCAAGTTGGATGTGCTCTCAATCTCCCACTCAAACGCATTCTTTGGGTTTGGCAGAATTTAATCAATCCAGTTGCTGTAAATTGAGGAAACCCTTCAAATGCTTTCCCGTCTAGAAGGTAAACACACACGACAAATTTCAAACTGCAGATTTTTCGAAGTAGTGGGAAAATGTGTACCGTTTAACCCCTTTCGGAACTAATTTTTTTTTCCGTTGAGAAATTTTCTTCTAGCTATTGTTTATCACTTGTGAGCAAATCAATATCGTTAAAGCGAAATTTGGAAGAAACACGATTACAAACCAAGAAACTATAAGCTTCTGAAAATTGGCCCACCTTCTTAGTTTTCGAGTTCATGTCAAAACAATTCCAAATTTTATAGTTATGACGAAAAAGTTCATAATCGTACACAGCATTATATCCCATAATTTTGCTAACAGAATGGATCTACTTCAAACTTTGAAAAAAGTGACACCTACTTGGCAGGGGACCAGCGTCGATTTATTGTTCCTTGTGTGTACAAATACTTGCAATACAGCAACACACAATGAAATAGCGGGTTTAAAGCATAATTAGGAAAGAGAAGGTTGACGAGCAAACTCTAGCAGGATAGAAAAAATATGCTGGGTGGGTGTGCAGATGTGCAGGAGCGCTAAATAATGAAGTAAGAGGTGGGGAGTGGTCTGGAAAAGAAAGCGAAAGCAAAATCAACCCGCGATCAAGCCTCGAATACCGGCACTCTTCTCCTTCAGCCGTATTCCAACTTGGGTGGACTGAGGTGTGTGACAAGTTTCACGAATGTCTAGCTCTAGTCGCTCCACTGCCAATGACAAGCCGCAATGCTATACTGCCACAAGTGTGATCAATGATCGCTCTCTGTGTGACGGAATAATATAGAGTTCCCAGCTGTCGCTTGAGCATGTATGGACCAGTAAACATAGTAGTAACTATTGGGTTGTCCGGAAAGTTCGTTCCGATTTTGCCTCTAAAATTCAAAAGCGCATATCTCGGTTCAAACAAAGCGGCTTCGCTCGAAATAAAAATTATTACATTCATCATACCTTTGCCTGCAAGAAACGTGACTAAATGAATGAAAATGCTGGACTTCTGTGAGCTAAGAAGTCGGCGGAGGTTGCTTCACCACCATGTTGGGTTTCAATGCCCAATCTTTTTTAGTAGACCTTCCAAATGGTTGGAAACGTAATAGTTGGTAGGCCATAGGTTTAGTGTGTAAAATGTTTGAAGCACAATTTCATAGCTTAGCTAGTTCAACTTGGACGGGTTTATGCAACAGTGGGGAGAAGAGCCAGTGGCACCCGAATTCTTTAAGCTTTTTACCCTCCCCGCTATGTTTGGAAATTTTATGTCGGTTACGAATCATTCAAAAGCAGCCTCTTCAACAGTTCCCTGTAGATCGGTTTGGTCAAAACCCTCAGCTGATCTTTATCAGTCTCCAATATCACTAGTTTCCTTCAGAGCTCTCAACATCGCGAAAAAGACATTTTGAATTGCGACTGCACAGCGTAGTTTTTGTGAACTCTGAACCAAGTAGTACATGGTTGATATCGCTACTTGCTTACGTACATTTTCAAGCAAGTTTGAGGGGAAACAAGGAAGTAGTGCAAAGCAGGCTGTTGAGTATGATGGATTCAAGACTTCAAAAAAGATTGGAAAGGTGATTCAGGATGAAGGAAGAGTAGATTTGGATAGAGCGAGGAACGTGCTTTTTAAATATATATATATATATATATAAAGTGTTAGCAGTTCCTCGAAAGTAACCCAGAAATAAAGCGTTAAAAGTGAGCTACAAAAACGGCACGAACTTTCCGGACAACCCATTGTATTGGGCCGAACCATAATTTCTAGCCCAATTTCGACACTTTCATTTCTTTGAATTTTTCTTTCCCGAAGAATGACTGATCAACAATATAACCATCTTCGCAATCGCTGATATGCGTCCATTTGCTAGGGAGCGAGTGGGGCCTCCTCTCTCAAAACGAGTGAAGCTGTGGGATGAAGAGTTCAGAGAGGTTCTTTTTTGGGTGGTTGTATTCAGTGACATCTTTCCCTCGACAGTTCTGCTTCAGAGCATCGGGAAGGGGACAGTACTATAGAGTAGTGTTTGGGCTATGCGATGGATGTGGTATCGCGATCCAGCCACTTTCCCTCAGAAGGTGACGAGTTATCATCGCAGTGTGATGTCGGGCGCTCATGCGAAGGAAGGAGATATTGAGACGTTTCGAATGGTTCTTTCGCACTGCTGCGGCCAACTTTGGGAGTTATACCATGGTTATCTTCGCAGTAGTTTTCTGATTCCGGATGAAGCGGTTCTAAAAGTGGGATACCCGGTGAATCCCACGCCTTGGGGGTGATATCCTCTGATGAAAGAGCTCGGGTTCGGGCGAGATGGTGGGTTCAGGCTTCGAGATAGCCATAACGCGTGCCGCGTTTGCTGTCGTGGTGGACTCATGACTCATCTCTACAAGTGACCGATTAGAAAAAGTCCAGAGTAGAATGAAATTTCTGCAGGGTCAGGTCTGCTTCTCGGTCATGGTCAGTAGATGCATGCCGTTTCCATGGAAACTTCATTCTGCTACAGCCGGTTCCATTCAGACGGCTTGTGGTGGTGCATCCGCTGTGCCCAAGTATCTGCTACGAATTTCAGGTGGTAGCGTCTGGATGAACTTTGACTCATAGCGCGATGAGTCCTCATCGAAAGTGACTGGGAGCCTAGGATGAGGTCGAACTTTGCAGCTTGTAACGTCTTTGCTGATGCCTCCAAGCCAATAGCTCAGTGCATAATCAGTGGCAAAGACTGAGGCAAACACAGCGTTGGTCTTGTAGGCCGATGTACAAGTCAGTGTTTTTATCCTCCCAGACAAGTCTGGTACCGGGAAAAACCAGGTGGTGGAGGCTACGCGATGAAAATATTGCTGGCAGCTGACAAGTAGCTGCAGTGCCTTGCTACTTGCCAGTGATTGCCAATGGGGGAATGCGTCATCAAGTGACTGCGAGCAACCCGAGTAAAACCATATTGTTTCCGCAAGGCCAAGTAGTCGCAAGGCAAAACGTAAGTTGCTTTAAAGGATCGTCTAGAATAGGCCGGTGTCCCCAAACGAACACGCAAATACCTGCGCATCCAACCTTGCACTCTCCACGACGGCAAAGGGGAGGTGCGTACAGTGCGCACGTTTTGCCGCATCCTGTGGACGGACCAACGGTGCAATCGTATGACTTGATCCACGGGCGCGACAAAGCATGCTGGAATGTTTAGCATTTCATATTGAACTGAGGCGCCATTTATGTATGGATTAACTTGAAACAAATCCTGCTACTGGAACGTACATCTTGAGTATCAAAGGTGAGGGGTGTATTGAACTCGTGATCTTGGTTGAGTTTCTTAGAATACGATCACAAAATAATTGATTTGACTTATCAGGTTTTTAGATTTGCTCGCACTTCTTGCTCGGTAAATATCTTTTCATCAGTAAGGAGTACTGCACATCACTGCAATACACTTTCAAAGGCTTCCGCGTTTCGTGTTAAGAGCGGATGCGTGGGCTATTTCGAGAAAGTCGACTGTATTGAACTTTTTTGTATAAGGTACACTGCACTGCATACAATAATACAGTGTCTAGCAAGCCGATCACGGAAGTGCTCACTCTTTATATACTAGCACATATAGCAAGAATGAGCCGCTGTTGGTTTCTTTTGGTCTCAAGCTCTCGCATCATCCTCTGGTTGGACGATACACATATGGTACGGCTGATACGGCATTGAAGGTGATCGCGAGAACGGCAGCGATGAAGAGGAAGGCGATTCTCATCTGAAATCATTCTATCGAGTCAATATTTAATGGATTAAGCCAAAAATCGTGCGTGGTTCGAATTTTTTCAGCCGACAACAACTTTTTTCATTTTGACAAGAAACACCATCTATAGCCAATATATGTTCCGTTATTATCGCTGATCCCCTGTCACGAGCGCTCAAATAGTGGATGCCTTACCTCCAGCAGATTGGCGGTCTCATGCTACAGAGGACAGTAGAGTCGATTCCCTCGTGCCTATCGGAATCACGTGGTGACTACTCAGCAAAAGGAGAAGCTTTCAGTTCGTTGGAGGCTTCTCAGCGCTCCACGTTTAATATTTTAGAGTCCTGAATTCAGTATGAACCATTATAAGGTGCGTCATCCTCAAGAGGTGTGAGACGTGGTTGGTTGAAGGTGGAACTTTTCAAATTCTACGGATGGGTGTAGGAACTTCACCAATGACTGCCACAATAGAACTCTCCAGTTATGTTGTGGTGAAGGAAAGTTCCCTCTGGTTGACTCGCACACGTCCTCCAAAGGCGCGTAATATAGCCCTCCCTTGAATATGTTGATTTTCTGCCTCTTCGGGTCGATCCGGTCACTCGTCCTCCCGTGGGTCGTTGACATAGGGTTGAGCCTTATTCATAGTAACGACGTTGTTCAGCTGTAGTAGGGAGACCGTGAAAGAAGACGCACTTACATCGCACTCCTGTCATTAGGGGTTAGGTCATCGAAGAATTTTAAGCAGAACTTCAACCATGTTTGGGAACTTTATATGAAATGTGCATCTAAAATACTACACGTGATAGCCACATAGCTGGTTATCTGGGCGCTCTGGCTTCAATGAGAGGTGCAGTCTGGCGAAACCCGACAGCGATGACCTAGCCAAATCAGAGTTTCTCTCTAGGCCGCAGTCTCCTCGGCGAAAGAGATTCATCCATCCTGATACTGCATGACTGGCGATGACGAGGGGATGTATCGCGAAGCATGTTTTTGCTTCAACGGTCTAGGGAATAGAAGTTCATAAATCAAGGAGTGAAGAACATGCCTCTATTCTGTTATCATTTTGAACTCAAAGAAAACGACAGAGTGGGCCTGATTCTGTCAATATTCCTACACGTAATGCCCTCTCAATAGCCTACGTAAATATGAAGGGTGAGATCCAAAGATGCGCGCCTGGGACAACCTAATGGCTGTTAACTGGTCGTGTATGTAATAAAAAACGATGCAATATTATTGAGCGAGACAACTGAGTCTGAGGTATATATACGTGTAAAATATAGGCATTTACATTTCATTGCATATGCAACGCATGCTGAAGCCGCCTCATGCATGTTTGGAATCAGACTGAGAAATTCCGATCACAGCTTTAAGAGCATTAGAGAGACTTGAATAGAACACGTACTAGCGTAGAAAGGGCCAATTTCTGAATGCCTACCTGGAATAAATGTGCCGTTTGCCACTAACACGCCGCGGTGAAGGGATTGCCTGGACACTCCGCTCCTTTGTCAATGCAACCGTCAGCCGATTCGGGGGTCACCCTGTTCTTAGTTTCTTGAGCTTTCAATTGGTATATTTGTGCCTTTAGATTGTCGTTTTTATACTGCATAGATTTTATGTGATCACGTTATCTTGTTACCGTAATTTCTGGCCATCCGGCTTATGGGGGCCCTCCACAATTAGAAACGCAACATATTACACTTTGTAAATCCAAATTGAATGAATTCAACCGCTTGTTGAAGAGCGCATTCGGATATTTGGATCTGAATAATCTATCATCATGTTCCCATGGAAGATTTTTCCATGGAAACATGGTGTGCGGTTTGAGCAAAGCGAAGCTTTGACGGATCGTGGGCCATGACAAAGTTTCCTGAAAAGCGAGTCGAAAAAGGTCAATCACTGTTTCTAAGAAACTAAAGAATGAAATTGTGGTGCCGTGTGGTGTTTAATTAATTGTAAGTTGTAAGTGTGACGGAATGACATATTTTTCTCTGATGATTTTCTACAATGACGTCTATCCTAATTATTTGAAACGATCACTTATATAGCGCGTATCGTATTTGGGTTAACTTTATACAAAGGCTGATAAAAATTTAGTGTCCTTCGAAGCTTCTGCCAAAGTTGCCATGACAGGTTTGTGTTGTTTCGAGAGATGCTAAAAAGAGGCGCTAATTAGTGCTTTGAAAAATGCTTTCAGCATTTCTTTTCGGCTTGACATTATAGTCATTGTTTAGTCTACAAACTACTTCCTTCAACAAGCGGAGCATACCGAGACAGTTGCAGCCCTGGAGGACCAGCAACAAAAGCTCTGCAAACCAATGTTTTGGAAGTGATACGTCAGCAACTCGATTGAAAAAGAGCCACCTTTCTTGGATCCGCTAACCGTATAATTAGTTCCAAGAAGTTCTTGATCGCACTGAGCATGCATGTCAATTGATATCAAGCTTCCTTTTTCGAAGAACAAAAACGCTAGGTTCGTAGTCAAAAACGCTAGAACAAACGTTTAACATATTGTCGACTAGTAGTCACTGGAGGGGAGCGAGTTTGTGTGGGTCGTACGGAGATGAAGTGCGGCTTTGCTGCGAGAATAGCGGAATTCGCACAATATTGACGGTATTCCCTTGCATTCAGTCAGCCGTATGATTCCAAATAAGCAGAAAAATGATTGCAAACTACCATAATATCTTGCTTCCGATCATTCCATCCTCCCATGAATAAAATGAGCTGTTCGAAGATATTTATAAATGCAATGAAATCTGTTTCCACCATTTGAATTTAGCTCCTATCGTTTTCTACTGTATTTGTACATCACTGAACAGTATGCAAAATGAGAACCATTTCAGATGAAATTCGCCGCCATTCCAGTTGTTGGGGTCCTTATAGTCATCGAACCTGCATCGAGCCACTACAAGTTCAGATCTGCTAGCGAAAACAACAACGTCGGGTGTCCATGCGCTATTTGTTTCTATAGGAACTGCGATCCTATAAAATGTCACTATGCAAACTTACGACGTGAAAGGCCATGGAAAGACTACACTGATTTGAGGTCTGAAGCTGGTATTACCATTATCTCAATAGTAGAATTAATATTAGCATAACGACAACAATTACAATAGTTGAAATAAAGTAAAATAAAACCAAAATGCCACTAATTAAAAAACTTGGGTGAAAAACTAGTCGTGAGGGTAAACTCGACGGCTTTTGCATATCGTGTCGATCCAGTCTATGCTCATTTTGACTCCGCCAGCTTCGCCTTACCAACGTGCCGCCGTGCTCGCCTTCCCTCTTCATCTGGAGGTCGCAGTAGGTGCTGCAATTCAAAGCTAGTTTGGTTTTGTGATAAGAACAACCAACTTTTCTTGGGATTCATTGGTTTCGCTGCGTTAATGTTCGTTTGCGGTGACGTAAGGTCTTGGTTGCCATAATTTTGGCTCACCCTGTCGTGCATTTGCCTCCAGAAGCTGAGCTCGCAATTGCTTTCTGAATCTGCCAGATGATTCTCTAGGCGGAGTTATAAAGCGGAAAAACGCAGTGCTAGTAAACAAGCTCATAATCGGAAGATCGTTGGGTTGACTTACTAGTAAGTAAGGCTGTTCTGCTCTCATCATGAATATGGCAGTCCAGGAGTATGACTCAATTTTTCATGTCCTCGCAGGATCCTCGTTCTCTTAGCTTCAGATGTTAAGTCCGAAAGCGCTGAAAAATCTGAAATAGTAAAAGATGCGCTAAGCTTCAACACACTTGCTGTGTAAATTGTGCCGGTTGTTTTCAGAAATCGAACATACATACCCCCGCAAATAATTTTGCACTAATAATAGTTAATATTTTTGTTGTAGTGATTTTAATACTTACTGAGGCTCCGGGGGGATCGCTCCGGTCGGTTCGACTGCACCTAGGAAAGTTGACTCAGCTTTCGGTTTCGGCTTCCACACACCTTGGCAGAAATGAAAATTTTCCTTACGATGCGGCATTTATCTCGATTGGAAAGCAAAAGAGAACCTCAAGATATTGTTTCTGCCTTATTCTTCTGCTTCGAGGTTGTTAGGCGAGATATTTGTTTAGGCCTTTGAAAACGCCGGAAAGGTCGAAAAGTTGGCAGAAACAAGATCGAAAATGCCGAGGTTTTAAGATGAGAGAACATCATAAAGTCCTGCTAGTTGCACATCTTGCAGAATAGTCGAAAATATTGTCGACCACTGGCTCAAGATATTGTTTCTGCCTTATTCTTCTGCTTCGAGGTTGTTAGGCGAGATATTTGTTTAGGCCTTTGAAAACGCCGGAAAGGTCGAAAAGTTGGCCTCAACAAATATTCCACCTAACAACCCCGAGGCAGTAGAATAAAGCAGAAACAAGATCGAAAATGCCGAGGTTTTAAGATGAGAGAACATCATAAAGTCCTGCTAGTTGCACATCTTGCAGAATAGTCGAAAATATTGTCGACCACTGGCGTCAGCCAAATCTCACGCCGTTTTTACTGCTTGACGGCCATTAGATATTCATTGGGACACCTTCCGTTTTTCGAAAAGTGAGAGATGTTCCCTTTGCCACAACATTTCGAAGTGAAATAAATGATTATAAAACAGTTTTGTCAAGCGAAAATAAATCTTAACGAAGAACCTCCGATGAATGAGTTTTGGGGAATAGGACATCGCTTCTTTTCATAGAAAAATGGAAAAAAGTTTTACCTTCATCAATCGTAATCTTAATTTGTGTTGGGAAGCAAATTAGCATCTATGTGTATCACCGTTACTCTGGAGACGTTTCGAAAACATTTCGAAACACTTGTTCCCATAAAGTTTACAGAAACAGTGAGGGGAGCAGTGCGAAACAAAAAACCAAAAATTAATCCAAATAGCCGAATTTAATGTGACGCAAAGGTTGGCGTGAAGCAGAAAGACTGGTATATCAAAGTTATCTTGCAATCGAAATTTCAGGAGCGGTGATGATTACACAAACAATAACAACCGAAACTGGCGTCGTTTTGCTTCTGATGTCTACTGGGATGATCAAGGCGGTGAAGAAAGTGAAGAATCCCGGGTAATCATTATTCCCAGTTCCACGTCGAATCCCAGCGAGACCAAGGATTTCTTGAAAGATCAGGAATTCTGGAGCGATGAGGTCGACATTAGACACCAAAGTCATCCTCATAGCTCTGCTAGAAATGAGGGAAAATTCCGGATCCACCTTATTTCCAGCACTACTCCAAGTCAAAACAAGGTCGAAGATTTGTTTGACGACCAAGTGTTCTGGAGCGATGAGGGCGACAACAGCGACCAAAGTCGTCCTCATAGCTATGCTAAGAATGGCAAACAATTCCGGATTCACCTCATCCCCAGCACTACTCCAAGTACCAGTGAGATCAAAGATTTGTGGGACGACCAAGAATTCCGGATCGAAGAGGACATCAACAGCGATCAAGGTCAACGTCGTAGCTCTGCTAAAAGTGACGAAAAATTCCGGATTTACCTCATTTCCAGCACTACTCTAAGTCCCAGCAATATCAAACATTTGTGGGACGACCAAGAATTCTGGAGCGATGAGGTCGACATTAGCAACCAAAGTCATCCTCATAGCTCTGCTAGAAATGAGGGAAAATTCCGGATTCACCTTATTTCCAGCACTACCCCAAGTCAAAACAAGGTCGAAGATTTGTTTGACGATCAACAGTTCTGGAGCGAGAAGGGCGACAACAGCGACCAAAGTCGTCACCCTCATAGCTATGTTAAGAATGGCAAACAATTCCGGATTCACCTTATTTCCAGCACTACTCTAGCTCCCAGCAAGGTCAAACATTTGTGGGACGACCAAGAATTCCAGAGCGAAGAGGGTGACATAAGCGACCAAAACCATCCTCATAACTCTGCTGAAAATGACGAGAAATTCCGGATTTACCTTACTCCCAGCATTACTCCAAGTCCAAGCAAGATCAAAGATTTGTGGAAGGACCAAGAATTCTGGAGCGAAGAGGGCGACATTAGCGACCGAAGTCATCCTCATAGCTCTGTTGAAAGTGACGAAAAGTTCCGGATCCACCTTGAGCCCAGCACTACTCCAAGTCCAAGCAAGATCAAAGATTTGTGGGACGACCAAGAGTTCTGGAGCGAAGAGGGCGACAAGAGCGACCGAAGCCATCCTCATAGCTCTGTTGAAAGTGACGAAAAGTTCCGGATCCACCTTGAGCCCAGCACTACTCCAAGTCCAAGCAAGATCAAAGATTTGTGGGACGACCAAGAATTCTGGAGCGAAGAGGGCGCCAAGAGCGACCGAAGCCATCCTCATAGCTCTACTAGAAATGGCAAAAAACTGCGGATACTCCTTATTTCACGCACTACCCAAGGTCCGCGCAAGAGAAAGGATTCTCTGAGCCATCAACATCTCAAAATTGACGAGGACGAGGACCGCAGCAACGATCAACGCCATGATCGCAGCTCTACAGAAGAAGTAAAATTGAAGGTATTCCTCATTTCCGAAGCTGCCTCAAGTCCCAGCATGTTCAGGGATTCATTAAGCGGTCGAAAGTCCGGGAGCGACAAGCTCAGCAGTAACGACCAGAATGATCGACACACCGGCACTAAAAGCAGCGAAAAAAATCGCGTATTCCTTGTATCAAGTATTACCGCAAGTCCCAGTAAGATCAAAGACATTCTGAACAGTCAAGAAGACTGGAGCAACGAGGATCATAGCTCTGCCGAAGTAGGCAGAAAACCTCACATACTCATTATTCCCAGTGCTTCTTCGAATCCAAGCAAAATCGAGGACATATTGAGCGATAAGGATTTCTGGAACGGCGAGGGTACCAGCACTGTCAAAAGTGGTGGAAAATCTCCTGTAATCTCCGTTTTCATTTCACCATCAAATCTCGGCAAGATCGAGGACATGTTGAGCGATCAGGACCTTCGGGAATCCGATGATACCAGCTCTGTCAAAAGTGGTAGAAAGCCACTGGTAATTTCTGTTTCCATTTCACCCTCGCATCCCGGTAACTTCGAGGATACTTTGGACGACAACGAGCTTAGGAGCGGCGAGGATACCAGCTCTGGTGAAATTGGTAAAAGGCCGTTCGTATTACCCATTTTCATTTCGCTGAGAAATCCCGGCAAGTTAGAGAATACGCTGAGCGAGAACGAGTTCTGGAGCGACGAGGACATCATCAGCAACAAGGGCTGGCATCACAACTCTGCTGAAGACGGCAGTCAATCATGGATTTTCTACAATAAATATTCTACCAAATCGCTCAATGATAAGAAGGCTTTGAGAGGTCGGAAACCCTGGAGGAAGAATGGTGCTCAAGTCTCTCCGATTATCAACGACAAGAACAGCGACAGAACGTGGCATCGCACTTCTGATAATAGCAAGGTCGCGTTCATGGAAACTGGCCGCAACTGTACCATCATTTCTGACGATGACTCTAGTCAAAGCTCCGACCATAATTCTGGTAAAACTAGCACTGCCTTCATGGAGCTTCATCGAAAATGTACAATTATTACAAAAGATACCAAGGATTCGACGATCGAGCAGACTTCTCGTGACCATGACGACAACAACAGCGACGATCAGAGTGGCTCGAGCGAAGAGGAAGACAACACTTACGAGAGTTCTGACCGTACTTCTGACAAGAAGATAGGGGATTTCGGGAAGCTCCGCCGCAAAAATGCAACCAGTAGCAACAAGACTGAGAACCTCTCCACCAAGAAGATTTCTCAAGGCAACCACAACTACACCAAGAAGATTTCTCAAGGCAATCACAACATCGGCAAAAGTTCTGATGGTAGTTCTGGTAATAGCAGCAAAACCATTGTGACGATCCAGCGCACAGTCACTATCATTACCAACACTAGCACTTCGAACAATCAAAACTCTCGTAAAAATACAGGCTACAGCACAGCTCGAAACTCTTTGAGCAGCAACGACAAAGGCCGGGATCGCAGCTCCGGTAACACTAGCGAATACTCCTTGGGAATAAGAACAAGCAACTTCTCAGGCGGACAGATTTCGAAGAGCGGTAACGTCGAGGAGCAACGCTGGAATATTACTTTTGGAAATCAGAGCGATACTTTATGGAGGATTCTGCAAAGAGGTATCACAAATAACAATAAGACTACGAACTTCTCTACCAGTCCTCACAACTACTTGGGAAAAGACCAAAACTCGCACCTCAGCTCTGGCAATAGCAGCGAGAATTATCTGAAGCTCGAATACAGGCCGAGCTCCAATATCACTGCGGCTAAGAACTTCTCGAGCAAGCGGATTTCCCATAGCAATTACACCAGCGGTCAAATCTACTCAATCGACGAGGACTATAAGGACGATCACATTCACATGAGCGACGACGACTACGACAGCGAGCAAAGTTGGAGGCGTAGATCCGGTAATAGCAACAATACACTGTGGAGACTGCTGCGCAAAAGTGCTACCGACGCCAACGAGGCTAAGAACTCCTCAAGCAATCCGATTTCGACGACGACAACCACGACTACTAAAGCTACTCCAGTGGTAACTGAAGCCTAGAGATACCCACGACTTCAAAAGAAAAAAAAACTGCGCAACTTCATGAATATTACTACTTTTCGAAAAAATAAATCAATAGCAGATAGTCGGAAAAGAAAGGATCACAGTTTTTTCGCTTATCTTGTTTTAGCAGAGGAAAGCACGTGGTGGCAGAATGCACTGCTTCGTGTCTGCACCTCTACGGCAACGTTTCTTATTCTGGCTCTTTATCAATTTTTCGAGCTCGAGAAATTGAATAAAAACTTGTACATCTGTAGTAAGACACTGTGTTGAGTCTTAAGTGCCTATTCGAACACACTAAAAGCTCAAAACTCAGGCCATCGAGCCCATGAAATATCTTTCCTTGAATCATCCGCTGTAGAGGAAGAACTCAAATAGTTAAAAGAATGCGCGAATGAAGTACACGACCGCCTTCCGTCTTCCTTAGTCCTTCTACACAAGAATTTTCTCTCTCAGCCTGATAACATCACTGTAATGAACATTGCAACACTGTAAACTTTTATTGTTAAAGGAAGGCACCGACACGGAGCGGAAAGCAACGCCATTTACTTTACACATTCTTGAGTCACATGGTATTCAAAAACCACTAAGTTAACACAACTGAAAACGATAAAACTTGCTTATAAAGAGCACAATCGACTAAAGAATTGTGGACGAAATGGGCGCGGTTGGTCAGGCGCTGTACCTACAAAAGGCCACATGTTGAAACGATATGCAGAATCATGAAAATAATACTTCCGAACAGTGTTCAGTTCATAACAAAAGCGCAAGAATGATTTCCCGACGGACTACCTTAGTTCAGTTCTTCAACTGCCTTAAAGCGAGAGATTACGATAAAGGGTGGATGCGGCATGGAAGTAAATGCA
>KZ344989.1:315002-325913 GCA_002352805.1 Teladorsagia circumcincta
AATGGCCTAACGTTTCGACTGAATCGTCGTCTTCAGAGGCCGACGGTTCCACCGTATAAGCGGAAGTGTCCGCTACCACACTAGAGCGCTAGTCAGTTGAAAGTCCTTATCATATTGTATCCTATTGTATTTTATCGATAGTTTTCTCTCTATTATCCAGATTCGAATCAACTCCTCCATCGTTTGGTACGTGGCAACTGCAAGGCGCATTCTTTCCATGCGACTCCTTGTCTCGGCCTGACCTTCCTGGAGCCGTCACCAGAGTGTAGTTTTCGTAGTTTGTTTCTCTCTGAAAACTAAATTATCTTGCGTAAAATTTCATTTAACTCGGTCACGATGGCTGAAAACTGCAACCGCAGGGTGGCGTCCAATGCACTCCAACGAGTTGGTCGCATTTGTGATTCAGGAGAGTGTATTTCGGGGGTGAGCAAGGTTAACCCTCTAGGAAAAGGTGAATGGGTGGCGTGAAAGGGGAGGAGGGTCGTATTCGCGATGAATTTTTTCTTTTGCGAAAGTAGGACAAAGTAGAGCAAAGTGGTGGATTTGCTGCTTCAATACCTATTTGCCCCTCCCCTCCGCCCCACTCCGTCCACCGTTTCAGGGAAAGAAGTGTTCGGAGTTAAGTGTATCTCGGTTTCAAATACTATAGAAACAGTAATGATGGTGACGGTGGCGGTCGGGGTATTGAGAATTGTGCTCGTATTGGGGAGCCTCCTGAGTCTCATGGCGGTGGTGGGGGGGGGTCGCGAATTTTTCGAAAGGGTTGGGTCGTAAAAATTTTCCCAAAAAGTACCAACGGTAAGGTCGACCCTGCTTCGAGCACTTTTTCACTTTTTTCCCTGTCTCGTTGAGGACTGGAAGAGCACATTTGCTTGGAGAATGGAAAGAAAGCACATCGATTACGAAGTAGTGAAGAGTCTTACTCATCTTTCCTACTATTTCAATGCACTGAGGATTCCTTTACGCAACATACCTTATTGAAAACATTCTGAGGTCCTGTAGGTAGCGGAAGGCAATGAACCCCAAACAGTGCATTCTAACCTTTTCGTTTCATCACGTAGGGTGAAATAGCTATTCATCTCACACCAGTGCGCGTGTTGAGGTTGAAATCCAGCAAAAGGACGTTATACAATCATCGCTTTTAGAGGCTTTTGAAGATGTTTGATATTAAAGACAACTCTCGGGATAAACCCACAGGGGTAATCCCACCAGTGGGTAGAGTAGAGCCGTTTGAGAATGTCGCGGATGCGCCATCGACACGCTCGAAAGACACAAAGGTGCATCGTAGCAATGCTCCCTACTGCTACCCATAACCGGTGGTTGCTTAGAGCGACCGCCACGGCCGCATCTTTGCTGTCTCTCATTCCGCCTGCTGTCTCGTGTTTTCTGTTTTCTTTGCTCACTCTGTATCATCGTACCACACCCGACCTTCTGAAGTTTAGGCACTCAATTCATGTCTGAGTTTTTTTTTTTGCGATCTTTTCAGCCTCAGCCCTCTGCACTCCTATCTTCATTACTGAACGATACTATACATCAGTTCTATCCCATTTCAATGATTTTAAATTCAATCAATCGGCTCTACTACATATTACCCTCCATCCCTTGTAGAGCTCTTCGACTTCGGGTTCCGTTAAAGATAATTGTCACAATTGAGTGTACAGGAAGCCACATTACTCTCAACTGAGTCCGCGGATCGATCAAACTTATTAGCGTATTCGTGTTTTTGGTTAACCCTCTGTCAGTGTTCGCACATAATCACAGGATGAGCCAATAGTGTCAATTTATGCATTTTCCCGTTCGTCCCGTGTCTTTTTCAACGAATCAGTCGAGGTTCGTTTCAGCCTGTTCGTTGACGCTGCCATTGTCTATTGGAGATGCAGCCAAAGGGTAAGCGCTTTTGCTTTTTTCCCCGTTTATTTCGAAACCAGCAAATTTATTACATAATAGAATGCGTAACACTGTCTATGTGAATTCAAGGGTGTTTTGGTTTTGCAGTGATATCTAGTTATGCGTTGCCATCAGCTGACCATGGTCCAACCTAGGTAAGCTGTAAAATTTGCAAAATAAAAGTAAATACAAGAACACAAAACACTAATACTATGATAATTCCTCAAATATGCATCACGACAGAAATAAAGTGCAATCCTAAGTATGGAACTTTGATTACTGCCAACTGAAAACTATGATATTTGGAAGGAGCGTGGCTAGGGTCATGCGTGGCTGAAGACTACTCGACAGGGGGTTCATATTTGAGTCATTGCGAAAAAGAGGGTAGTAGGCGATTGACTCCTGAATGGCCAGAAGATTTTTTTGCAAAAAAAAACATTCAAAGCTCTGAACTTCACGGAAAAAAAAAATTTGGGATAAGAACACGTGAAGCTATCAGTTTTCCAAACAGCTGCAACAACCGAACAATGTCTATTGGCGGATCGATTAGCTATTTTAATCTTTTTTTTGAAAACGTCGCTACCGTTCAGCAGCACCTGGAGCACCTGCTTAACGCAACAGTCCCAGCAATGTCGAAGTGGGCGGTGCGGCCAACGGTCGCACCCCTTCTTGCCAACCGTGGAAATCGTGGCTGCGGAGGAATTTGCGATCATTTTATGACCACAGGGCCCATTTAAAGTTGATTCACGATCGCAAACGTCTCCGCAGCCAATCAAGTGATCTCCACGGCTCGTAAGATTGGATGCGACCACGCCCACTTCGACCCTGCTGGGACTGTCGCTTTAAAATCCCGCCATAGACTGAGCTTGGCAACGAGAAAACCGTGTGACGCCTTGCATTTGTATAAGATTTTCTTCGCCTCTTTTTCCAAGCACCATATGTGAATATTGTAGCCATTATCAACGTTAGTCAACCCAAAAGTTCCCATAAAATTTCCTCAAGGGCTCTTTGAACTTTATCACAGTCTCCTTTTCAGATGTCGAGGCTGCGTTGAAGCCGCTTTACACCAAGTTCGGCGAATACGGCCAATCCGGTGACAGTGACGCCGCCACTAAGTTCTATCACAGCCAAGGAGTCATCGTAAAGAAAGGTGACAGTGCCACCTATGGAAGAGAAGGTAAACATGGCATATTTTTGTTGATAAGGAGAAGAAAAACAAACAAAAAGCTTCACAAGAGTTCACGCCAAAAGCATTGAAGTGATGCCTATAACTCTGGCTTTGGAAGATTAATTTTTGTGGAATCAGCAGCTTTATAGAACTCTGTACCAGCTGTGTACACTACAGCCCTAAAAGCAGGGAGAAGCTCAAAAAGACGCACATAAACACACCAATGAAGTCGTAATATGTTGAGAAATCAAAAATGATGTTGAGAACCAGCCGGTTTTTCAGCAATGCTTACTATTACTTTAACGCAGAACACATTTCCATGGGACTTGTGCATAAATGAGATCCTTATAATCCATGGTAGAAGCGAAATGCATGGCGCGATTGTTGCTAAGTGATCTACGTCAAATTCGTTCATTTATACATTTATTCTAATGATTATGTCCTCGTATCATACTTCTCTGATTCCAGCGATTGCTAAAATGCTCAAGCAGTTCTGGGAGAAAATCGGTCCACACAAGTTTGTGGTTGGTGATTCTCTTTTTATGCAGCAGTATAGCTTCACAGTTGTAGTCCAGCTTATCTTTTGGAAACAGTGGTAATTGGAGACCGTTTTTTGACTCTACTTGTTTCTTTTCAGCCAAGCAACGAAGTATATCAGGGCACAGATGATTATCTGATGGCCCAATGCGACTTTGAGGTGCATCCGGAAAATGGAACAAATGTTCTGAAAGGCAAAATTACTCACATTTGGAAAAAAGAAGACGGACACTGGGCTATTTATCACGAAGAATACGAGATGGTCTAGAAATTTTGCTGAGCATTCCGTTCATATCATTCTATTTTCCGTACAGCGACATTTTAACGAGTATACTTCAACCATGACGTTCCCTATAGCAATTCTCCCTTTGATTCTTCCCTCCTGAACTTGTTTCTAAATCGATTCTTTCACTATGATCGCTCCGAAAATTTCGTGTCCATTGAATGTTACTATGTATCTTCATTCAGTTTTTGCAGTATCGAGAAGTTGTAACAAACAGTGCTCACTCTGTCACAAAATTACTGAATAAAATTAGTTTTGGACTTTGCGACTTTTTCGGCGTTTCCAAGTATGGCGCTCCAAGCAGAGATGCGAGTTAAGGCTACTTACTGTACATACAATCGGAACACGCCTACTAGTAGTTCCTATATAAATCCCTCCCTCTGAAGTAGATTTCGCTCTAGTGAGAATGTTAAAGGTTTTTGAGCTCAAATCTACGCCCAAGTGTAAGACGTCCGGTTTTGCAAAAGTTGGTAGTCTGACGGGTAAAGTCCCAGGACCCTTTCATCGCAGATCATTTGAAAAAAAACTAACCGTTTGCATGATCAGTTTTTGAACGTCCTGTCAGGTCTTCACGCCTGGATTTTGGTCACGTTCATTTGTTCCACATTACTGTTGATCCATTAGGGCAAGAACCCTAGATCGAACTTTGCTAGACTGCTGCGCTTTCGCCAGCAATCTGAAGACGACAGACTGCCAGCGGTCTGTACCCTTCACAGTCGACGCTCAGTCAAGACTGTGACGCGTTGCTTATTCCTCCCGCGCAAGGCCTTAGAGATCTTTCCTCTAGGTTGAACGTAAGTCACGACATTAGCAAAAGTATGGATCTTTTGAGCAATAATATTGCGCCGACGTAAGTGGCAGGGTGCGATAAACACATTTCATTCTTCCTAAATAGTAGTCATCAGAGCAATTTATGATTTTGGGCTCCAAAGGCGGCCAACCTCACCATTCTTATCGTTTTCATTCTCCTTTCGCGCCACTGATATCCATATTCTCTCCCGTCGCGTCATCGAGTTCTAGTGCGCACTCCTCACTGCAGGCATGTACTAAGTGGGCCTAGACCAGTAAAAGGGGAGCAAGGAAGGGTGCTGCTACTTCTGAGTTATCCTTCTCTCGCCGTCACACCACGTAGAGCTTCCTCACCGATGTTTGAACCCCTTCCACTCATCCTGTTGTCATTGTGGAATTACGCTTAAAGACCGCCTTAGCAATCAATCAAACGATAAATAAATAAATGATATTATGTTTCCAAGTCACGCCCATAAGAGCCAAGTGTCTTATCTGCAGGCCGGAATAAAGGCTACTCATAAAAGTAGATAATGCATGAGGAGTGAGAATATGAGACAACCTCATCATTCCTCACCAAACTTTCTCGCCTATTGATCATCGTTCAACGCGTGTTCGTGCTTTCGGCTCGCTCGCTGTTCGTGTTAGGCGAAAAACTACTGGGCGAATCATTGGTGTTGATCCATGGGCTGGCCCTGCACCCCTCTATTTGAGCAAATCAATCAAAGTGCATTTTAGTCTGTTCGTTGCCTCTGTCAGCAGCTGGTTCGACGATTCACAATGCAACCAAAGGGTAAGTGATTTGGTTTCCCTCAAGAGATCCTTCCTAGATCTAGGTAAATCATCCCTTTTGCGATCTTTTTCAAAAGGAAGAATCCCATAAACGTTTACCACCCATCTATGAAATCGGAACCGAATAGGAGTTATTTCTGCATAAAGTTGAAGTTTACCGGGGTTTGATACTATGTTATATAGCGAAAGTTCTGGAGAAACAATGCTGCGGTCCCAAAAAAATGCAAAGGGAACCTTAAAGCTGGAGTTTATTTCCTTTCTTGTTCTCAATCACCCTGGATATTCGTATTAAAGGCTCTAAACTTGAATGGGAGGGTAAAAAGTGTCCTGACTTGTTCGTCGGCTGAACCATAGGTCCATTTTTAATATATGAAGACCAAATCACATTCAAATGCCACAAGAGTGAGTGGCATGTCGCGAAATAGGGTGGCCGAAAACTTCAACGCCGAAAAGTTTATCCTCTGTCTTGCGGCCCTCCACATCATAGCCTCGATCGGAAATAAATGGGTACTCAAGGACAGAAACACACCCTGACAAAACGATAACTATCAGAGCGTGGTCATGACAGAGGACCACATTATGCTCCGGTCTCGATCCCCAACTATGACATATGCTTTGGAGCATTGTCGACCTTTCATTAGAAAAGGCCAAAGAGAGAGTCGTATTTAGGATTAGTAGAGGTCGTACTGTAGGGAAGGAGTCGTGTTTGTAGGGGAGTCGCCGTTCGGTATTGAAAGATTTCTCCATAAATTCATCAGAAAATGCCTAGAACGCGATGTTTCAGCAGCTGCAGCTTCCCCTCCTTTCTCTCCATCAGCGGTAGTCTTGGAACAATTTGTGGCTGGAAGTGGAAGTGGTAAAGCAACAGTCACAGCAGGATTTCACCTTTGACACTAATGCTGTAGAACAATGCGCTAGCCTTGGTTAAGAACATAAGAAGTGTGACTGAAGAAAAGACTAACCTTGGAAAGCCGCTAAGGCGTCTTAAACGCTTTCGAAGTGTGCGTTACCGAATATCTAACGGAGATTTCAGGAAACGCCCATTACCAGAGCGCTCAATCGGCTTTCCAAGGTTAGTTTTTTGTTCAGTTACACTTCTTATGTTCTTAACTTAGGCTAGCGCATTATTCTACAGCAATGGTGCCAAAGGTAAAAATCCTGCTGGACTGTTGCTTTAAATGATGAAAGGTTCACCACGACAATCTTGACATAATCAACCGTTGCGGTTGTTGGAGGGTCTTGGAAGGTATATGATATGATAAAATAAGGTATATGAAGTAATTCCTTCGGGAGGCAGGGGTGGTATGAATATTCCGATTTCAGACTTTTTTGCGACCTGACGGTTGTCCTTCTTTCGAAGGGATCACAAAGCCTTAAAGGGAACGTGAATAGAGATTGGGGAATAGTGTCCTCCAATTTTTGCTCATCCTACGGTTTGAGCTAGTATTTGCATGTAAAATTTGGGGCCTTGGACATACCTCGCACTATTTGATCATGGCAATTCAGAGCATAGGGCTTCTTATGCTAGCATCCCGCTGGGCTTTCAACGGCGCCGCGGGTGGAAATGGGATTGCGAAATGTTTTGTGTTTTATTAAATGATACATTACCATTATATGCAGCAAAATGTAACAGTAACGGCACGAATTCACACGTATAAGGGATAGAAAAAATAAGGCATTCGGCGTTGTTCAATTTCGGGAAGCAGCACGCATTTTACTTCCATTCAGAATAAGAGTGACATTTGAATGCGTTGTGGCTTTGACAGCAATCAGCGGAAGCCTGCCGATAAGCGAGTCAGTATTCTATTTCCTCAGACATGTACCAATTTGCCGACCATGATCGTGCAAGGCATTGAGCTTGACGGTTACCAGACCCCAGACCGTGCGCTTGGTGAACAGCTTTACTTGCCACTACACTACTCCCGCTCAAAGATTCAGATACTAGATTAAGATCAAAAACCAACTGACCCTGCTGTCGTACGGCTAGCTCGTGTTAAATGTAGAGAAAAGAAGAAAAAGGGGAAAATCACCTAGAGGGGAAACTGGGGGACTTTCTAGGAGCGCGGACTGACACGCGAGTGGCTGCGGAAGATTTGACCTTGGCGATCTAGCAGGCTCACTCTTGATGCACTTGGCGATCCACGCCCATCGAGGATCTAATCACTCGCCGCAAATCTATACGCCGCGAGTGATTTGATAGTAGAGGGAGCATTTTATTGAAAAAGACACAACGATTGGAGTCCCACCAATGTAGATCTTAAGGGGAAAGGAAAGTGTCCAATTTGTCTTATTCTGGACCGTTTCTCATTGTTGGTCCTTCTTTCTGGTACCACCATCCTCAACTTAATTTAAAATGGGTTGCTTTTAAATGGTTAATTCTTCCTTCAGAGCTGATAACGAGTGATAAAGCTGATATAAATGGAAATTGGATCAGAGCTTGGTTCCGTTCGCACATTGCTCTAGCCCTCGACTTTTCTTCTCACCCATTTTTTCTATATTCGGCTCCCTCTAATTCCACCCTTTTATATGGCTTTCCATCCACAGTAACTGCACAGCCGCTTCCAAGCTGGCGTTATAGAAACTTCTGTTCTCATAATTTGTGTTTTGGTTCGTTCCGTAGATGATCTATTGAAGACACGAGGAATCCTAAGACGCCACTACGCTGAAGCCATTTAATTAGATGCGAGGGTGCATGGTAGCAGGTCCTTTTGTGTACTACTCATCAGTTGTCAAGTAGAAATTCCGTGAACCAAGCACGCATCTTCTAGGTTATGCCGCGGCCAGCCCGTCGCATGATATGACATTTGATTAGGTAAGGCGTCACGTAATGAAAGTTTTATCATGGCAATGGTTCATGTCGTGAAGCAGAAAGTCTATGGGTTCTCCTTTAGGGAAATCCACTATGTACAACCCCAGAGTGTCAATTGTAATGCACTGCATAGGGGAAATTAGTGATCTCCCAATTTTTCCATTCGTTCGTTTTTGATTTCGCGTTTAAAGGTACAACCCAAGATGGGCTCGGAGTGAGTGCTTTTGTAGGGCAGGATAGAGCTGCTCACAAAGGTCACAGATGCTCAACTCTCCCAGCTCTGGAGTGCGCAAGTAGAGCTGTGA
The DNA here is from genome assembly GCA_002352805.1 of Teladorsagia circumcincta. Classification (NCBI taxonomy): domain Eukaryota; kingdom Metazoa; phylum Nematoda; class Chromadorea; order Rhabditida; family Trichostrongylidae; genus Teladorsagia; species Teladorsagia circumcincta. The sequence continues at coordinate 323,570 of KZ344989.1, forward strand.
AGAACGCTTCAGCAGCTTCGTTCTTATCGTTGGCAGCATGATTGTGTCTGGTGCTCTCTCATCTGCTGTGCTCTCTCGCCTACCCTCTATATTCCGTGCTCAGTCTCTCACTGCACACAGCCTGATCCTGGAATGTGCCATTGAGCAAAGCCTATCGTGGAATGGTCACCATGTTATTTCTGAAAGAGCTGGAACTCCAATTATCAACTGCCGAGCATTTACTGACCCTGGAACAGCTCTATAGATTTAAACAAGTTTATTTTACCAAGAACTTCAGACATTTCCCCAAAAATACTTCTTTCAGAGGTTGAAGCAATTCTGAAGCCGATTTACGAAAAGATGACGGAGTTCAGCAAAACTGGTGACGGTGCTGCCGCCGCCAAATTCTACCATACTCAAGGAGTCATCGTGGAAAAGGGAAAGAATGCCAAGTTTGGAAGAGAAGGTTGGGCAAAGTTTTGTTGATAATCAAAAAAGCTCACGGAATCCACACAAAGATCGTTAGTGGTGAAGTACGCTTCCGATGCCGGTTACTAATGTAATTTAGACGTCCATATATGTAAGCTGGGTCGGTGACGGTGGTGGTGGTGGTGCTCGGTAGGGTAACGTGTAGCACACGTGCCCATTAAGCAAGAGGTGCGGGTTCGAATCTATTCTGGGGCACAAGTTTTGATCACGACCCAGAATTCTTGTGAACCATCATGCTTAAGTTGGCCACATCTTTTCACTATCCATTTTTTCTATGCCGACATATTTCTATCACCATGGCGCTCTAATGAACAATCAGCAAGAATGAGTTCTGGATCAAATGGAGATGGAGCGGGGATTCAAACCCGCTTCCTCCTTTGAGTGCCAGCTGGCTCATAATATTCTGCGATACCAAAAAACACACTTACCCTTCTCATTTCTTTCGAGTGGGCTTTGAACCGTGTTTTTGGAAAGTGGATCATGTTGGATATGCTATGCTAGAGGTATCGCAAGATACGGGGCATCCTCTGGGACTGAGTCTACGAGATCACAGGGACTTGGGAAAAATGTAAGTTGCTCAAGCACACTGAAGTGTCATTCTCTGCCAAAGCCTGGTCCTATTTGAAAAAGATGTTCTTTACGATTCTAGATGCAATACCACTACAACCCCCCTTATCCTGCGATAGCGCTTGTTTGCCTTCCAATCCACAAATGAAATAAATTTCTAACTTCAGAGATCGCTAAAATGTACAACGAGTTCTGGGAGAAAATTGGTCCACACAATTTCGTGGTCAGTCGTTATTTCATCCTTTGAAATTTTCCTCTTGAAAATCTCATTTTCTTTTCCATAACAGCAGTGGTTACAGCAGACCGAGTGCTCAGAGGGCAAAGTACGGACCCCTTAATAAGGTAGCAGGGCGGATAAGTAAAAGTCGAAGGTTACCGTTTTGCGCTAATTGCAGCAGTACATTATGCTGCGGCCCTAGAACCCGCACCGCCCTAAAACCGCTCCGCCCACAAACGGGGATTTGGAAGATCGTTATTATTATCGATAAATCGTCATTTTGAGAGCACTTGCTGTTCAACGGCCGATCCTGTGATATTTTCGTAGTCTAGCCAATTAATCGAGGTCCGCTCTTCAAAAAGCCACTTTTATGCCGCCAACTCGTCAAAAGCAGTGGAGTGGACGGAATGAGGGTTCCATTTTGCAGGTTCCTTTGCGGTCGCCTCTGTTTTTTTTCTTGCAACTGGCTTACCACTTACATCTCCACTACATTCTGTATGTACTTGGAGCTTTGTAGTCATTGCCTTGAATAGGAAACAAATCTTCAGGAGAACTAATATTAATTACAATGCCTCCATTTGCTTGTTCCAGATGAGCAACGAAACTTATCAGGGCACGGATGATTACCTGATAATTGCAAGTGATTTTGAGTCGCATTCGGAGAAGGGAACAGGAGATTTCAAGGGCAAATTCATACATATATGGAAGAAAGAAGATGGACAGTGGACGATCTATCACGAAGAATTCGAGCTGAACTGAAACGTTCCAACGACCTCCTTCAAACGGAGTATTCATTTCATTTTGATTTCCACTAACCAATTTCGCAGCTGTTCGATTGGATGGAAATTCGTCTACTCCGCTATTGTTTTCTGAATTTGCCATTTCACTGTGATTTTTGAGAAGCTTTCAAGGGTTTGTCCAGAAACGCTTTTTTTGGATTAAATATTTCTGTCAGAATATGTGAAATAATGTGTCTCTTTGAGTGCTTCTTCAGAGGAATCGTGATAACCTGTACAATTGTTTGGACCGTCGTCAAGCGCTATAGTGGCATCCCGATCCTTAACCATGAACATACGTCATCGAATGCGTCGT
>KZ344989.1:340501-358951 GCA_002352805.1 Teladorsagia circumcincta
CAATTCTCGACCGAAGAGTTTCGAGTTCAATTCCCGACCGAAGAGAGTTTTAGCAATCTCACAGAGTTGTCCATGCCAATGCGAATGTTTGAGAAGATCATAAAGAGCATCACAACAGCCTGTATCGACCAACAGCCTACTCCGCTATAGCTGCTGCGCGGTTTGTCTCTGGGTCAGACTTGCTGATGCCCCTCTCAAAACCACCGGAAAGTACATCCTCATGGAGAGGTTTCATTTTCCAATTTTCGAACCTTTTGAATAGCACTCAGTCGGGTTAGATAGAGCATGGCCAGCTACTGCCAAACAGTATTGAAATTGCTTTGAAAGCATTCCATGCAAAGGGATAAGGTCTCTCGAATACCGTCGAGGCAGGGTCGAGGGCGCGAAAATTTGCATGTGAGTTTTTGGCAATCAAAAGGCAATGTCTCTCTGATTTCTTGAGCACCAAAAGAAGTGAAGACGATTTCGGAAAGAGGGAGGTTTGCGCTCTCCAACAGTTTAATTAGCTTCTTCCCAGGCCTTTTTTCTGAGGAGATATTTGCGTCGAGGTCGTATCGAGGTCGATTGCTAACCACTCAAAAAGGCGCTTACTTCTTCACCGTTGCAGAATATTTCATAGGCAACACTCGAATTGTATCTAGAGTAGAACTTTCCAGCGTAGGCGATATGAAGGGACAATCGGCATCGCCCGCTATCTCTCGGTATACGCCATGCATCCGACCATCACTCAAAGCGGTACACTCCATTAAAAGGTGTTATATGATGATGGCTGTTGACAGAATCTGTATTGTCGTAAACACTTCTCCTACCTCCTATAAGCGACAAACCGCTTCATTTAGCAAGGGCTCTCCTTCCATTGTCGTTTTTGCGATAGCGTTCCTTACAACAGTGTCACTGTCAGCGAGGTATGAGGAGCGAGCAGAAAGAATATTTTGTATAAAGTTGTCTCGCACATCCTCGTTTTCTGCTGCGGTACACACTCTTCCTCCTATTTGCACCACAATGCCACTGATGCGCTCGCTGCCGACTTTCACAGGTACGACCCCCATGACCCATCCTGACAAGTACCCCCTTGTCGAGGATTTCCTCGACCGTTATTCACCCTGCGTCGCAGTCCTTGAGATCGAGATGAAGCCTTGCAAGTGGAAGAGCCATGGACCCAACACATCACGCCTTGGTGGGGAGAAGAATTTGCCATCATGTGTTGCACATCAGTCACTTGGGTGTCTGCCGTTGTCCTCAATAGTGGAACATCTCAATGTTCGGAAAGAGAAACAAGAAAATCGTTTTCAGTTCACTAGCTGGAGGCACCTATGAGCCGCTGACCTATCAATGGCCAATTTTTCCGACCAAGGTCGAAATCTCATTTTCCCTGGAACTTCTAGTATAAGGGAGATCGAGTGCTCTGATTACGAATATAGCATCCATTTTTTTTCCAAAAACCCCAATTTATGTCACTTCGGCGTCATTTGGAGTGACAACTTTTTTCGATCAGATTCCAGTAAAAATCTGAAAGTAAAAGTTACTGTTGGTTTTCATAATGAATATGATACCTATTATTGGCTCTGCTGTATTTGGAGCGATTTTGGAGGCTCCAACCTAAATGCAAAAATTTTGTCATCACGAGGGACGCACCCTGCTTCGTGCTTGCGTTGCGTTGTTTGCAGTCGGGAAAGTTCTCAATGCATTTGGAAGCATGTTTTGACTTGGGAAGCGCGGCCTTTGCACGATATTTGCAGCTGGTTCAAGTACTTTCTATCTAAATGTCATGACTTCTCCGACTCACAGCCCTCTTATTTCTGGGAGAAGAGAGCCGACTTGCTTGCTGGTTGGATGAATGTCATAGATAGCGATGGTGATTACATAGTTCATTGAGTTAGAGCTTGAATAAAATTGTAAATGATTTCGAAACACGCATCTGAGTGTCTCAACACTTCTGCACCAACCTAATAAAAGAAGCGCTTGCTGCTCGAAACGATGCCATGAAAAAGTACTGTCAAAGCGGCGACATGGAAAACGTTCTGAATTCTAGCGTGATGATCGAGAAGGGAGTATCGGTAGCATATGGAAGAGCTCGTGAGTTTGCGATCCGTTCAAACACAGATTCAAGGAGCAAGAACTAAAGTTTATCACAATGTCATTGAAGTAACAGAAGAAGTGCCTCTGCTGAATATATCAATTCCTGATGGAGGTTCGTTCAAAGTAGAACAACAATAGAACCGTCAGAGGTGTGCTATATCTATCCAAGAACTTCAGCAGATTGTCGTGAGAATGTAGTGAATGACGTCGTGTTGGGGAATGCGTAAAAAATTTTAACCCTATCGTAGAATAAGGGAGCATTGCGGTAGCAGCGCACAAGTCTTAGACGGAGGTAGGTCAAGGAATAATCTAAGTCAGGGGTTCAGTTTCACCGGTTCCTCTCCTTGTATGATCAATCCTTGCGCATGACTACATCTGACTATCTTACAATAAATCTGTAAATCTATGCTTCTTGCTAAAATTCCTGATACCGACCACCTGCAACTGGCAGCGGTCTTCTTTGTCGACCTCCTCAAACAAATAAAATGAAAAGGATAAATAAATCGAGCTACTTCGGATGCCCCGCGCACTACTCAAACTCAAAATGGCAATGGAGTCGAATTCGATTCGTCCTATGCTATAATTTTCTCAGCCAGCCGCTGTTGGTATTTTATCCTTCCTGGTAAGCCAAGTACCAAATGGAGTCGAAATTGAAGGCGTGATAGGATCCAAGAAGTTCACCAGATTCTCGTGAGAATGTAGTGAATGACGTCGTGTTGGGGCGTGCGTAAAAAATTTACCCCTATCGTAGAAGAAGGAAGCATTGCGGCAGCAGCGCATAAGACTCAAACGAAAGGGGCTTTTGATCGAGGTTTTATCCCGAGCTGTGCGCTTTGTAACGGCTTCCTTGCCACTGTGCCACCTCTAAGGATAAATGTATGAAATTCTGTTTTTATGAGTGAAATGCAGTTTGAAACTTTCAGAACCTAATTTGTTAGATTGATTTATTATTGCATGGGGTCAGACGCAGAGTAGTCTAGTTCCCGTTCCGGAAGATTGAGTGATAAAAAGGCACTTCTTCGATCAATCTCAGCGGAGAAGTCCCTCACTTGAGGATCCAGAGCTACAGGATAGTGACTCGAAACGGTCACTGTGATGCTGGGACCTCAAAGGAACAACCCCAGGTCTTCTCCAAATTTTGGGATCGCAACAGTTCGTATGAAGCTGCGAATGCCAAATCAAATGAAGCTGCGAAAAGAATCCGCCGGTGGCTGACATTGCGCAGTGGCCTCCGGGCGCTGGTCCGAACGAGCAGTCTTTGAAAGTCCCGCGCGGTCGCGAGTGGGTTATGAGTTGCATTCTCGCACGATACATAGGCCTGTGTACCTTTATGTACCTTCGCGATATTAACCATGCGTGTCGTATTTTATTGCCTGTGCTCTCTCATTTCGGATTTTATTCCCTTTCCTCGGTGCGCATTTTCACTTACCTCCCTTTTAGACCCCTGCACTGGGTTGAGCAGGGTGGTGAGAAATTTCGGTGTTTCTGACGGATTATTTTCGTTTTTTTACCTCGACTGGTGGTCCAAATGTGGAAACTAAATTCGTATTCGAGTGGAATCACTATATAATTAGATTGTGCTAGAAACTATTTGAGGACTTATTAAATTGAATTTATGATCTCGCAAAAAGGGAACCTTTGCCACTTTCCATAGATCAAAAACGCTCTCCGGAAACGGTGGGATCGAACTGGACCGCAAAAGTTTACGGTACGTTGAATTCCTTTGGGAGAGCCACACAAGTACATTTCGAGAATTGTGGCGATGAAGGGGCATCAATTACAGAAATTTAAAGAGGAATACGAAGGATGTGAGAACTTCTTGATGCTGACTTGTGAGTCGGCGATGAATTCAGTGAAACGCGGTTCGGAGACTGCTAAAGTCGTGCATATCTGGAAGAAAGACCAAGAGAAATGGATCATTGTCATGAGGAGTACGAAGTGAAGAAATGATCTCCTCTTCTGTTGCTTCTGCAGCCCTAGGCCAATAAAGCAGCTGTTGTTGAAGCACTGGCAGAAAAAAATAGAAAATATGTAATCCTAAACATTATACAAAATTCAACAAGGAGGAAGACAAATCGCTCAGCTTTTTTCCACTTTTCCCTTCTGGGCCTTTACGGAATCTACCACGCTTTCGACTTCCAGATAGAATTGTGGCAACATTTTGATGTGCTTATGGTGAACAATGCAGACTTTTTTGGTGTAGAAATTCAGTGCTGAGTTTAAAGATGTGAGATGAGTACGGTGGGTTAGCACATTGCGACAAGAAGGCGCGCTTGCGCGCCTCACCCGAATCATCTCCTTTTCTGGCGTATGCGCGGCTCTTTCCTAACCTAAGTTGTTTGTTGGGAGCTCTTCAAGGAGATTCAGAAATTTTCGGAACCTAAAGAGCACACAACACACGTTTCTGAACCATCACCATATCAGCAAATGACGACATTCTGACGCGTATGCGCGTCAAAATTTTGTTACTCATTTTTTTTGCGCTTGCGCTCCTCCTTCTCGGGTTTTTTTTTGCATTCATTCTGTAGATAATGCAGTATAGCTACCACATTGACCGCTGGAACGGTCGATTATTCCTTGACTCAGCGAAGATTTTCTGAACTCACAGAGATTTCATTTCAATTCTTTTCTAGTTTTCCTTTTACTGTCATGAACGTTTTTAAGAAAGAAGAAGTTAACACAGAACTCTGTGAGTTTCGAGATATTTGTATTTGATGGGAAAATTGTGGATTAAATTGTGGTTTATACTTTTTACTTGATTCACAGTGAAAGTGGATGTTCTTTTTACTTCCTCATGGTCACTATGCATTCTTCTGAACGAAATTCTTTTACTGCTTGTAACCTCGACGCTTTCGCCCTTGCCAAAATATTTCTATTAGATTCAAGTTGTGGGGCATTTCAGACAAAAAAAAGAAGCGAAGTAAGGTGAGGACGGCGCGCACTTAAAATCGCTCGTGTATTACACGGTGCGAATTGCCAAAACAGGCGACGTCGTCAACTTGTCTGGCCATTTGTTCGTTCACCAGTCCTATAGGCGAGTTGAAAGATTGATGAAGGGAGCACTGGTTTGTGCAGCGCCGCCACTATGCAATGACAAATAAGTTGTACATCGGCTGCTCCTGCAATGCAGTATCGAACTTACCTCAAACCCCGTCCCATGACGATTAAGTGCCCTGTCGAGAAGGTTGGGCATACGCTCTCCATGTGAACACTGCATAAAAACAGTAGTGTCCACAAAGAGTCTGCAAACACACTGTACAATTCAGATGCGTTCAATTTTTATGTACCAAACGGCGGGTGCTAATCAGATCAAGATGTTATAGTGAAAACCACCAAATCTGAAGACTTTTGCGATCGATGCTTTGGATGAAAGGGGCACACGGTGAGTGGAGCGCCCCTAATTCTTCTTGTCTTTGCAGGGGGTGCACATTATTTTACCACGCTCCGCTTTGCAGTTGGTGTAGCACGTGGCCACAATACGCTTTTTGCCAAGATTACGGCTCCTGGAATACACGTGTGGTGTTCATATACTACGTTTCATAATCAAGAGATAACCCTCAAATTTTGCTTCTCCTGAATGAGCGACTGTGTTGGAATTTTTCCAACAATACTTACGGGTTCCTCTGGACAAATAATCCGCTGCGTATTGTGGTAGCAGTATCATTTTTCTGAATTTTCTTATAGTAGTTCTTTGGTTTTTGCATCGTTTGATTATTGTCACCCTGTTGCAATGAGTAGTTTGCTTGAGACAGAACACGTAGAAAAATTATGACTAAAAACTCATGACTCTTCCTTGCTCTGATGCGAGCCTCGGTGGTACGCTGGGAACTATGTTAGGACTTTTCTCTACCGATTACTCTCTAGGCGTAGAAATTTTCTAGGAGTAAAGCACATGATATTCTTCATTCAAACCAAATCAGGAGTGCAGGCCGGTAAGGTCAGGGCTTATGTTTTTTTGGTTATGCCACCGCTGGATTGTTGAGGAACTCACGTGTATAGCAAATTTTCTATTGAAGGGCGTAGATTGGACAATGCCGCCGGCTTCACAACATTGCAAGATTTTCAGGTAATCCGTGAAGCCCATCCTCCAGCCCAATGAGCAAAGTATAATTACAAGCACAGCCCCACATAAAACTATTCAGCAGTGCGATCCTGACGTAGGCCTACCTTTATGAGACTTTAAAAATTCAACGTCAAGAATGAGAGTCGTGCACTTCAATTGCAACCAGCAAGGGTCGGGAGCATGCATGATCGCTACCTTTCAAACAATGTGCCGTCTTCTCAGCAGTCGGTATTTTGAAGGGTACAAGTGCGAGCAAATTCAAAAAAGGTATCGTTTCGAGCTACCCTCAAAGTCTTCTGCCGTTGATATTAAAACACGTTGGCGTCCAAAACTAGTAACATCTGCAGACATGAAAGCACGCCAAGTATCAGTGAAATGCGAGGATTTTTTTCGATCACTCATGGAGCTATTGGCTTATTCTGGGTATGCAAAGTTCAAAGGTAAGCTCACTATTATGAAACGCACTGTATAACACTGAAGCTGATCGCAAGAAGAACAGCGAAGAAGAAGACAGCGATGTTCATCTGAAATCATTTTATTCAGTTATTACAAAGTCTCCCAGACGGGATGTACGATTGAAGACAAGTGAGCCATAAAAAGCTCGGCAATGAAACCAGGTTTTGTTGCTTTTATATATGCATTTAAAACTCTTATTACATACTCAGGCGCCAGTAAGCGTCAGAACGTCTCCCCTGTTTATTGAGCTTGCCTATTCTACACTTCCAAAGCTTGTTATCATGCGATAAATTAAATGCAACTGTTCATGGGAGTATTTGCGCAGTGTCTACGCTTCAATCACCATACTAATTGCAAGCCGTGCTAGTCAGCTTCAATCAGCAAATACTGGCAGTGCTCATTTACAGGTAGCCTAGAGGGCACTATCGTAAAATACGGACGTTGTGAAGGCAATGCTTTTGAAACCGCCCCTTTCTAATGAAGGCGAGACCAAGTCTTAGGCGGGGCGGAGAGACTCTAGGGTGCGTGGTGTTTCATTTTCGATAATAAAACCCATATAATCTAATTATCTCTTCGTTGCGTTGATTGCGTTGATCAAGAATTTGCGGGCACCAGTAACGTCTCCACTCGTCTGCTGCGAGCAGGAGTACTCCTGCAAATCCCCTCTCTCAGGAGACACGCATCACCTCATATCTTGGGGCATTCCACCGAGCCGATGGTCCTCCCGATGTTTACATGACATCCCAAGGGATTCTGTCGGTTTCCATCATTCATAACAAAGAAGCCGCCTAATCTTCGATTCCTTGGCGAAAACAGTAACGCCTCTGGTCTTTGATCATTGGCGTAGTTTGGAACTTCCCTTTCACACTAGCGTTTATCGGGTAACTCCAGCATCGTCCTCTCTTCTGTGTGTTGAATAACGCTGACCGATGTTCGTAATGCCTGTACAGAGTACAAGTTATCGAAGTGCACGTTAGGCAGCATCTGTACCAATTTTTGGATGCTCTTATGTGCTCCCAATGCGCCTCGATTTCTCCATCTCTGAACTGAGCCGTTAGTCGTACTGATTTCCTGACCGAAGCACATGTAGCTGGGTCAATCGAAGATAGTCCTTGTTGTCCTAAACAGGAGGTAATTGGGAAGTTCTATGCGACTACATCAGGAATGGGAAGATTTGCCAAATGGGCGATTGTTCTCTTCATTACGTTGCCGACAGCGCATGTTTTGAATTTTGCACCGCGTCGAACCGAGGGATTCGCGAGCGCACCGGTCTCATCTCATACCTGCTAATTTTGTGTATTAAACACATATGATCAGGAATGACCCGAGTACTTTTAGTTATTCACAAATATAAATTGTTTAAAGGTGCAGTAGTAAAATTTCGAGCAAACAAAAAGACATGTTAGGGCAAGGACGAAGCATAGCTCACCTATTATGATTTGGTCGTAGCGTATTTCGTAGTCCATGTTGAGCGACTGCATCTATGTATGTACGTAAGTAAGTATGTCCGCAAGTATGAATGTCCGCACGCAAATTGAAGTGATAAGAAGGCTCATGGAAGAAACAAAACGCTAACAAAGTGAAGTAGCTCGCAATACTTGAGCTTTCAATGTTTTGCAAGGGCTGGTTTGTAGCACATTCCAACGCCTATCAAAACACTTACTGAGCACACTTCCGCTTATTTCACATGGTGCTGTAGCTGGAGGGAGAAAGGAATAAGGAGGGGGACGCCAACCTCATCAGACCTGAGGTACATTTGATCATTGAGATTTGACTCTAACCTCATGACTTAAATACGGTTAACGCGCAAGTTTCACCTCCCGAGGTGTTGGTGTCACAAGTGGGAGGGAGCGCAGCAGAAGGCTCAAAGCTTACGCAGGGAAAAAAAGGTGTCGGCGGTCACCGGAGGATAAATCCGGTTATGTTCAAAATAAATAAAGAAAACTCAGAATGTTGTTGCAATTTTGCGAGCATGACGTCAATGTGTTAAATTCGCGCAAAATTAGGCTCTCCGAGGGATCGGTGGGAAGATGTTTGTGCGACGGCCTTTTTTCTCATTTAAAATTTCCTTCTCAAAAAAATGTTCCAGTTCAGGAAATTCCAGACCATGTGGCTATTCTAGCGTGAACCCCTCAATATGAAATTCGCCGACCTGGAGCTTAGCTGGTCAGTACAACATTTGCAATTAAGACAAAATAATCACCTTTGAGTTGTAAAACTAACATCTACGGTGGCATAGAGCCTGACCACCATGAGGTATTTCCTGATAAATTAATTAGTAATGGGTCATCCCATAAGCACTACGCGTTTGCCACACCATCAAATTATCAAAAATAACTAAGTGAAATACCAGTGTAACTTCTCGATGTATACGCCACCATAATCTGTAATTGAATACTTCACTGATGAAAAACTTTTTAACCCTCTCAAAAAATCTGCCGTTCTGGTTCAGAAATTGCTTTCTACTGCCATCCGAAGCTTCACAAAACTGGTATTTTTTCAGATGATTCCAACGTTCCGAAGTAAGTGGTAATGTGATAGCCATTTCAACAACTATGTAAGATGGCGATTGATTTGGCACCCAGAGTCGTTCCACATTCGCGAGGCTACGTTGCTATATGTGGCCGAAAGCAGGCAGGGAAAGTTGGGCACAGGGTCAACCGTTCGTTCGAACTGTTTGAGCGAGGGGATCGCATTTGGGTCACGGGCCGAGGAAAGGGGTCGCAATCTCGAGGACTGGGTTGAGACAAGTCACAATTTCAGGCATTTTAGGTCAGAACAGGACAAGGGTTACAACAGCTGCGAGCTGCGGGTCATGGCAAGATGAAATAGACTTCCAAATGCCAGCCACAGGCGCGCGCGTGGCGTATCCGACGGCAAGAATTGTTTGTGCAGAACGCCTTAGATTCGTAAATATGCAAAGATAGACAGTTTTAGGCAAACTACGGTGTTTCTCTTTGAGGAATAAAGAACAGCTGAGTGCATCCCTATGGAAGGTTTGACTTCTTGGGGCTGAAATTGAAGTTCTTCGGGGACCTTCTTCTTTGGGGAAGATTCTTCCAGGCGACGGTAAAACATGTAAGAAAGCAGAAATCTCGTAGTCCTCAAAAATATCTTCGCCACTCTCCAACAAGTTCTTCGGAGGAGGTTATTATTGCTGAAAGCTCAAAAACTCGCATGTGCTGCTCAAAAATCTATGGGAATAAAATGTTCGAACGTGTGATTTTCTCGAAAAATAAACTTCGCAAAACGGTAGAAGGCTTGTTAAAAAGAGCAAATCTAGTACTTTCACCCCATGAAAAAAGTGCATCTCAAAAGTGAAAATGAAGTGAGTTATACCCACTGAAAGCTAAAAAACTCGCGATCTCAGAAAAAGTGTTCGGCAAAACCCTCCAAAATGTTCGAACGTGTGATATTTCCGAAAAATGAACTTTGTAAAATGGTTTAGGGCTTGTTAGAAAGAGCAAATCCTGTACTTTCACCCCATGATAAAAGTGCATCTCAAAAGTGAAAATGAAGTGAGTTATGGTCGCTGAAAGCCCAAAAACTCGCTTTTGCACGAAAAATGTTCGAACGAGACGATTTTTTTAAAAAGGGAACGAGCACTAAACGTTTTATACTGATTTTTCAGAGGAATATCTGAACTTTCTAAAACTTCTTACAGATTCCCAAGATGTCGCATGCGAAAGATTTTATGGGCCTTCAAAGTTGGAGGTGCACCTTCTCAGAATTTCCTGTTTTTTGCTTCTGATAGAAGTACTTTCGGACGAGTTAGGTAATCCCTGTAATTTTCTGAAAGCGTACCCCAGCCACAGCTTAAATCTACCTTAATAAGTGAAATAAATGCGTCCTAAGAAAGTTACTCTTCTCTAAAGTTTATTCTTCGCCGCGTCCCAATTTTCCAGCGTGGGGGTGATACCTGCCGCGCTCCAATTGACGCCGCAACGCATACGCCGTAGAAAGCGGCGGCGCAAACACTGTGGTGCTCCAGTCGGTGTCGGGTCACAGGGGGTCGCAAATGGACCTTCTTCGAGAGAAGGGGGTCGCAAAAATCTCGAAAATGTTCGAACGTGACGGTTGACCATGGTTGGGCACTGATCCAATTTGCAGGCTCCTATAATAAATTGAAGATGTCTTAGTGGTCGTGTGGCCAAATTCGAGTTTTCTACTCAATTTCGATGGACGCGTTTGTATTATATTTTCCTCCATCACTTTTCTATAACATCCTTAAAAAGATCAGCAAAGTTACCACTACAAGCCTCATCCCTCAGGCTGTAGTCCAGGAAGTTCAAAAACATACTTTTGCAACATCGCTTGCATTGGCTCGCATTTGTTGTGCTCTCCCCACTATTCCGCCAAAATTCTCGACTGTTTACACAGCACTGACTCGTTCTCAAGCTCTCAAAGAAATACATGCTGTTCACTTTCTCTCTGTTTGACGCTATGAAATTGGAATTCAGTATTACGTTCTCAGCCTAAAGTTTGCACGAGTAGAGGACTACCTCACCGTTTTTGTGCAGATTCAAACTGCGACGAAAGCTTTTTTCAGGAACTCCAAAACGTCATCTGTATTCTTGCCACAGCGAAGCAAAGCTCTAACTGTAGAGCACGAGGAAGACATCCGGTAACGGTAACCGCAGTACTCCCAAACCCGATATGAAATTTTTAGAATGGAAAGGAGCTTGAAATTCTGAATGCATCGCAAGGCTTATGACCCAGACAACCTAGCCTGCTTTTCAGCTCCGTTTATCGTTTCGGAACCCCACAAAAACTCCGTACAGCGCCCTGTCTTCAACGAATTGGTCTTCTATTGTAACTGAATACGTGTTGTGATCGGCCAGCAAAAGGAGACCGCTATGATGTTCTCGGCAACATATTTTGCTTTGTTTTCAGCACTGTATTCATATGTTTAGGTCCCAGCAGGCGCATTTGGGTATTAAGGAATGTGCCCGTGAAGTATGGATCTATCGCGACTGGGATACTTGCCAGTATCCACAATGATATATACTATGATAGTGTGACCTGAGAGCCACTCACCTTCGTAGATTATTTAAAGAAAAGAATTTGAGCCTAGCAACCTGGCAAAGGTTCCACAGTGCGGCGATCGAAATAAGGTAAATCACATGCACACTGCGACTCATTGTGGGACAGGGGAACCAAGGTACAATGACCGCACAGACGCGAAGTAAGGCTGCTTTCATACTTCGCAGCGGTGCGGTCGGTGCAGTCGGTGCCGACGGCGCCGACCGCACCGACAGTGAGAAGAGTGTCAATACGCGCTCTGGCGTATGACGCGTACGTTGGGCGCAGATGGCGCGCTCCCATCGATAGTCTTGGTTTTGGTGTATTTCTTGTATTGTTCGATGTTTTCTTACGCCGTTTTGCTTTTATTCGTGTGTTACCCGCTACAGCCACGTTCACCCGGGGTTGTACGAGGGTTGTTCGACGGGGCTCTGCGAAGTGCGCGGAACAACTGAAAGGTAATAATCAAGGCTGAAAGAATATGAACATGAACAGAAAACACACGAATTAAAGCAAAATGGCGCAAGAAAACATCGAACAATACAAGAAATACACCAAAACCGATACTATCGATCGGAGCGCGCCATTTGCGCCCAACGTACGCGTCATGCGCCAGAGCGCGTATTGACGGTCTTCGCACTGTCGATGCGGTAGATGCGGTCGGCGCCGTCGGCACCGACTGTACCGACCGCACCGTCGCGAAGTATGAAAGCAAGGAAGTAAACGAACGATGTGCACGTTTCTCAAAGCACACGTTCAGAAGCAGCTGTAATTTGAAGCAGAACGCGAATGCATGGCCTGTATCAAAGTGATGAATGGTTTATGCTTTCTGCAATCTCGTGTGTACCCTGATGGAACTTTGGCATTTTAGGTTGAATTTTTCTGTATTTTGTGTCAAAAATAGCTTCGTCAGACAAAATCTTTATTGTTTGGCTCCATGTCTTGAGTCTATGGTCTTCTCCGGAAAACTCCACTAATGTGGCGAAGCACTAGCCCACGTCCTCATTAGTGGCGAGTTTTTCGTGTCCTTGTAGTTCTTTGTGTTACTTGTGCACAAGATATATCGTATGCTTTCAGAGACTCTATTTCTGATAACAGAATTTCCAAAATTATGAGCGCCTATACAACACACATATTCTGAGCTTTCAAGTGGAGAGTGCTGAGTGAACTTTTCGCAAGTTGACTGCAATAATGTTGATCAATCATATTCAAAATGTCCTCCACTGCCACGAATGCGAGCTCGAAGTCGCTTCTTGGACTTCTCATATGTACACATAGGTGCTCCCGTCCATTTCTCCGACTTTCTTTAATGCTGCTGTCAGTGACTTGAAACTAGGTTGACGGAGCAAGTGCCACCCTGTAAAGTGAAGTGACGTGGGTGCGTGACAGGCGAAGACGGTGCCTCTTCGGTGCTAGCAAGGTCGAGCAGCTCAAATCAACGGCAGGAAAACTAACGACTTCTCAACTCTGTACGCGGGCTCCTTCAAACCAAGATTGGGAGCTTGCACGACAACCTCGAGTGAAGGTGCTTAAAGACAGCACTGACTTAAGGCAAGTCAAATCGTATTGACACTTCGTGTCCTTCTTGAGCGGTTTTGACTGCGCCTTCAGATAGCGCGCCAACTCTGGTCGTCACTCCGCCATTGCGTCATGCCCACGGTCGTCCGTCCTGGGATCCTTCAACCCTTCTCATCGCTTTATTCTACTCTACGCCTCAGACATTTTGGGATGAGTCAGCTCGCCTTCCTAAATAGCGTTTAGTTATTCAGACATATGTCTTCTTACTTCAAATTATACGTCGTCTCTCCGGGATTCTATTCTAGCCACCTCTTCGAATGCGCACCTCTTACTAAGCACTGTAGAGATGGTGGGTACTTATATGTTTGCATATAGTTCAACAGTAAAAAATAGTAAATAGTAAAGTAAATAAATAAACAGTAAACTAAATTATAGCAGTCTTTTTCAATTTCGATTTCATACGTTTCCATACTGCGGATAATCGTGTAGTTTTATCCAATTTCATTCATGTATATTACGCACAATTATTTTCCTTTTTTGCTATGTTTATTTGTGCAGTACACTCAGGCGACATGAAGTAATGCAGTATATAGTCCATTCAGCAGTCAACCAACAGTACGTAGTGCACGCTTCGCACAACCATTTCCATCTACACACCACGCTGAACACTTTCCTTCCCTGTCCTACTTCTTGTCCTCTCGATTGACTGACATCGTTCAACTCTTCATCTTCTACACAGTACTCAGCAGCCGAGCAGCCACTGGATTCCACGTTTTCCCGCGCCATGCGGGTGCAATCTACACACCACTGGTTCGCCTGGCACGACGCTTATGTCCGTCAGACTCGGCGACTGTGCAGTGACCGACGAGGGAGTCGCTTGCAAAAGCGATTGCGCAGTCGCTCTTCCGACGGGCGACTGTCCCTGACCACAATCAATGTCGGCTCGCAGGGGTAGTGTGGGCGCATGCTGCGTATTCTAACATAATAGCTTTTCAGATGTTTTTTTGTCGATCGTTCTTGAATGTTTTCCAGCTCTAAAAACTTTCGTGCAAGCTTATTCGTGTGCAGCTGATCCTTGCTTGATCTTTTCGTTTTATTTGCCCAGAAGCAAAAGATGAATTCCGTCTACAATTGGCAGTGTTATTTTCGTTAACTTGAGTTCTGCGACTTGAAACGAGGTACAACAAATTGAAGGTCTTTTTTTACAAAAAAAGGTTTTTCCTTCTCGCTTCAACTTCAAGATGTTTGCGCAATTCAAACGTTTAGAAATTTCCAGGAATATTCCACCCAACTGCTAGTTGACATGGATCAGCAGCTAAAACTTCCCAAAGACTCTCTCCTCTCTGAAAGCTAAATATGGGCAAGAAATGCAGCGCGCGCCCTCACTCCTCTCCCCCCTCCCACTGCCAGCGGGACCAATCGCCCGTCGCTTGTGCACATTGCAAGAAGAGACTTGCAGTTCTGATCCCGTGGTCAAGTCACAAAAACTGCGCGATCATTGAAGCCTAGGATTAGGCAGGCTCAGGTTCAGGCTTGTGCTTATACAGGGAACAAGATTTTGAATTTCGGCACTCATAATTTTGGAAAACCCAGCAGATTTGCAATCGAACTGAAGCGCTTCATGCAGGTCTAATCGCTTGCCGTTTCTATGCTCACTTTCTTTTTTGGCATCGGAATCTACAGGCCCCCCATAGAACCTACTGTTCGCGCGCGATTATTGCGTAAACATGGGAGAACCTGAGTATCAGAAGTCACAGCTCAGCTAACAGCTTGCAGCCTTGGCAACCCACTGCTTTTCCCTTCGCATATTTCACCGCTCGCGTTCCTCTTGTCTCCCTACCCGCTGGATCAGGTCTTAAACATAAAGCTGTTTACCGTTTCGTTAATATCTCATGTGAAATCACCAGCCTCAGCAATTATCTTCTATGTGTCAGGTTTTTGCATTCTGAATGTCGCTTTCGGACGCACACGAATTTGTTGGATCAGCAAAATTCGGTTCCTCAGGCTAAGGAATGGATACTACCTTATCGTGCCAGGCTTTGCCACTCCTCACGGAGAGACTTGATGTTCCTCTCGAAGAAATGTAGGAACTGGGCGCAGACAAACTTGGACGCCCAGAGTAAGAATTTCTTGTACTCTCAAGTTCCCTTCGCAACGCGCCGCTTTGACTCGGATAAGCAGCAGCGGATGGAGTGTGACAAGAGCTGTTCATCAAACAAGAAAAGGTTTTTCGCTCCGGTTCTCACCTTTTTGCTGGTGATTTTTGCAGTGAAATGCAGCTTGAAGTAACTTCATGGAATCGGTTTTTCTTTCTCGCCGAGCCATGGTCTGATTGAAGTGGACGTTTTTCGTTTAAAAGAGCCTGCCGTGACCGTGGAGTTGGTTTCAGCCCCTTATGGTGTCGAAAAAGGTTCATGCGAACACATAAAAACTTCGGTTAGTCATAATTCAAAAGAAAATTTCGTCTAAAAAAAGGCAAAACGATGTGTGCAACGAGCAGTTCCTTTTATACTCCCAGGGTTTTTCTTTCAAATGGATGCTCAAAGTCACGAGCCATGATTAGGTCCTGAGACCAGTCTTTCTCACAGTGAGAAAGAGGGGTACCCAAGCGCAGGAGGCGCTACATTGTGGCGACTCAATGTACGTAACAAAGGCGGTCGTGCCATATCAGTCGTGGCATATGTGGTGTTCGCGCCCTCTGCGTACGTCGTACTATCTCGCCTTCTCCCTCTCCTCACAGCACAATGTCTCTCCGTCATACCACGGCAGGCCCCACAAGGGAAATTTTAGTGTTTTCTATGACGCCTTTTCCTTCTTCTCCCCGCTAATGTTTCTCATTTCACTTCTTACCTAGTTTTCGAAGAAAATAACACACTAACTCGATCCTGACCCGTACCTTTAAGTACCTCTGAATGTTCACGAGCCGGTTGGGGTGAAGCTAAATATGTGCTACATTTGTAAGCAACAACCAATACATCCCATTTTGTTTTCCGTGCTCGTTAAGGTCACACTGCGTCCAGCTGATTATAATATTCTGTGCTTTATTTGTAAACGATGACCAATAATTGAATAGTTGATGTAAACTGGTTTTTGCGAGAAGTTTCCAATATAGGACACAACTCAGGAGATAAACTTCAGCATAACACAGAGCAGATGCACGCTTAAGATCAAGATATTGTAGGTCGGCTGCCAGACATACTGCGGGTGGTGCTCGGGAAGATAGCGCTTTATGGTTGTTCAGAGTGAGTAGCTCCCACTCCTTTTCCCATAGAATGAGCTTTCTCCTCAGCATATCTCTGGTTTAGCTTATGCAAATATTCGACCTCATTGCCAGCACTCATGTAAAGGTCCCAAATCTTTTGCGTGCGCTCGTCGCACGGACACCACCTTTGTTTCCTCACTCCGTTCACAAATTTGCAGCCGACAACGCACGGGCGTTTAACATTTGCTCTACGAATTCCAAACTTGGTATGCCCATGACCATATCCAGATGCGGCGTTGAAACTGCTTGCAAGAATTGCACCGATGATTAGAAGAGCGATCTTCATCTGAAATTACTTCTTGAAGCAGCAGTCCCGGCCGGATCTCTATCTACGACACTAATGGTGCGAAAAACCCTAACCTCTACTGAACCTAATCAGGAACATAAGGAAGTGTGACTGAAAAAAAAACTCACCTGCAATCCCCTCGGCCGATTCGCAGCCATGCCCACTTTGAAGCCATTCAGCTCCCTTTCTAGCGACTTTCCAAGGTGAGTTTTTCAATCAGCCACACTTCTTATGTTCTTGTGCTAGCACATCGCTCCATATCACTAAAGTAGAAACCGTGCCTTGATCGTTGCTTCAAATTTGTTATACGGAAGTCTCCTAGACGGGAGAGAAAACGGAAAGAAAAGAATGCTCAAAAACGCTGAGCTAGATGGGGCAGATTTCGTTGCCCTTATACATGCACTTAAAGTCCTTATTATACGCTCAGCCGTCGTCAAGGGTCAGAAAATGGCTCGTGCCTAATCAATGTTTTGCATTCTAGACCCTTCCTTTAGCATCCTCACGATACAATAAATTGAATGCAATTGGGGCAAAAAATCTGCATAGATTCCCCACGTTTTCGGCGGCAATCCTACAGTTTCCTATCACACTATATACATTCACTGCCCTAGACAAAGCTTTCAGAAATACCGTCAAACCACAAATAAGCTGTCCAGGCCACAAGAAGCAAAATGATACTGAACGTACGGAAAAGAATCTCTGGTTGTTAAGACAGACGCGGAAGATGAGGGGCCAGGCAGCGCGTGTGCTGCAGTAAAAAGTCAATGCAGGGTCTTGTGGCCCTTGTCGCGCACTTTCGAGTCTCGACAGCGCCAGGTCTATTACGCTTAGGAACCCTACTAGCTAAAACTGCTAAACGAGTGGAGCACTCGTGGAGAAAAAAGCTTCGTGCATCCCTTCACCACCTGTGCCTTTGACGCTAGTCTCTCTTTGCTTCCAGAATCTTGAACCCTTCCTGGGTAATTTGAAATCCTGGGGGTTCTGCTTCCAGAATCTTGAACTCTTCCTGGGAAATTTTAAATCCTGGGGGTTCGTGAAAGGACCTTTCTAAAAAGATAATTCGCGTACCATTGGCACTGAAGAATCGATTAGTGGCAAAAGAGCAGACGCAGAGTGGGAGTACGAAATCAAATATAGGGTATGACAGAAACGAGTTTCCGTACGGTTTCCTGGGTTCCATCGTAATCAAGTGCGCGGAAGGCCCTTCGTTTTCTCTGCGCACCCCACGACGAGAGCCACGGCGAGAACGTCGCCAGCGCTTGTACTGAGCGCCACCGATGTAAAATGCTGAGCATGACACCGAGACGATTCAGCCGCCGCTAGCGCGGCCGAATCAGCCATGCTTGTCTGGGGTAGCTGCGACAGACGACGGTCGTCGTGCAATTGGTGCATCGGACCAGCGCGCAAACGCTGGCGAGACTGCCGCAGGATTTTTGGAGGGCTACCGCGAGGTAGTCATAGAACTAGTTAGATTTTCACGCTCTTCAATTGGGTGCCCACACCAGGGTCAACCCTACCGTTGTTACTCTTTGGAAATTTTCTACGACCCCCCCCCTTTCTGGGCGATTTGGGACGACCCCCCTGTAAGTAATGCCTGTACGCGATATTAATTGCGTTTCGAATGTGCTGAATCGCGCCCAATGGCGTCCTAGCGATAGAGCGCGAATGCCGACCGTGAACAGGCGGCATACGGGGATTCTGAAATCTGGACGAACTTTTCTTCGTCAACTTTCAGCTACACTGCGACGCATAATCTTAGTTCCA
>KZ344989.1:359051-375260 GCA_002352805.1 Teladorsagia circumcincta
ATGAATCTGAGGATGTTTTCGGAAAAGGCTCTAGGGGCGAATTGTAGCACATATAAACACAGTTCTGAATATCAATATAATTCCAATTTGAAAAAAAGCAAAAGAAAATATTTTCGTTTTTCTGAAAATACCCGTCTTGCCAGTGACGCAAAATCATAGTTCCACCTCATGTTTCTCCGCTACATTTTGCTTTCACCCGAAGAAATTTTGAAGTTATCATCCCTTGAGGTTCCTCAGTTAATGGCAAAAGTAGAACCGCTGCGAGTATCTCATAAAGGGAAAATGCTAGCAAAAGAGGTGCCGAAATTGTCGAAGTGTCAGATCACGCTGGAATTTGGCCGCAGTCACCTTACAACGAACAATTTTGTCGAGGATATCACTGTATATGGTATTGTAAGAGATCTTGATTACTGTCCGACCGAGATAAGCGCCGTATCATGAGAAAACTGTTCTACTTTATACGGCCGGGTACGGAAATCAAAACTCTTCAGAAGTTAATGTCTCGATGGACGCAGTCCAACGTGTTTTCCAACATCGTCATGACAGTCCATGTATGGAAAATGGGAAATACACTTTATGTGGAAAGAAACCACGGAGAAAAACGAGCCATTGTTCTCAGAAAGTTTTGCCAAGTCGAGCGATTTCAAGACACTTTTTTATCTGTGATATTTTGAAGCCGCTGACTATACTCCTAATCTTTTTGATCCCCATACGTGTTTTCCATGAAGTAAAAAACCGATCTGAGAAAGGAAAGCGTTAAAAAAATAAATACTCATATTAAAAATGACAAATGGTGAAGTGTTACCATTTCACACGACTTGGCGATACTTTCTAGGAAAAAAAGGCTCGTTTTTCTCTGGGATTTCTCTTCAAAAAAGTGTATTTCATATTCTTCAGACATTGACTATCATGAGCGTGTTGGAAAACGCCTCAAACTGCATCTTTTGAGACATTAACTTTCGAAGAAGCTTTGATTTCCATACCCGGCCGTATAAAGTTGTACAATTTTCTCATGATACGGCGCTTATCTCGGTCGGATAGTAATCAAGATCTCTTACAATACAATATACTGTAGAATCCTCGACGAAATTGTTCGTTGTAAGGTGACTGCGGCCAAATTCTAGCGTGATCTGACACTTCGACAAATTCGGCACCTCTTTTGCTAGGATTTTCTCTTTATGGGATTCTGGTAGCGGTTCTGATTTTGCCATTAACTGAGGAACCTTAAGGGATGATAACTTCAAAATTTCATCAGGTGGAAACAAAATGTAGCGGTGAAACATGAGGTGGAACTATGATTTTGCGTCACTGGCAAGACGGGTATTTTCAGAAAAACGAAAATATTTTCTTTTGCTTTTTTTCAAATTGGAATTATATTGATATTCAGAACTGTGTTTATATGTGCTACAATTCGTCCCTAGAGCCTTTTTCGAAAACGTCCTCAGATTCATGCTCTTGGGAAATTTGTAGGTGGAACTAAGATTATGCGTCGCAGTGTAGCTCCGAGGGAAGCGATGGATTTCGGGTCAGCGACGCTCATCCTTCATGATCAAACCTAATTTGTTCTCAAAGTGTTCAAAATAAATAACTTATTAAGCAGAAAATAAAAATCCACTATAATTTTTACCCTTCTCTTTCTAGGGCCATAACTTCCTTCGCAACCGAGCTTTTGCCCCGAGCTGATTTGATTTAGAAAATTCAAATTATCCTCTCTCCAATCGTGGTTTAATTTTCATCATAAGTTAATTTATTAAAAATTTTGCACGTTGTTACTTTTTTTCTGGTCAAGCTCGACTTTTCTGCCTTCAAACGATCATAGCTTTGTTCAATGTCATTCGTTCGGGAATCTGAACAGTTATAACAAACTACAGACTTCAAGCTTTCTAATGAACACTAAATGTCCCTGAAAAATCAGCGGTTCAAAAATTACTCTCGTGGTTACTTTTTTTTCGAGGGGTATTCTTCAAGCCATTTTCTTGCAAGCGCGGTTTTTCTTAGGTTTCACTGGCCGTAACTTCTTGGGAGACCAATTTCATGTTTGACGTAGGATGTGCTAGAATGTATCGAGCATGCTCTTGCACTACATTCTTCCCTTGGAGCGCGCCACGCCTCTGGTGCCCTTCTGATTCGCTGGTTCATTTGAAAGCTCATTAAAAACGAAGTGTGGTTTATAGGTGCTCCAGTATCAGTCATCTTGCGTAGACATGTGTTGGCTACTGATTCCACTGCCGGCCACCGAGAGAGTACGACCCCTTCCCCCTCCAAGTCCACCCAAGTACGACCCCCCCCCGTTGTTACTCGTAACAACGTAGGGTTGACCCTGGCCCACACTCTCCCTGGCCCACGGATCCCCTGAAATACACTTGCAATTGTTGCGCGCTCCGATGTCAACAGCGCGCTCCAGTGTAACTGGTTACGATGGAACCTAGAAAACCATACTGAGAAATCGTTCTTGTTGGGGTAGGTGATCGAATCTAAATTCGATTCCTTGCTGTTTTCACTACCATCTTAACCCTTCGACGATAACGCGGATTTGCACTATGAGCAGCAAGCTCATAGAATCACGCCTACTTTCAGCGCGTCCAACTCTCGTTCAACATTGGGCCGTTTTCCTATCGAAATTTGAACTTACCAATACACAAAAGTTAGCTGCAGTTTTGAGCTCTCATGGCTCTCTGAAAATTGTCCGAAAAAAATGAAGGTTTAGAAGGGGAATTTGGACTTGAAAGCGATGGAGAATGAAACTTCTGGAGTTTAGGTTCACAATGGAAATTTCGATACGGTTTAAATCTGTTCCTGTGTCTGAAGACTATGAAAGGACGAAGAAGCCCTGATCAGTGATTGATCTACGGCCTAATCATGTAGAACCGCAAATAACATGCCGGAGCACTAAATGGCGCATTTCGAAAATGGTTAATCACTTTTCTGTTAGCTCGACAATTGACAATGTCGGAACAGTTTCGATATTTGACTACTTCGGAAAAAAAATATTTTCGCTACTCAAGTGTCATCAATTTCGAACTTGTCTAATATGATGCGATTAAAAGTTTTGATGATCGCCCTTTTTTGCCTCTGTTCAAAAATGGCTAAGGGGCATGCCCCAGCATCAAGTTGCTATGATGATTCCGCTCAAAAACAAGCGAAGGTGCAAAATAGACAGGCAGCAAGAACAAAAAGAAACAAAATCGTGGGAACCCCTGAAAGAAAGGCTCCTTGCCTCTGCACTGCAATGGTTTCAAACAGAGAGCGGGATAAGAGCTTGTGGGCGCCGGGAAGAGTGGAGAGGATCGGTGACGAGAGAGCATGGATACGAACGAGTGTGAAGAAGTCAGGGTTCGTGGCTGAAAATTGTGTTGAGGAAATGGCCGCGTCTTCACGATCCCCCCTTTCACGAGAGCTCTGCTACGACCTCTATTTATCCTTTTCACATCCTGTTTCATGGAAAAATTTATTTTTTGACGTATGATGACGCAGATTGAGGAAGTGCCGCTGCCACACTATTGGTTCAAGGTTGAATTCCTAAACTTAGTATGCGTAGACTGACTTCTCCTTCTATCCTTTCAGAACTAGTTAGTATACGCCTCACTGGCCGGAAGGTTCAAAGAGAAGGAAGTACTGCCTAGAGACAATTAAACAGTATCGCGCTCCAGTATAGTGGAATTTATTGCCCACGGTTGCGTCGCGCTGTTCAACTTGAGCGCACTCGTATCGAGAATCGCCAAATGTACCCCCTTTTTGGGGGTAACTTTTTTGAACCATAACTTTTTTCAGTGACATTAATTTCAGAGAAGGAAGACAGATCCTGAATGAACGAGACTTCTAGCTTCTGAATCGCGTTGGAATTGTTCTCAGGTGGCAGGTCTCACGTCGGAAATTACAGACGTCGAGGAATCGTCGAGGAAAATGGATTTTGCATGCGAGTTTTTAGTCTTTGGGAGAGTGTAACTTTCTTCGTCGGCAACCTTTAGGAAATCAGAGATGAGCGACGTGAACTAGAGAATACCTGCTTTCTGCAGTTATTTTAAACATCTCCTAGTTCGCGAGAAATTTGAGGAAATTTGCAAAGCCATTCGAAAGCTCTATTCCTCCATTGCCCTACCACGAAAATTTTTTAAAATTCCTTGCAATGCTTCTGAGACACATCGTATCATTGAGTTGGTAGGAAATGATACATTCCCTCCCTTCAAATGCGCCATGTAGTGACCTCAGGCGGAATTATTTAGAAGCTGTTTTACCTACACGACAACTTACTTGTGCTTTCCAAAAAGTAATAGTAAGTCCAAATAATGAGAATGACTCCTGTATAGCCATTATTCCTTCATTTACATCCATTCCGTTCCAGTCCTGTTCTGATGAATGACGCATTTGCGGCTACAGTACATGATTATGCCAACAGGCTGTGAATCTCCCCGTATTGAACTTTCTACTAATTTTCTGCTACATACTATTGCTCCACCAGCTTCTCTGAGCGTGCAATCTGATCTAGAATAGATATTCGTTGGCCTTTTCCTAGGATTCTTCTGCAGGATGCGTTTCCGCGTTATGTCGTCGCACTGATCAACACCAGCAAAACTGATGGCCACTTTCCATTTGAATTTAAATCCCAGGCATCTGTAGAATGGTTCACATTGCAATCACTACAACACATGAGATATTGGTGGTGACAGCGAATGAGCGCCAGCAGCACCGTTGTGTCCATTGTTTTAGCTTTGCGCTTACGAGCCCACTCACCTCCATTCGCCGCAAATACGACCCCCTGTGGAGGAATTCCTCGGTCGTTATTCACCCCGCCGCAGGCACGGTGAAAATCGTGTTAAGGGATTGGGCACGTTTCTACGACCCACTCCCTTGCCAGAGGTTCCGGTACGACCACCTTTCACCCTCCGCACATCCTATTTTATAAGAAAAAATTTCAGTTCTGCATGCAGAGTGGCAGCGCCGCTGAGACGCGAATGCTCCGCAGTTCAAATCTCAAACAATTTCATGAACAGATCGGCTTATCCTTCTATCCTTTCAGGTCTAAGCCACCATGACCAGGAAGTAAAAAGAAGGAGGAGGTAGTGAACACAGGCAGTTGAGCAGTCTTGCGCTCCGGTGTAGCGGTACAACCAACCGCAATCGCGTCGCGTGTTCGACTGGAGCGCACCACTTAAAAACCGCCAAACCCCCATTTGACAGGCTACAACTTTCCCCGAATGCAACCGTTTTAGAAAAGGAAGGCAGATTCTGAATGCACGAGATCTCTAGTTTCTGGACTGCTAGCCAACTTCTATCAGCGAATACTGGTAGTGAAGTAGCCTAGAGGGTGCTATCGTAAGATACGGGCATTGTGGTGGCAATGCATCCCAAACCGCGCAAGCTCTCCTTTTTGATAAAGGCGAGACTAAGTCTTAGGCACGGAGGAAAGACTACAGGGCGCGTGAGCGATTTTCATTTTCCCTGAAGTTTGTTCCCTCCTCGGCTAAATCCAAGAAGATGCCCCCGTATTTTACAATAGCGCCAACGCAAAGTGCATCGGCACGTGTGAGTCGTGAGAGTCATCTTGAGATCGCCCTCAAAACCTCGACCAAAACCTTGAAGCCTTTTTGTAGACGCTAACGATAAATGCAACCGGTCCTCTGAACACATCTAAAGAGGTTCTTTTGAGATGACGACATTTGTACACTGTTGGTAAAAATGCTATATTCACTCACAATCCATCAAAAAGTTGCGGTTGAAAAAGTCTTCCGGAGCAAATTTCCAAATTGGAATTATGATAAAATTAAACGTGAATTTCCTTCTGCATGACAAGTTACAAATTACAAATTGGGAACACAACAATTTCTCTCTCTTTCTATCTTTTTTTTCAAAGAGAACTTCGTGTTGTTTATTGGGAGTAATGATACAGCCAGTCCAGGTTTCTGCAATGGGCTTGGTTTTTGCTCAAGGAAACTGTTTGACTGTTATCGATTGTTCTTTTATGAGTGACGACAAAAGAAAACTGTTCTGGTGTTCTGAAGGAAATAAGCTCGGCTGGTTGCGATGCAACATCATAAAGCCATTGGTTTTCTTTCCCACCGAGCCAGTGTACGATTAATATAGGTCCTTTTTGCCCACGAAGTCTGCCTACCGTGTGAGCTGGATTCAGCAGCTTACGATTTGTGGAACATTCACGAGCACACTGACAGATTTTTCACCGTTTAAAGAAAAATTCTGTTGCAAAACAGGATGATATGACCGAAGAGTGGTCACTTCTGCATTCTAGATGTCCTCATTCGAATGCATGCTTGAAGCAACAGTCTCAGAGGGTCGAAATGGGCGTGGCGTACAAAAGTCGCACTACCTCTTGCTAGCCGCGAAAAATTGATCATGAATCGACTTTTGAGATCGTTTTGAGACCACAGGGGCTATTTGAAGTCCACCCAATGCAATTCGTGATCGTAAACTAATCTCAAGTGTCGGCAATAGGAGGTGCGACTCCTGTACGCCACGCCCACTTCGACTCTGCTCGACTCTGCTGAGAATGTTGCTATAAGCACCTCTGCTGGATTGCGCAGACGAGTAGGGTGAAGCTAAACCTGTGCGACATTTATGAGCAACAACGATACATCCCATTGTGTTTACCCGCAAGCGCTAATGTCACACTGCTGGTCAAAATATTTTATACTTTATTTCTTAACGATAACCAATAATTGACTAGTTGGTGTAACTAGTTTTCGCCAGGAATTGCCAACATATAGTACAACACGGAAGGAATAAATATCATATTGCATAGGACAGACGTAGAGCTTAGATAAAAGTATTTTAGGATAACTGCCAGACATCTTGCGACTAGTGCTCGGAGAGATAGCGCTCTATGATTGTGTAGACTGAGTAACTCCGACTCCTTTTCTCGTGGAATGAGCTTTCCTTTCAGCATATCTCTGTTTTAGCTTTTCCAAATATTCGCGCTCATTGCCAGCACTCATGTAAAGGTCCCAAATCTTTTGCGTGCGTTCGTCGCACGGACACCACTTTTGTTTCCTCACTCCGCCTTCCCATTTCCAGCAGCCGACAATGCATGGGCGTTTGACATTTGCTCTACGAATTGTACCAGAATGACGAGTCCTGGAATGCCCATGATCATATCCGTATGCGGCGTTGAAACTGATGGCAAGAATTGCAGCGATGATCAGAACAGCGATCTTCATCTGAAATTGTTTCTCAATGCAACAGTCCACATCATGCGACACATGCGACATTAGTGATGTGGAACGATGCGCCAGCCCTAATCAGGAACACAAGAAGTGTGACTGGACAAAAAACTCCCTGCTATCCACACGGCCGATTCACAGCCACGCCCACTTTGACGCCATTCGGCCCCTTTCTAGCGGCTTTCCTATGTGAGTTTTTTATTCAGCCACACTTCTTATGTTTTCGTCTAAGGCTAGCGATTTCCGCATCGTTCCACATCATCAACTTCAAGCGTACACCCTACTGGGACCGTTGCTTCAAATCCGATATTGCGGAAATCTTCTACAAGGAAGGACAAAATGGAAAAGAACGAATGCTCAAAAATGCTGAAGCATGAGGCAGATTTCATTGCTTTTATACATACATTCAAAACCCTTATTATACGTTCAGTCGTCGTCAGGGATAGCTCATGCCTAATCAATGCGTGCATATTACACCTTTCTTTTAGCTTCCTCGCGATGCAACAAATTAAATACAAGGGCGAAAATATGCACAATTTCCCCGTTTTTAGCACCAATCTTTCAATTCCTTTCACAATGATTGCATGCCCGGACAAGACAAAGCTTTCAGAAAGACTGTCAGGACCCACACACCTGCAGTCCGCGCTACAAGTGGCAAAAAAATGTTGTACTTCTAGGAGAGGATCTCCGGCTCCTATAACCGATCATGCGTTAACACGTTGACGACCGTGTGGTATGATGTAGTTCCACACTCTTCCGGCCGTGTGGGACCGTGTGACATGATGTCATACCACAGCCTTTTTTAAGGTGGTTTCCAAACATTTCAGGTAGGTTATTTTTGTGATGTATACGCCATGCTTATACACTGTTACAAAACGCGTGGTCTCCGGAAAGAAGCTTCGGTAAATGGGCTGTCGGGTTTTTGGTAAAATGGGTGAATAATGACCAGTAGCCGTACTTTTTGTGCGTATGCCGAAGGCAATCGGTAAGAATGAATTTGTTTTAGTAACATGCTACAACGGATGACGACACATTTGATATTAGACCAAGTATATACGCCCTCCTTCAGTTCTGCGCAGTTTCGCCGCTTCTGTGTTGACTGTGAATGTTTTCTTCTGCCTCCTTCCTTTTTTCCCTCAGATCTTCGAGTCTGTGAGTGGTTTCCGAAATGTAGGCCCAATTACAATACAACAATTATTCTACAAGCTCGAGATACAGGGACTAGGAAGTGATACTGGGAGGGCAACTTCCTACTGACGCATCAGCTTTGGCCCTTTCAACATGTTCTCAAACGGCAGGAATCGCTAAAATGACCGAAATCGCAAAATCTGATACCTACCACACAAAAAGGATAACAAATGAACAGTTCCCCAAAAAATGGTGTCCTCGTGGGACCATGTGACATGATGCCATACCACATTCGCGCGGTCGAAATAATGCGCGCGGTCCCACACGCCAGACAGCGGAAATGGGCGCGGTCGTCAACGTGTTAACACGCCATTTGAAGCAATTAGTGTGTTATTCTGCTCGAGAGCGAAACAACAGGTGCAAGGAGAGCCGTCAATGAATGAAACAAAAGCAACGGGACGAAAAAACGCGGTAAGTCCTTCTTCCTTCGTTAGGCGGACGTGGTGTGGCGGAGAGACACGGCGCACGAAGGGAGGGAGTACTCAGGGGAGCACGTGGTGGAAGAGGGGCCAGACAACGCGTGTGCCGCGAACGAGTTGAAAGTCAATGAAGTTCTTGGCGTACTTTCGAGTCTCGACAGCGCCGCCTGTTATGCTTAAGGGCATTGCTACCTAACGCTGTTAAATGAATGAAGCACTCGTGAAAAAGAAAGCTTCGTGCATTCCTTCGCGACTCTACCTTCACGCACGTCTCGCTTTGCTTCCAGAATCTCAAACCTTTCCTGGGCAAGACGGAATCTTGACGGTTTCCTGTAAAGGCTGCATAGACCTTCTCAAAAAGATAATTTTGCATACCGTATAGCAATGAAGAATCGATTTATGGCAAAAGAGCAGAGGGGGAGCTGCGAAATCAAATATGGGGTATGTAATCGAATCGTGAATTTGATTCCTTGCTGATTTCATCAGCACCTTAACCCATTATAACGACTATGCAGACTTGCACGTACCAAACTAGGGAGACCACGCCTCTTTTTAGCGCGCTCAAATCTCGCTCAACATCTTGCCAAATTGACCATCAAAGCAGTTTTCCTGATAGAATTTAAAACTTACCATTGCACAAAAAGATAGCTGCAGTTTTGTGCTCTCATTCTGTACATTGTTCAAAAGAAAATTGGAAGTGGTGAAGGAAATTCCGACTTGAAAGAGATGTAGGATAAAACTCGTGGAAGTTTAGGTTCACAATGGAATTTTCGGTACGGTTCGAACCTCTTCTAAAGTTTGAAGACTATGAAAAGACGAAGAAGCCCTGGTCAGTAATTGAGCTACAGCTTGATCATGGAAAACCCCAATTGACATGATGGAGCACTGAATGGCGCATTTCAAAATTTCGTATGAATTAGGTTTTCTTCAACACTTCTGTGAACCATGTTGAACACAGATATTATGGAGGTGCTCACATTGCCAGGTGCCTACTGACATTCAAAAATGTTTCAATTACCTTGAAGGGTTTACTGATTATCGTATTTCGCCATTTTAACTTGTTCCAATGCGAAGTATCCAAGCAGTTGCCAACAACATCGTAGATCGCCTTGTCAGTCAGTGTTTGTGAAGGTTCGGTGTACCTTCTCTATCTTGAACTTTCAACCGCGGTGTGAAGATTCAGATTTACAGGTATTCTTGAATCGAATCATTTGCTTCCAGATGTGTTGAGTCACATTTCTTTGAACTCGGCAATTGACAACTTAAGACATGTTTGATATTTGACTGCTTCAAAGAAGAGATATTTTTCGCTATTTAAATGTCATCAATTTTGAGCTTGTCTAAAATGTTGTGCCAAAAAGCTTCAACGATAGCCCTTCTTTGCCTCTGTTTAAAAAGAAATGGCTTAAGGGCACGTTCCAGGACCAAGTTGCTGTGATGATTCCGCAATCTTTTCCCAATCGAAATAGTAGTGGTATTTGAGTAGTAGGGTATACAATTATTTGGGCGACCAGATAATGTATGTTCAATAATTGCTCCCTTCAAATAATCTGGTACCATCCAGCCGAACCCGAAGGAGTAGAACTTCAACAAAAGGCATGCTTATGATATGCTGCGCCTCTTGTCGCCACACCACCACCGCCCTCTGGTGAATAAATTCGAATGCATTCCTCTACATCATTATCAGAAGTCGAACTTTAGTTATTGGGTAAATCCAATATCCTATCCTTTTCCTTCTTGCTACTTGAGAGGACTGACTATCTGCAAGGTCGTAAGTCTACCCAGACAGTTTTGAACTATCCATTCGTTCAAAACTGACATCGGTAAAGGCTCACGCATTCACTTATCCCTGCATTGGAGTGACTTCATGGCCTAACGAAAATCTTCTGAGAAGCTGTACGGCGAGTCATAGCACCTGATTTTCATTTATTCCACTGACATTCTCTCTTTTCAGGTGTCTTTGGACGAACATGAACATCTCGTCTTACGTCTTTATTGCCATTTAATTACTAGTTAGTCCATCAGAAAATTGACAAAAAGAAATGCTGAGCTTCATTGAAAGTCGAATGTGGTCGCGAATGTCACCAATTCCGTTAGGTCATGTACCTTCCAATTCCCACTCAACAAACTCACTTGAGTAATATGTTCATTTGCCAAGTTACAAAGGGATTAAATGGAGTTACTGTATGGACTGATCAACGCTCGCTCGTCGCAGGATCAGTCTCTCCTGCACGACGCTCAGCTGTCACTACATCCCCACTGTCCACACTTGGAAGGCCACTCCCTTGGAAAGAGACCACTGAAGCATAGAGGACATCGCGCACGCGAAATAATACTGAATTTTGTGGTTTTATTGGAATGCCAGGGGCGCCATTGCTGAAAAACGGTGATAGTTCTTCTTCGGATCTCCTCATTACTTCAACGTATTAAATAGAAGCACCAAAAAATCTGTTAAAGAACTTGAAATAGAAAATCAGACAGACAGTCTGCAGAGTATACACACGTTTAATGAACCGAACTGACTGGTTTGCTGTCCAGGAATTTCAGTGCTTCACAATTTCGAAAGTTGACATGGGCGTGAAACCTTCAAAGCCTGAATGACTTATTGGTTCTCGTTTCGTATTTTGACGTTCAGCTGCTCGGCAGCGGAGAATTTCATTCCCATGGAAAAAAAAATTTCAGGAGGTTTAGATATGGTGAAATAATCCATGATGATGAAAAGTGATCATCTTTGATCATTTCACCACTATGTTGGACTGCCAATACAGCAGAATAATAGAGTACAAGCCAGCGAAACACAAACAAGGTTCTTTTTCACGTGTGGGATACGTGGTTTTGATGAAAAAATTTTATTACGTCAAACATAATTGCTTGGGCGCAATTTTCAAACAAATATCCTCATAAAAAGACCACAGGACAGGTAGCATCATTAGCCGCAAAATGTTGTTTACTCTGACAGTACTCTCCCATCTCGTGAATATCGGCGTTCCAAGTAAGTTTGGCTTTCATTCTAAGCTCAAAGACCTGCATCATTCAATCATGCCTATTCAGGAAAACTTCACATTGTGTATGGAAAGTTTTTTTTACTTTTCAGTTCATTTGAAGCCGTTGAATCAGTCAGAGAAAGAAGTTTATGTGAAGTTTTTCCAAGATATCAATCCAGATCTGGTTGGTTGTCCTTCGTTATACCCTTATTAGGTTTATGTGAGGTGTCAGAACTTACCCGATACCAGTTGACATTCAACTGCGTGGGATCAAGAAAAAGATTTCCCATTTCAAATTTTTGTCCACAGGTGTGGAGTGGTGTCAGAGTGTATCAGGCTGTAACGGGATTGATCAAAGGAGTAGGGGGGCCGAAGTATCCCCATTTCAAGCTCACCGCTGAACGGTGCGTTCAAGAGATTACTCGCACATTTATATTCAGTGCCAAACATCTGTGTCTGTTAAGGAAATTTCCATGCGGCATTGACCTACCAATGGAGAAATTGTTACTTTACACCATTGTTGACATGATATCACACTGGTGGGAGGTAAGTTAAGCAATGTTTCAAGATAGTGGGTACAAGTATAAAATGGCAGTAGATAGCTCCATTATTGAAATGTCTGGAAGCGATAACCGGACGAAACATAACCAGGTGTGTGTCCATTGGTTTTAAAATTTGAGGCGGCGTCAATCTGCGGTTTCTCAGAAGACAATCGCAGCCATCTCAAGCCAAAAGCACATGAAGAAGTTATCGATGCCATGAAAGCCACAAACTGTGCGAGCCCGTATCTCCAATAACTGTGCTATTCCACACATAAAATCCTTGTGGCTCAAAATAGTTCGCGTTGCAATTCCAAGCTACCTCAGAGAACTATCACAAGGTTAAAGAGTACGAAATTCACAACTTGTGATGGATATTTCATCTTTCAAATGAACCACGAACACGAAGGGATGTGAAGCACACGACGCGTCCCTGAGTGGACCCAATCGGTTGCGCGCGCTTCAACTACGATTCCCTAGAGGAAACCATCGATTCAGGAAAAAATCAAGAGGTTTCCGAAAGGTTCCGTGCGAAGTGGTAGTTAGGGATCCTCTGTTCAACAAGAAATGCAGTCTTTGGCCATCAAATTTATAGCATGTGAAAGAAAAAAGCACGAGGATCCCCAATCTGCACCTACTTGTTCAAAATCGCCCAAGGAGCAATACAGTGCGTACCAAAAGTATGTGGACACCATAAAACCGATTCTGAGGGGTCAGCTGAAGACGTTTCCTGCCATGTGACCATCACCATTCGACTCCTCGTGGTCGATAACCCACAACGGCAATTCGGGTGAAAGATCTCGTTTTGATCCAGTAAACTATTTTTGATTGAAATTTTTTTCTTCGTATCAAAAGTATGTGAACACTTTTCAAAAAACAGAAATATCTTCAGAATCAAAAACTATTAACCTACCAAATGTTCTGATAAGTTCGAACATTTTGTTTAGCATGTTCTGAATCAGGCTCCCGATACCTATTTCATCGAAGTTTCCCCAACCTGCTAATTTCACCAATTTATGTGGTCACTTGGGGTTCTAGTTTTTCTTTACTGGCGCGGAGGCAACGAACCACTATCCCCCTACGTTTCCAATAAGGGTGTGGTCTAGGGAATGCACCAGCAAATCCTGCACACGAAACTCTTGCGTTTGCCCCCTTGCCAGATAGAATACATGTCGGAAATCTCCCTTTGGGCTGCTGCAGAACAAGTGTTTTGTGACGCTGGCTTCTCAAAAAAGGGTGGAAGTCGAAATCCAAGCACCTTATTATAATCCTAATTGTCTACCTGACACGTTGACATGCCAATCTCCAATTTTCCCCCTGTTCCGGAACGACCCCTACTACTTGTTGAGCCTCCTTCGAAATGTCTCTGTGAGTACATCTGCGGGTCACTACGAAGGTTCCTCTACTAGCAACGATATCCACCCGAATAGCCGAAGATAAGTTATTTCGCACCAGTCGAAGTTGTCTAAGGTGGGAATTTCCACGTAGCGTCTTTTATTTTATCCTTATCACTTTCACAAAACTGTCAACTGCGCTGTCTGTCCGGGTCCAACGTCCCAGTTTGTGATTCTTTTTATGACCGAGAATTCCAGTCTTGCCAACCTGTCCTGAGCATCCAAACACGAAGACTCTTTCATTTTCTCACGTGTATGTGCTTACTGGATTGAATGGAACACTGAGTGATTTTTTTATAAGAGGGAAAGTCATTCAGGCGCGAACGGAGATAGCAGACCAATTGAGTTTTGAGACAGTACGGAGAATTTTCGTGCTGTGTGAGCCAGTAACGAAGGCGACCCCTAATCAGTGTGGGAGCATAGCGTCAGGATTCTGGGTCTCTTCTCTTACATACGAGGACGTACGACAGGGTTGACGTGCGATTCCGCAACTGGAAGGTTCAGCAACATGAGGACACCATGTCTGTGCTTGGTTATCTTTAGAAAAATGTTTGCTGTGAAGAGGATTATTGTCAGAATAAGTAACGAACAAAAAGTAAACATAGGTTAGGAAATTGGTGCAGAAAGTTCATCCACCTCAGGGTGTCCACATACTTTTGATACAAAGAAAAAACTTTCCATCAAAATTAGTTTGCTAAACTAAAATGGAATCTTTTGCCCAAATTTCATTGTAGGTTATCGACCACGGAGAATTGAATGGTAAAGGTTTTATCACAGGAAAAGTCTTCAGCTGACCACATGCTTTTGGTACGCACTGTAGTTGTTGAAAGAAGGTCAATGCAGCGAAAAAGACCGTTGAGGCGGTACTTGACCAAAATCCTCGACGTAGGCATTTTTTGAATACTAAACATGTTAAAAGCTTTGAAAACCATTGGATAGAGCAGATCTCTCAGTTTACGGTAACATATAAGTTTTCCGATCGGAAGAGTTTGGACGGAGTTATGGCTTTGGAAAGAGTAAAAACTGGCACTCATCATGAACTTTCCTTATTAATCAACCTAAATTGAGCAACTAACATTAATTTTCATACTTTTTCACTGCTCAGAAAGAGCTCGTCGAAAAACATTCAATCCTGTTTCCGGATTGAAAATTCGTCCTTTTTCAAGAAAATTATAGTCATTTGAATATGTGTGCAAATTTCAACGTAGTGGCTAAGCTGCTTCAACACCAACTTATAAGATCAATCAGTTCATAGCTGGTTAAGAGCTTTTTGTCTAATTGATAGTATTTTCTCATTTCTTTGTAGAATTACTTCTTCTACTTGATGAAGACCTTCAAGGTAGGGCAGAAGAGTTGTTTTTTTGTGAGGAAAGCTCTTCGGAGGGTTAAACAAAATTTTCACTCTCGGCTTGGTCTTCATCTTCTTCTCGGCTTGAATTTTCACTTCTTGGACTTTGGCCGCTGAGATGGGAGGGGGAGGGGAGGTGGGTCGTATTTCGAAATTTTCCTCGACGCCTCGCTTGACCCTGGTCCCGTGGATTTGCCGCTCAAATCCACCGCACGCGAATAGCGGCAGGAACATCGGTGGTTTGGTCCGTGGAAACAGAGTTCTTCTTCGAGATAAACAGTATGATGATTTTATTCAGATCAAGTTTCTGCCAAAAGGAGCACAATATGGATGTTATCACCACTACTATACTTCAGCTGACACGTTAGCTGCTCTGTGCTTCTTCCTAAAAGAGAAAATATGATTTTGTTGCAGTCGATACAATATTTTTGTCTATTTGTCCGTTCGTTTTTCTATAACACGTATTATGCTTATTTCCATGAAGATTCTTGAGGCACAGTTCCTTTTGTTCTAAAAATTCAAAGCCAAAATGAGAAGCCGATACCTCACATACAATGACAATGAAGACATTGAAGACGCACCAGGCAACTAACAAAGAGATTTCACGACAGCATGAGCGCTGAAGAGCAGCAAGCCTTTGCACAGCTTATTTCACCGCTAAGACTCCTCCTTCCCAAAAAATCGTGCCTTTCTACGGTGCAAACCACGTGGAATGAGACGGTTGTCAAGAATAACATCAACAAGTAAATTAAAGAGTCAAAGGAACCCGAGAAATGTGGGCAGATCATACGAGTAGTGAGAGCAGTAAATCCCTCCTGATGTACAGTCGGGTCAAAATTCTTCGCCAAAACGGTTTAGCGCCCTCACTCAAAGGCAAAAGTCGATCACAGTATAGGATATTATAGCGAATCAAATGGAGATGCAAAGTGGAAGAACACCACACCTTGTTCGATAAGTATTCAACACATCTACAGGGGGGGGGGCCAAAAAAAAGAGTCACTTCCACCCACATTCGAAGCAAGATATCCTATACTGTGATCGACTTTTGCCTTTGAGTGAGGGCGCTAAACCGTTTTGGCGAAGAATTTTGACCCGACTGTACATCAGGAGGGATTTACTGCTCTCACTACTCGTATGATCTGCCCACATTTCTCGGGTTCCTTTG
>KZ344989.1:379481-401733 GCA_002352805.1 Teladorsagia circumcincta
CATACATACATACATACATACTAACCGACACACCAAGTTAGCGGTTTATAAGATAGAATTATATCATGAGTACATTCCTCTGCAGATGTTTGCCATTGCTAGAAAGTTAGATCGACGTCAACCTCTATGATCCACCCGTGGATCATCCAGGTTGAAATAGTGTTTGTAGGGCAGTTTCTCGAATATCTCCCCCATACTCCGAACAAGGCGATCACGCTTACACGCCAGCTAAATGAACTGTTGTTACCATTCCCGGTTACAAGCTGAGTTACGCAGACTCTATATTAAAAAGAAATGCCGAAATTCATTGAAACTAAAATGCGAACGTGAATGTTATCCATTCCGTTATGTCATAGACCTTCCGATTCCTTTCAACAATTCATTGAAGTAATATATTCATTTGCCAAGTTGCAAAGTTATCAAATGGATATGCAGAATGGACCGACCAGTGCTCGCTTTCACGGAATCAGTCTCTCCTAAACGGCGCTCCAGCTGTCACTACATCTGCCCACTGCCGAGCGAAGGAAAGACCACTTTGACAGACGAAAAAATAGAGGACGTTGTGAGTGCAAATACATTCCGCATTTTCGGGTCACACTTGGAAATATTGGATCGGTCAAAAAGTGTCTGCCGTTTTCAGCGCCTAACTTTGAGACATCATAACTCTGCTAAAACACAACCCTTTCACTTGAAATAAAAACGGTCATGTTCACCATATAGTTGCCGATCATAGCCATGCTAACGTTTCCCATCCTGACAGAAATTCAAATTACTGTAAACCAAAGTCTGTGGCTAGGCAATTTTGACATAGTCCGGTTCTCAGAGCGATTTCTCCTCCAAGAACTGTGTTGAAGAGCGGGAAACGGGTAGTTCATCTGGGATATGTTTGGGCTATACGTTGGATAGCAAAAGAACCCAGAAGTCGTCTTCAAACAAATTTTACACAACGCGCTTTGCGGTGGACCGTCCAGCGCTATCGCGGTCAAGGATCGAACCTCATTCGTTCCTTAGAGCAAGCTATCATTTCCGCAATATCGCATGAATCATGTTCTACTCTTTATGACAAAACTGCGCAGTCGTCGACTGACTCGATTCATGGGCCTTGGAGTGAGCTGCGCCATCAGACATTGGGGAAAATCCCTAGTGTAAGCGCTATGGGTTTTGGGGTGCTCCAAGGAAACCCAATCGCGCCCACCCATTCAGAAACCCTTCCATTACTAGCGTGCGGAAGCGTAGTTTAATGCCGCACCGTCACCCATCCCAGAAAAGGTTCCTCCTTTTTGCATTGTGGAGTTCAAGTAGACACAATCATGCGCGTCGCAACGGTTTGAGCTGCCAGCATGGGTCAGTTCGATGGACAGATTGACGTCGTTTTTCCTCCCTGCTCATAGCATTCATGCGGCCGAGCACGATACCTTCGGACTCCCCATACTCTCCTGCCACACCACTAGTTGAGCCTCTGTGATGAAGTGGCTTCGTTTATTTAGTACAGTTCAGTATATGTAGTAAGGGCGGTCGTTTTACCACGTGCATTACTTTCGAA
This sequence comes from Teladorsagia circumcincta, assembly GCA_002352805.1. NCBI lineage: Eukaryota > Metazoa > Nematoda > Chromadorea > Rhabditida > Trichostrongylidae > Teladorsagia > Teladorsagia circumcincta. The sequence goes on from KZ344989.1 coordinate 381,025, forward strand.
CTTTATTTCTCCAGGCTCAAGCCTGGCAAGCTATTCCCAGTTTGTGTGATTTCTAGGTGCATTCTTTCGTAATGCAGGCGCCATACTGTTGGTTAACCCGGGTGTGTCTCTTCCATGTTCGAAGACATGAAGTGTCAACAGTCAAAAATTACGATTTTCCGTAGCTTGAAAAGAGGTTAGAACGACAGAATTTTTCAGAATATTTCGGGCTTCCGTATATATGTGAAAGAGCTAACTTTCCTCTACAAAATGGCACAAAAACTGGTTGAATGGATGCGCGAGAACTTACTAAAAAAATGCAATGAAATGGTCGAGGTGCGAAACGGCGGATACATTTTGACCGACCTAATACATGTGGAGGTACTACATGTCATGTGTAAGCTCTATGAATACAAAAGATTAGGCAAGCTACTCAATTTTATTGGGATATCAAGTGTGCCGTTGCTGAGAACACTATCAGTTCTTCTTCGGATCCTCTTGTCAGCTAAACGTGTTGAGTAGAAACACCAGAAATCTGTCCAGGGACTTGGAGTGTTGGAAAATCGCTAGAAAGTCTGCAGATTACACAATGCAGTGCTCCACGAGTCTGAAAGTGGACACGAGTTGATACCTCCAGAGCTTGAGTGACTTATTGGTTTCTCGTATTTCACCGGTCAGCAGCTCGGCAGCGAAGAATTTAATTCCTACTTTGAAACTCCTTCCGGGGGATTTGGATGTGCTGTTGAAAAGTGGTCACCATTGATCATTTCACCTCTGTCTTGGATTGTCAATACAGTAGGAAAATAGAGAACAGGTCATTGAAGCTCAAACAAGGGAAGCAGGGCCCGTGGCTTTGATGAAAAAACAATAGGATTACACCAAACATTACTGCTCGTTGGCAATTTTCAAACAAATCTCTTTATAAAAGAAGATAGGAAAAGTGCGGCATCATTAGCCGTGAAATGTTGCTCACCCTTGTAGTGCTCTCCATCTTCGTGAGTACCAGCGTTCAAAGTAAGTTTGGTTCTATTCTATCATTGCACTGGGAGCTCGCTGACTTGAATTAATCATAATTTCAAGTAGTTCACATCATATGTAGAAAGTTTCCCACTTTTCAGTTGAGTTGAAGCGTATGACCGAGTCAGAGAAAAAAGTTTATATAAAGTTTTTCGCAGACATCAATCCAGATCTGGTGAGTTATCCTTCATTATACCATATTGAGGTTGAAGAGATGTACGAGAATTCACCCAACATCAATTCCTTCAAGTGCAGATTCAAAAAAAAGTTCCACACGAAATCTACTATATAGCCATTACCATTATCCATTTGCCTACAGGTGTGGAGTGAAGTCAGATCGCATCAGGCTGTAACGGGACTGGTTAAAGCGACAGGGGGGCCAAAGTATTCCCATCTCGCGCTCGAGGCTAAACGGTGCGTTCAAGAGATTGCTCGTACATCTCTCTCTCTCTCTCTCTCTCTCTCTCTCTCTCAAGCAACCGTGTTTGTTAAGGAAATATCCGCATGGTATTGGACTATCAAAGGAGAAATTGTTACTATACACCCTTCCTGACATGCTACAACACTGGTGGGACGTGAGTTGTTAGAATAAACAATGTTTTAAAAGGTAGATGTTTCAAGAGTGGAAATTGCCCTGGATGTCTCCATTGTTGAAATGTGATATATCCGAAACAATAACCAGGCGACCCGAGGACTCCCGTACCTGCTAACTTCGAGCGTGAATAATGGTCAATTGGACGTGAACAACATTTAGTATTTGACATCCAACTGACCATTATTCTAGTCCACTCGAAAATTGTGTCGTAATCGGCGCAATGCCGGTGTGTGTCGCTAGGTTTGGAATTTGGGCGGCGTGAATCTGCGAATTCCCAGAATCCACTCGCAACCATCTCATGTTCGCGATTGGTTATGGTGAATTGACCCATTACTCTCATTATTTTGCTGCTCACATCTGCCGCAAGCGGAGTCGGAGAGATGCAGAAACATTGACGTTGTAGGCCTCAGACATAGAATACGTCTTTAAGATTAACGGTAGCTCGAACTTTATTTAGATCAAGAAACTACCGAAAGGTGCGGAATATGGATGCTACCACCACTACTTTATTTCAGCTGACACACTAGCTGCCCTGTGCTTCTTCCTAAAAGTGATAGTACCATAATTTTTTGCAGTCGATGATATTTTCTTCTACTTGTCTGTTCGTTTTTCTATAGAATGTACTTATTTCCATGGATATCCTGTAGCCATTGTTTTTTCGTGCTGTGAAAAAGTAAAGCTCGCAATGACAAGTTGTACCACGCATACCGTGGCAATGCAGACACTGAGCATGCAAAAAGCGATTGATAAGCAATTCCGCTACAGGTCAAATTGAACATCTCGTCAATGAGCTTGGTCACTTTAAGGCAGAATCCACGATGGAAAGGCAACCCATACCGAACTAAGTTAGGGACGGGGAGTGGTATCAGAAAGAAGGGGAACCTTGAGACGGCCTGGAGAAGAAAAATAAGATCCCTTCCTGTCCCCTTGATCCCTGCACTGCGTTGTGCCCTCTTTAATATAACGCTCTCTACTCTATGTAATCACTCGGTGCGTATAGATCCGCCGATGGCCGGTGGGCGGAGATCGCCGGACTCGCCAAGACTGAGCAATGCTAGCTCTTCGAGATCAATCTTCCGCTGCCGATTGCGTGTCCGCACACAAGAGGTCCACCTCTCCCCATGAGGCAATTTCTCCCTTCTTCGACCTTCGTTGTTTCCGTGGAGTCCTCCTTTAATCCACAACAGTGTATACATGCGCGTGTAGTTAACGTCAGAGTGAGCAGCGCGCCATTGCAGAGCATTTTAGCCGCTAAGACTCCTTCTTTACAAAAGATTCGATTTTTTAGGGCTGTACACCATTGAAGAAAGGAAGGAGGCCGAGAAAGTGTATTGATGATTAGCGGGAACATATATCCCTTCTTGGCTAGACACATTTGAACCCAAAACCATTAAGGTTGGGTTAACTGAACTAAGTGAAAGATCGCAAAAAAAGACGCTTGACTTTGATGACGTCGACCTGTCGTGCTTCCTACATACATCGGAGCCTAGCCTCGAGTTGTAACACATTTCACTGAATCAGCACAAAACAAGGAAAAATGTCGTCGTGGAGAAGCATTCTCTGTGGTAAAATGTGCCTTCATACCTATTTTAGGTATAAATTATAGTAAAAATTATTAGACTCCCCTGCAGATATTGCATACTAATACGACTCTCCTTCCCCCTTTCCTCCACTAAATGTGGATTTGGCTCAACGTAGGTAGCCCTCAGAAAGGATAAGATTGAAAATCTAGTTTTTTTCTCAAACCACAATAACTTGCATCATTGAAGACTTGTAGAATAGTGTCTGAATCTGGAGATCGCTATGTTTCGATTTTCATATTTTCACCGTTTTTTGTTGTGAACTCGACAAACTCATGCCATGGAGTGACTGATAAAAGGGAACTCTACATGCGACTTCTCATTTTGTGCCCACAGCGTCTTACAGTCAAAGGGTCTTAGCGTGAGAAGAGTCCAGCATCATTCATCTACACTTTTCCCTCTGATACTGCATTGCCGAACAGGGACTGGACTCTATGCTCACCAATCCAGAAATTCAACCAAATAAAGCTCCCATGACCGAAATCGCGCTAGAGAGGAACTGAATAACTTGGATTGGAGATTTTTTTTGGATTACCACTAATCCCGTACTCAAGTAGTAGCGGATGGTGACGTCATTGCATGTGGTACTAAAAATATGTAACACTAAGTATTAGCCGTATTACGTCACGAACTTCCCCCTTACCATTTATTTTGAGAGATAGCTTACTTATTTCAGGATTTCCAACTGTTCCTATACGTACGTTTTACGTTGTACGTATGTAATAGGATGGAAACGCAATAAAATGCAATAGGGCGTCGTTCCCTCAGCTCTCTCCCGAGGTCCGACATGTCATCAAATGTGAAAACCGTACACCAACCGGTTTCGACAGGGTTAAACTTGAAAATCTGTAGAGTTCACTGCCAGTTCAGTTATCATCAAAACTCTGGTTAGGCTCTCCACGCGCAGAGTGCAATGTACCCATTCCGTGAAAAACCAGCGGGACTATGTTGCTGTACAGTACCTATTAATCCTTCTCGCAAAGTTCTTACATTCTTTCCCAACTTGGATGTGTCAGTTGTGACAATTAGAGGCCAAATGCAAAGTTTTACGCTTAAAGATTCATTTTCCGATAGAATTAACGGTACCAAGACCACCCTCCATGGACGGTCTACGGTAGGGTCGACAGAGACGCATGAATACGCTTTGGGGCAGCCACATTTTGGGCGATCCAGTGAATGAATCTACTGAAAGCGATCGATTTTGTAGATTGGATAAGAATCGATCGACGAATAGGATGCAGCAGAAGTGTGAGAAGTTAGTGCGTAAGCCAAAAGATCAAAAAGAGTTCTTACCAGGGAGGTTTTCAGGAAATGACGAGCTTTCTCCAAACGGTTTCCGTATGATATAGGAGTGTGGCACGGATTTCAGAATTGTAATCCAATTTTCCTGTGCGGCCTTCTGGATGCCCAAAAAGGGGTTCAAAAAGCTAAAGCGACACACCTTTCTGGCACCAGTCTTTGGTAAAAACCTGCTCATATGGATTAGTAATGGTCCTGAATGTAATATGAGATTCCTCACTGGCCTTGGGTACCATTTTGTGACATTGTGCAAGCGCCAGACGAAAATGCAAAAAATTTGTCACCACGAGGACTCGAGCCATGGACCGCTTCACCATCCTTTTTTTGGCATTCAGAGGGCCGCCCAGGAAAAATAAACTAGCTCTGTATTTCGCGCAGATACCCATATATCATGCAAGAAAACGTTGCGAGAAAGCTTGGCATTTTCTGAAAGACCTTCCTCGTTAGTGACCACACTTCGAAAATCATGAAAGAGCATCCTCCGCAAGCATTTGTCACAGATGCATCAAGTTTGAACGCGTAGCAGTCCTGCTGATCGTTTACCAAAACAAAGAACTCTTTTCGTTTTTATCGTGCACGAGCCAGTGATTAGGGGCCATATAAGTCACCGGAGGATTCATTTTACCGACTCCCGGAAAGTACGGTAGGCTCGGAGGACATGTAATCTAGGGTTTGATTACTGGATCGCGCAGGTAAGCACCGCCACTTGCCACTACACCACTTGCGCGCAAGTGCCAACGAGCACAAAAAAAAGCTTCGAGCGAAACCACACTTTTAAGCAGTGATAAGACGAGAACCACAGAAGAACACAAACCGTATAAGCTAGTTTGTCGCTTATGAATTAAGAACAAAAATTGTCAAGTGCCAAGGATCTCTACATCGCTCGATTGGCTCCACGCATCTGACTTTCATTGAAGGTTGGGCTGTCACTCGAAGAATCTCACGTAGCTGGTCTAGGCCAGTCTATGTATTGTTGGTAGTTAAAGCAACACCCCCCGATCGAGTTGGTGGGGTAGAAGAGGTCGACAATGAAACTGTGGATGACAGGTTGATTGCAAATGACAAAAGAAACAAGGAAAACATGAGACCCTTCAAAATAAGGGACGGAGGTGCCGGACGAGTTAAACTAGCTGGCATTTTTTGCTGGCTAGCGCAGCAAGAAATGCAACTGCTAACGCGCATGCACTAATACAAACAAAGGGTCTATTCCAGTTAGGGGGGCATCATTATGCAGCTTCTCGGCATTCTTCTGTAAAACCGCACATTTTAGTTTCACACGCATGTCAAGTGACTGCCCTCACCCCCACCCCCCTAGACTGCCTTCATTCCCCCTGGCTCGCAGTTGCCGTAGCTTTCTGGAGAAACTTCATCATGATGCCCCCCCCTAACTGGAATAGACCCCAAACAAATATACAGGCACCAATACGAACAAGGAAATATAATAATTCAAAGGAGTGGGAGGAGTAAAAGTCACCGAAATGCAGGCAGCATTCTTTCAAACGCGGGACAGTTCACAGGCAATCGCGCAAGGACTACGCAGTCGCGCAAGGACACGCAGCCGCGAGACTCGTCCAGCGGCCAGAACTAGCCTCCAGCGGCCAGCTTTGTAAGACCTTAGTGCCGTTGTCATGCACTTTTGAGACGCGACAACGGCACATCTGTGCTACACGTGGGCTACCCAATCTCCCCCTAGAAATGATTCTTTAAGTTGGCTCCTCCCGGGGGTGTTGCTTTAAGGTAATATGAAAGAACACAGCTGAATCTCTGACCTTTTTTATCTTCAAGTGTTGAGTATGAACGTTCATTTAGAATGCTACACGATTCCACTACCGTTCAGAATCGTGGCTGCACTTAGATAAGATTTAGTCTCCCACATACCTGCACTGCTTCGCCGACTGTTGCTGTTTGGTCGTCAGCGTTCACAGATTTGACTTTCTATGCACTCTTTGTTAGCGATACATAGACGCGGCCCACGGGCGGTCGGGCGTCGCTGTTGTATGAATAGAATCAGACATCATTATTCGAAAAACCGTGCCAAAACAAATCTGTGCAAAGAATATCTTAGAGCATCGAGTAGGTCTGTCAATTTTGTTGGCTAACGACTAACTACAGGAGAATTTCACACAATGTAAATCAGTAATGACCCACTCCGTTTCTTCAGTACCTCACGCTTTCCACTTCCATTCAGAATGTTTTGCAATCTTAAAGGCAAGATCCGGAATTAAATTGATGAGGTATTCCACTCACATGTGGAAGTAGGGGTGGGACGTGGACCGCCAGTGGAGAAAAAGGGAAAAAAATGATGAAATACAGAGGAAATACGAGCTTTTCGCTCTACGCTGCGGAGAAGTTCGAAAGGCCGGCAGCGACATGAGAGATAATGCGAGCGCGGAGAGCGGTAGAGAAATTGGAGTGGAAAGAGCATAGCAGATCAACGTAGCGACGCAGACAAGATATCGAGCGGTGGGAGGAGCGTGTCGCAGTTGGTGGAGCGTGTCAAAGTCCCCTAGCGCCTAGAGTCTTAGTGACGCGTCTTGACAGGAACGTGGCGCGCTTTCTCCACTTGCGTCCCACGCACTTCTAGCCATTATAAAGGCTTATTAGGTTGGTCTGAGCCCGAACTTTGTCTCTAAGGGGGCTTGGGATTTTCAATGGAGGCGGGCAAGCCGTTGTTGCCTAACTCGACACCGTGATTGCTACCATTCGTAGGGTTCTCTGTGTATACGCATCTCCTCTTCGAGGTGTTGTCTTCTCAAGAGGAAGTTAGCACAGCGAGGCGTTAGGCCGCTTCCATACTTTGCGCCGGTGCGGTCGGTGCGGTCGATGCCGGCGGCGCGGACGGTACCGACAGTGTGAAGAGCGTCAGTACGCGCACTGTTAAATGACGCGACTTGGGCCACTGTCGGTACCTTCTAATCGATAATCCTGAGTTCAGTACATTTTTCTATTTTTTTTTGGCGATTTGCGTGCCGCTCAAAACTTTCTTTTAGTGTGAATTGCTGTTTTTGCTTACTACTGAGCTCCTGGGGGTTTACTGCTGCATTCAAACAAGCTGTACGAGCTTAACCATCCTAGGACAGTTGAACTGCAATGATTCACTCGAAAAAGAAAACAACCCCACCAAAAAACACGAGCAAAGCAACACGGCACGTGTAACACCTGAAAAGAAAGAATGTAATGAAACCGAATTCATCGATCGGAAGGCGCCGACAGCGCGCCATGCGTCCGAGGGCGCATTGACGCTTTTCGCACTGTCGGCACCGTCCGCGCCATCGGCACCGACTGCACTGACCGCACGGACGCAAAGTATGAAAGCGGGTATAAGCATTCACAGCTAGAGAGATCTTGCGGTTGCCGTATGAGAATTCGCCTTAATATGGGTCCAATGCATGCAACTACATATAGTAGCTGTGTGTTGTCCACAAAGATGATTTGTCGCCGTGATACTGTAACCTGAGAGCTGCTGCGAAGCTAAAAAAAAATGAAGGAATCAGAATTTACATCCACAATTGTACATTGTGAACAGAGCTATCGGAGAGCATTATTTTTTGAACGCGTATCCCATTTCTTCAGGAGTTATGCCAAGCCGACAGTATATCCGAATTGAATGCTTCTCCAATCGTCGACTGAAAAAAAAAACTACTAGCAGAATTGTGAAATCTATTAGAAAATTCTGGCGAAAGAATAGCTTTCGCCAGAATTCAGGATCTCCAGAAGTGTTTAAATCCTATCATGAAGCATTGATTTGTAGTGCTTGATGGGTTTTGCATTAAAAAAACAACTCCGAAGGAATTTGAGAGCGCTCAAAGTCAGAAGCTCTTATCTCAAAAAATACCCCGTAAAAAATCATAGAAAAAGAGAGGCGAGACATTTTGCAGATGCATGGAACACAGAGCTGTACTTTATTTTTCCTGAATGGCCCCTTAATTGCCAAAACAGGTAATGGAGTGGTCCGTGGTTCAAATCCCCATGGTGAGATTTTTTGCATCTTCGACTGGCGCTTTCATGATGGCAAAATGGTTCCTGTGGCTATTAGGGATCTCTTACAGACAGGACTATTAGCAACAAATATGAGTGGGCTTTTACACAAAAACCGGTGCGAGAAAGGTGTATCCGTGGAGCTTTTTGATACCCTTCTGGGCCTACAGGAGGGCCGCTTAGGAAAAATGAACTTCAGTTGGGAGATCCATGCACACACGCCTATACCATTCAGGGGGAGCTGGGGATTTCTTGGAACACCTCCCTGGTGAGAAATCAGGGAACGTGGAAGGGGGGGGGTGGTGAAGATAAAGTCGGCACCCGAAGATGGACTCTCCTTGCGCGTCATTTGGAGCACATCTTCAAAAGCAGCTGCGATTCTGTGTTGGAGGCGAAAGTGTGGCTTGAAGTGTCGACTAAATTATATGCTTCACATTTTTTTGGGTGTGCTCACCACACCAAACACAAAAGTATTCAAATAAAGTCTGCAACACAATGTACAACTGAAAGTATTCAAATTTTATTGATAACAAGACAGATGTAGGTCTCCGATCAAGGAATTGTATGAAGGCTGACAACTGTCAGTGTTCTTGCAGTTGGTCCAATCAGAGGCGCACACGCTTCTTGGTAGTGCATTCGAAGCATGCTTTGGCGCCGTGAGGGCCAGGACCTTCTTGGCCTGCGCAAGGTACATCTCTACATACTTTCTCAACGTATAGGGCACCACCGTCACGAGTTCGGTGGATGCTGTGCACCTTCGTTTTAGTCCGGCATGGGATGCAGTTTTTCCTGCCTTTGCATTTCATGTGGCACTGGGTTCCAACACGCCTTGAAGCTATGGCACTGAAGCTGATCGCGAGAACAGCAAGGATGAGAAAAGCAGCGATCTTCATCTGAAACCGTTCAATTTGATACAGGAGTCTTCTGTGCAAGTAAATAAAATTGAAGGAAACATGATGTTCAAAAGGGCTGTGTGATGAGGCAGATTTGGTGCCCTTAAATATGCATTCAGAGAACTTATTATATGCTGGGACGCCGTCATCCATCGACAGATAGCTTATTGAATCAATTTGTCTCTAGACCTTCTAGCTTCGTAAATATGCAATAAATTGAATGAAATTAATCACCATGGAAGATTCTTCTGGACTTCCATTATAGCACCCAAGCCACGAATTTCTTTCGCATTTGCCTGGACTAGGCTAGAAAAATGCTTCCCAAATAAAGTTCATCTACACAGTCGTTTCTCCTCGATTGATCAGTAAGTGGAAGTAATTTTGAACATTAATCGGAAAACAATTCACTCAAAATTCCACAGATTAGAGCGGCCGATTAGTGTTCCCTTGGTGATTACAGATCATCAAAAACGAAACTCTCGTGAGGAAACGATCCTTGTTGTTTTCTCGGCAGGTCGTTCAGGTGTGGAGATCTTTTTCGAAACAGTTTTCTGCATGTTATAGGAGCTCATGCGTGGATTAGAAAACCGAGGCCCATTTTTGCTGAATGACCCCCGAAGTCCAAAAAATGGTAAGGAAATGGTTCAAGGTTCAATCCCTCGTGATCACAAAACTTTTGCACTCAGGTTGGAGCTTCAAAATCACTCCAAATAGCGCCAGCGCTAATAATAAATACATATTCATTATGAAGACCATGTAACTCTACTTTCAAATTTTTATCGGAATTTGGCGAAAAAAGTTGCTGCGCTAGAGGGGCGCCAAATGACGCCAAACTGGCGTAAATTGGAGCTATCGAAAAAAAAGTATGTCGCATTCGTTATCATGACACTTGTTACCCTTTCAATCAAAACTTGGAACAGAACAGAAAACTGAGATTTCGACCCGCATCCGAAGAATTGACCATTATAAGTGAGTAGGTCATAGCTGCTTCCAGCTGGTGAAGTGAGAACGAGTTCCTTGCTATCCTTACAAATGCTTTCAAGGACTGCGACGTGGTGTGGGATCTTCTCCATTTTCAGGTTCCGTAAATCATGGATGCATTGCGCTTCATTTCCGAGCCACGCTCGATTCCAAGTCACTCGCCGGCGTGCATACCACCTGTAGCCCACGATCACCCCGCTTCTCCGAAGTTAGATCGAAATCTCGGTTGTTCCAAGATTTTTCTGGCGTCGGCACCGTTTGGCGTCAGTTTTGCGCTGCGAATTTTTCCCACCAGATAGAAAACCCATTTGCAAAGGTTACTAATGGTCCTGACTTTGAACCAGGCTTAATAACGGTCGAGGAAATCCCCGACAAGGGAGCCGTACTTGTCAGGATGGGTCAGGGGGGTAGTACTTGTGAGGGTCGGCAGCGAGCGCAAAAGTGGCATCGTGGTGCAAATATCAGGGAGAGCGTGTATCGCAGCAGAAAATGAGGATGTGCGAGACAACTTTATATAAAATATTCTTTCTGCTCGCTCTTAACACCTCGTTGACAGTGATAATGTTGTAAAGGACGTTGTCGCAAAAACGACAGTGGTGAAGGAAAGCTCTGAACAAATGAAGCGGTTTGTCGGTTATAGGAGGCACGAGATGGTTTACTACATTACAGGTTCTGTCAATAGGTCATCATCATATAATACCTTTCAATCGAGTGTACCGCTTTGAGTGACGGTCAGATGCATGGCGTATCCCGAGACGAAAGCAGGCGATGTCAATTGTCCCAATTCATGTCGCCTACGCTCAAAGGTCAACAATTCGAGTGTTGTCCACGAAATATTCTGCAACGGTGAGGAAGGAAGTGACTTTTGAGCGGTCAAAGATCATCCCCGATAGATCCTCTACGCAAAGACTTGGAAAGAAGCTAAATAGATTTTCAGAAAGCGCAATCCTTCCGCTTTCCATAACTATCCTCACTTTTTTTAACGCCCGAAAAATGAGAGAGATATTGCCTTCTGGGTGGCAAAAACTCTCATGAAAAAGTCACCGTTCTCGACGCTGACTCGACGAAATCTGAGAGACCTTATCTCTTTGCATGGAAGGCTCTCAAAGCAATTTCAATACTGTTCCGCAGTAGCGGGCCTAGCTCTATCCAACCCGACCGAGTGCTATTCAAAAGGTTCGGAAATTAGGAAACGGAATCTTTTCAAAAAGGGTGTACTTTCCGATGGTTTTGAGAAGGGCATCAGCAAATCTGACCCAGAGACAAACCGCGCAGCAGCTGTCGCGGAATTGGCCGTTGGTCTGTACGAGCTGCTGTGATGCTCTTCTATGAACTCTTCGAAAATCTGCATTGGCATGGACGACTCTTCGTTCTTCGGTCGAGAATTGAACCCGGTCTCGCATGTGACAGACGCGGATACTCACCTTTACCTACCACTATACTCCGTTCATGGAAGAGAATCAAAATAGGAGGGGTCGTGCCAAGACCTCGATTTTAGGGGAGGGCTGTACATCTGCGACCACGTCCTGGACACGATTTTCACCCTGTTGTGAACCAAGGCTAAGCGAGGCGTCGGGGAAAATTTCCAAATAGGACCCCCCCCCCCCCATCCCAGCGGCCAAAGTCCAAAAAAGCTCTGAACAAGCTGATTATGGAAAATTTTTTCAAACTGTTTAGTTTGTTTGTTTCCTACCGAAAACCTTTCCTCCTAAAAAAAACCTTCTGCCCTACCTTAGAGGTATCACCTAGTAGAAGAAGAAAAAAGATCATTTACAAGTAATTCGACAAGGAAACTATAAACAACTATGAAATAGAGATTGCTATTTGAAGAAGCTATTGACCAGGATTCCTCAACGCACGCTTGACCCTGCTGTGAACACAGCGTTAGTTTTGGCGATGAAGCGATTCGGCGCCAATTTGGAAGTGATAATCAAAATTGCAAAGTTTTGCCATGGAGCGAAGTCGGACCACAAAGACCCTGCATGCCGTAAAAGCACCTGAGTCCGCCGCGTTATTCTTTTGACCAATAGCGCTACAGGTAATATTAGGGTGTCCCAAAAGTTTTGAGAGAATTTCGACACTCGATTTTGCAACCATGTTGCGTGCGAATGCGGAAAAGCAGAGCCATGGGACAAATGGTGGAAAAAGGGCATGGTTGGTAGATCATCACTATAGCTGACCGATATTGTACTTCGTCGTTGAAGTAAGTTATCATCAACTGAACTATGTCCAACCGACACAACTACCGGCGTTTTCTGCTTCATTACTACAGATCTGGTCCCTCCGCTACTCAAGCCTTGAATGAGTCATGGTCGTCGATGGGCAGCAGTGCACCCTCCCTTCAAACCTAGCACAGGTGTACGCTCGCTTCTCCAGAGGAGAGATCTGCCTCGACAAAGTTTCTCGAAGAGCAAGCCCATGTCCCTCCAAGACCGACACTTTTGAAGCTTCCGCTCGAAGCAATCCCTCTCAAAGCTAGAGGAAAATGGAAAGGACGATTGTCACTCCCCATTCCACCATGCATAGTATTCTGCGCAGAAGTCGCGTTCTTGCAGCGTTTAGTGGAGTTATCCCCCCTCCCTAACTGAACACGGGCGCTGAGTGCGAGTCGATGTGTGCCAACAACTACTCCACAGTAAGGGAACGAAGACATGGACAGACTTGGTGATCGCTTAGGAAGATAAGTGGATGTCCTGTGAATATCCACACAGGGACCTGCAATGGCTACCAGTGGAAGTGAAGCCACAACCAACCCCGAAGCGATGCGACCGCAACAGGAAAGAAGTGATCTCCATATTTTTCTGCTCCACCGAATGATATCCTACTCGAGGGTGCTGCTGTGACCGCTAGAGCATTATGCGAACAACTATGAGAGAAGGAGTCTCGAGCCTCCATTTTACACCAATTATACAAGAAAATTTCCTAATTGGGATGGGCAGTGCTTGACCACATCACGCGAGGATGACGACGGAAGAGCTGGGGAGACTTTCCATGATCTGGCTACCCTACCCTCCGTATTCAGCTGAACTTACCCATTGTGACTACTATGTCTCCAGAAGGCTATAAGCTCATAGCAGAATTCAAAAATCCAACAACCATCAAGAGGTCAGGTGTGCAATAGGTGAATTGATCGCGTTGCGCCCCTCTTCCTGCTAGGAGAAGGGCATCAGTGCTCTGCTCAATCCATGGAGAGGGTTCGTGGCTAAGAAGGGCCACTACATAGATTACTGGTTCGACGTTTCTTTCGTAGGAATTTTGTGTTGAATAAGCAGACCGAATTTTCTCAAAACTTTTGGGACACCCTAATATTTCGATTGCTGACGACGTTGATGAACCTCGACCTTTCTTAAGCACTACCACCCAACAGCACTTCATTTTCGGGAGAATTTCATGTTGTCTTCAATAACATTTTCATTAGTACACTTCAATATGCAGGTGTTCTTTTCTACAAGTTCGAAATGTCTACAAATAATTAACAGTCTCCATTCTTAATGATTTTTTTTGACCCTTTTTTAGCGTACTCCACGCAAATGTGAAAGGAATTCGTGGCTTGGGTGCTGAAAACGTGGAAGTCACGCAAATTAGCCACGATGGAAAATGTCATTCAATTTATCGCATATTTACGAACCTACAAGAAAGGCCCAAAATATGCCTCATTGATTAGGCATGAGCTATCTGTCGATACATGCTGGCGTCCGAGCATATAATAAGTTCTTCTAAAAACATATATAAGGACATCAAAATCTGCATTCAGTGCCCGGCACTTTTGGATACCTTGTGTCCTTCAGTTTTATACACATACAGAAGACTTGTGTGTCAAATCAACTTGAACGATTTCAGATGAACTTCGTCGCCTTTCTTATCGCTGCTGTTCTCGCGATCAGCTTCAATACCATATACGGATCAGGATCTACCATAGTGCGCAGCATCCATCGAACTCGTGACGGTGGTGTCGTATACGTTGAAAAAGTATGCAAAAGCTGTGACGAGCAATTAGGTAACATGGGCGCAGCATGCATGAAATGCACTACCAAGAAGCGTGTGCGCCTCTGATGTCCACCACCAATCCCGAGAATTCTGACAGTTGTTAGTCTTCTAACAAATCTTTCGGAAATCTACGTCTGTCCGTGAGAAATAAAGATTTGATTTTTTGATTTATTTTCACTTCTACATATAAAGAATACCATACGCTCAACGTTTCGAAGCTACACATTTGTCTTCAGCACTGAATCGCAGCTGCTTCTGAAGTTGAATTGCCACGACATGCATGGAGAGTCCATCGTGTGGTGCCGATTACAACATGTTCACGATCCCCGTATAGTTATGGTAAACTTCATATTCCACCCGCGGAGACACCTCGCGCTTTGCGTTGGAGCGCGCTAGGCCTCTCTCACGAGGGAGGTTTTTCAAGAAATGCCCAGCTTTCTCGAAACGTTTTCCTGCATGACATAGGGGTACGTGCGTCTTTTACTGACTAGTCAGGAGAGTGTGACGGAGGACGTACAGAGGACTCTTGTATCAAATCAACTTGAACAATTTCAGATGAACATCTCTGCCTTTCTTATCGTTGCTGTTCTCGCGACCAGCTTCAATGGCATATACGGAGCAGGGTCTATCATAGTGCGCAGCATCCATCGAACTCGTGACGGTGGTGCCCTATACGTTGAGAAAGTATGTAGACACGTACTTTGCAAAGCTCAAGAAGGTCCTGACCCTGTCACTCAACAAAAATGCGTAGAATGTACTACCAAGAAGCGTGTGCGCCTCTGATTGGACCAATTGCAAGAACATTGGCAATTGTTAGCTTCATACAATTCCTTGATTGGAGACCTACATCTGACTTGTTATCAATAAAAATTGAACTCCAGTTGTACATTGTGTTGGCAAACTCTCTTTGCATCTAGATTTGTATTTGTTGTGGTGAGCACAACCTAAAAAAATTGGGAAGCAAATAATTTACTCAAAGTTTCAAGCCACACTTTCGTCTCCAACACAAAATCGCAGCTGCTTTTGAAGATGTGCTCCAAATGACTCGCAGGGAGAGTCCATGTTCGGGTGCCTACTTCATCAGGTTCACTAGCCCCCCCCCCATCTTCCCGGATTTCTCACCAGTGTGGTCTTTCAGGAGATGCTCAGCTTTCTCCTGAATAGTATAGGCGTGTGCGCATGGATTTTACAAGTGAGGTTAATTTTTTCTGAGTGGCCCTTTGACAGGCCCAGAAAGGGTATCAAAAAGCTCAACCGATACATCTTTCCTGCACCAGTTTTTTGGTGAAAACCCACTCATATTGTTGCCAATAGTTTTTGCTGTAATATGAGATCCCAATTAGTCGTGGGTACCTTTTCGCCACCATGAAAGGGCCAATCGAAACTGCAAAAAATTCCACCATGAGGACTTGAACCACGGACCACTTCACCACCTATATTGACATTCGGAGGACCGTTTAGGAAAAATAAAATACAGCCTCGTGTCCCAGGCACGTAACTCTCGATCGTGCAAGAAACCGCTTCGAAAAACGTCCCACACCCTGAGCGACCTCAATAAAATGAAGGAAAGATCCATCGTTCGGTGCCGGCTTCAACATATTCACGAGGCCCTCCTTTTTCATAGATTACCGACTCCCCCTCTGTCGACTATACATATACAGGGGGGGGGGGGCAAAAATAGTCTTTTTGCCCATGACGCACATCATTAAAGTTTTTGCTGTAAAGACTGCCGCTATAATTTGGAGTTTTGCATTGATATATTCCTTAGATGTCTCCCCATATGCAGAAGCAGTCCCACCTTCGCAGCCTTCACCGTCTCCAGAATATGACGTCATCCGTCATAACCGTCGAGCTTAAGGAAGCCTACAATAGTCGATCTATTCTGAAGCTGCTACGTATTTTCTCCAATCGGATAAGGGGTGAATAGTTTACCAGAGACACTAGCTGTGACTATGCAAGATTACTTTTGACCAGCGTTCGGAGTCGTCGGAATGGTCTATGGTTTCTCGACGACTTCGTTGAGATCGTGCCGTGCATCATGCTTCCGTGGGGGAAACTTCTGACTTTGCGGGTGTAAAGGAACCCTATTTTATTTTTTCTGATGGAATAAAAAGGGCTCTTCAATATGCAGTTGAGCTCATTTAGTTTGATTTTGGAAAGGGCAATTTATTTTGCCTCGAACATGGATGGAAGTGACTCTTTTTCTTGGCCTCCCTGTATGTATGTATTTGAATATATTTTTGCATTTCTATTGACAGAGCTGGTTTTTCTAGGCTATGCTCGCGGCCACACCAGCGCGTTAGTCTTTCATTCTTCATAACAACATAATTTGTATAATACGTAGAAACATTTGCTGAGATCCACGGAAATTCTGTTGTCCGAATATCTAATTATGTTCCTCGGGAACTTGTTCGCTAATGCAACAGTCCCAGGAGCAGCAGCCCATACTCATTAGACTTGCCGTGAGTAGAGCTATCGGATGTATATTTTTTAAGTCGCGTCTGCCGTATTTTCAGAAAGCAAATGGTCGATTAGAGGAAAACTATTAGCAGAATTATGAAGCCTATGAGAGAATTCTGGCAAAAGAATAGCGTTCTCACTCTCAGGGCAGTTAAAGTCATACTACGAAGCATAGGTGTTGTAGTGATTGATTCGATTGTTTTTGCCTTCAAAAAACAACTCTAAAGGAACTTGTGAGCACCCAAAATCAAGAAGTCTTGTTTTGGGAAATAGCCCGAAAAGAAAAGTCATAGAAAAGCGACAAACCACCTCTCAAGGAATCAGATGCGTATTCATTTGAGAAAATGTTTTCTTGATTCACACCAGAAAATAGAAAAAAGTATGTATTCCAACAGTAGAAAACTCCACAAACACAATACTTGACATGTGTTTGTACTAGAGCGGACAAGGTTCGTTTGAGAAATGAAAGACCATGTCGATTTCTTTCTTGTGCCTGATCATGAAGATCTTTCAGGAAATGCCCAGCTCTCCCAAATAGTTTCCTGCAGGATATAGGGGTGGACTTTTTGCATGGATTTCAGAACGTTCACTATTCCTGGTGGCCCTCTGAATGCCCAAGAAGTGGATCAAAGAGTTTAATCTATACACCTCCCCGGCACCAGTTTCTTTTACAAACTATCTTATACGGGTTACTCATGGTCCTGACTGTAATACGAGATAAACTACTAGCCACGGGTACCATTTTGCGACATCATACAAACGCCAGTCGAATATGCAAAAGGATTTCACTACGAGATTCAACCACGGACCACTTCATCACCCCGGTTTCACATTCAGAGAGGTGCTCAGGAAAATCGAACTACAGTTTTGTGTTCCACGCACGTACTCTTCTTCTTCTCTCCTTGTCCCGCGCAGTCGCAGGATGTCTGGGAGGGACCTATTTCGAAATTTTTCTCGACGCCTCGCTTGACCTAGGTTCACAACAGGATGAAAATCTTGTCGAAGACGTGGTCGCAGAAGTACGACCTCCCTGGAATCGAGGTCTCGGCACGACCCCTCCTGTATCAATCCCCTTCCATGAACGGAGTATAGTGGTAGTGTAGTGGTAAGTATCCGCGCCTGTCACATGCGAAACCCGGATTCAATTCCCTACTGGGGAGAGATTTTTGCAATCTCACAAAGAGTTGTCCATGCTAATGCAAATGTTTGAAGAGTTCATAGAAGAGCATCACAGCAGTTCCCCCAATTTTCGAACCTTTTGAATAGCACTCGGTCGGGTTGGATAGAGCTAGGCCCGCTACTGCCAAACAGAATTGAAATTGCTCCGAAAGCCTTTTATGCGAAGAGATAAGGTCTCCCAAATTTCGTCGAGTTAGCGTCGAGGACGGCAACATTTTCATGCGAGTTTTTGCCACTCAACAGGCAATATCTCTGATTTCTTGGAGCGCTCCAAAAAGTAAGGATAGTTTTGGAAAGCGGAGGAATTGCGCTTCCAGATAGTCTATTTAGCTTCTTTCCAAGTCTTTTGATTGAGGAGAAATTTGCGTCGAGGTCGTATCGAGGACGGTCTTCAACCACTCAAAAAGGCGCCTAACTCCTCACCGTTGAAGGAAATTCCGTGGGCAACACTCGAATAGTATCTAGAATATAACTTTTGAGCGTAGGCGATATGAAAAGGAACAATCGACATTGCTCGCTATCGTCTCGGTATACGTCATGCATCTGACCGTCACTCAAAGCGGTACACTCGATTGAAAGGTGTTAAATGTTGATGATATGTTGACAGCATTCTGTATTGTAGTACACACATCTCGTACCTCCTATAACCGACAAAGCGCTTTATTTGCTTAGGACTTTCCTTCACCATTTTGTTTTTGCGACAGCGTTCCTAACAACAGTATCACCCTCAGCGAGGGGTTAAGAGCGAGCAGAAAGAATATTTCATGTAATGTTTTCTCGCACATCCTCGTTTTCTGCTGCGTACACGCTCTTCCTCCAATTTGCACCACGATGCCAGTGATGCGCTCGCTGCCTACGCTCACAGGTACGACCTCCCGGACCTATCTTCACAAGTACGACCCCCCTGACAAGGACTTCCTCGACCGTTATTCACCCTGCCTCGAAGTCCATCGCTGTTTCTGACGATGACCCTGTGGCCTCCTTAGTACGTGCCCGTACCACCGCAGACGTTGTTCTCATATCTTCAGTTGAACAAGGGCAGTCTGCATGGCCGCTCTGACATCCTCATTCCTGACCCTGTCCAGTCGCCTGCAGCCGCAGGCCCACCTCAGCATCATTTCAACGCAGTAGTCTGAGTTTAGTTCATGACTCTTGTTGAGGGAAAAACACTCGCTGCCGTATAGCATCGCAGGCCTCACGACTGTCCGGTACACCATCCCTTTAGGCGATCTGGAGCACCTTCGATCGTAGAGGATTCCATTGGCCCTTCATTTCATCCATGCACGTTCGTGCCTTCACTACCCGGTCCACGCTACCGTCAGAGGCAAGTTCGCTTCCGAGGTATTGGAAGTCCTCCACTCTTTCGATGGTTTCGCCATAACCGTCCACGACCGATTCCGTATCCTCAGAAGAGGTCAGAAACTGGTTTTCTTAATATCTAGCCGAAGCCCACCTCGCGCTAGGACTTCTTACCATTTCTGCAACTTGACTTGAAGATCCTCTCTGCTGTCTGCTGTCAGGGCGATATCGTCAGCGTGGAGGATGGTCCTCAATGGCCCGTCGATCAATCCATTCGCTAGGACATCTAGGGTGAGCAGGAAGAGGAACGGGCTCAGAGCTGATCCTTGATGCACCCCCATGTGATGACCACCTTCTTCGTGAAGCCTTGTGGGATGCGCATAGCTGCCTTAGCCCCAGCGACTTATCCTTCAGAGCAAGACAGCGAGATCACGTGTTCTGGCTCATTTCGTTCTCTAAGCGATCTCCATAGTACTGCTCGCGGTAGGCGGTCGAACGCCTTAGGTCGGGGAAGGCTGGGTAGAACGGTCGACGCTTTTTTCGATACTTCTCCATCACTTGTCTTGTGATGAAGATGGAATGCGTTGCTGGTCTTTCAGGCATGAACCCGAACCGTTTCTGGGAGATCGAAAGCACTCCCTCAGCGTTCGTACAGCTTGAAGACCCCCGTCACGCTCAACATGTTTGAATTCAGTAAAGGACGCACGCATCCTTATGTCATACACGAATCTGCTGAGAAAGCCGGGCATTTCTCGAAAGACCTCCCTCGTGAGAGAGGCCTAGCGCGCTCCAACGGAAAGCGCGAGGTGTCTCCGCGGGTGGAATATGAAGTTTACCATAACTATACGGGGATAGTGAACATGTTGTAATCGGCACCACACGATGGACTCTCCATGCATGTCGTGGCAATTCAACTTCAGAAGCAGCTGCGATTCAGTGCTGAAGACAATTGTGTAGCTTCGAAACGTTGAGCGTATGGTATACTTTATGTGTAGAAGTGAAAAAAATCAAAAAAATCAAATCTTTATTTCTCACGGACAGACATAGATTTCCGAAGGATTTGTTAGAAGACTAACAAGTGTCAGAATTCTCGGGATTGGTGGTGGACATCAGAGGCGCACACGCTTCTTGGTAGTGCATTTCATGCATGCTGCGCCCATGTTACCTAATTGCTCGTCACAGCTTTTGCATACTTTTTCAACGTATACGACACCACCGTCACGAGTTCGATGGATGCTGCGCATTCTTATTCCACTCCCATCGTCGCATTGCACTCCGCAATATCTCAATCCAGGAGCATCTTTCAAGTCATAGCAAAATCGGTGGCACTGGGTTCCAGATCCGTACATGGCATTGAAGCTGATCGCGAGAACAGCAGCGATAAGGAAGGCGGCGAAGTTCATCTGAAATCGTTCAAGTTGATTTGACACACAAGTCTTCTGTACAGTACTCGCCGTTTGAA